>SZWC01000429.1:117137-162648 GCA_023375785.1 Penium margaritaceum
GTGTACACAGAAAGATGACGCAATGAGGTATACGGTGACCATGTCGTACGTACAAGCGGAATCCTTGCGATGTTATGTGAACACAACCATGAATAAGGCTTGGGGGCCCCATCGAACCATGTCAATTGCTTTTCATATTACGTTGTCGTCCGCCGACGAAACGGTACAAATTCGTGTGGTAATAGACGTTTAAATCAAAGTCGAACACGTTGAAAGAATGAAATGTATTCCAATCGTGTCCATGACGACCAATAACCGGGGGCACCGCTGTCATGTTGGTTTTGACTATGGACACCGATGTCTTTTCCTTTCTGACTATGGACACCGCGGTCATTTCGTTTCCGACTATGGACATCGCCGTCGGTTCGTTTCGGACTATGGACACCGCTGCTTTATCTGGCGAAACGATGGGTATATCACTACTCCGTCCTTATAACATTCCTGCCCAATAAGGTCAGTTTGGATACTACATAGGGTGGTACGTACACATATCCAACTGTCACATTCGCCATGCCCAAAGTTGTTCGTGACCAAGACATATCTACTACGTTTCATGATCTGCAACACTCGTTTCATACAGATGTGTTGCACCTGACAAATGCCTGTTACATGAGACTGGAAACGAACAAGAATACCCGGTATTTGAGATATAAAATGTCATGAAAATATGAGGAATCTACCCAGTCCTTCACTATCCTAAGTGGTTGAGAGTCTGGCACACCATAGAGGATCTGGATGGACCCAAGGCTGCCAGTGTGGTGGACACGGCATAGGAGGACAATGTGGCAGCTCCACACACATGATGTGGCACTTGTCGAATGGATCACTTAGAAGACTGGGATTGGTACTTGACATGCTTGCGATCAGCACCGCATGGTGCGTAAGTGTGTCCTGCAGCACGCATCAACTACATGCCGGTGTGGTCGGCGTTAAGCACCATGAATGGCATGATGCTATAGAGCATAATCATGCATGCGGCGCGGCGGTGCATGGTCAAGACTTGCTCCTCCCAGTCCAGGGGGACCTTCTGCGCAGCCGTTGTTGCCGAATGCCACGTCCATCCCATTTTGGCACGAATGAACCTCCAGACCCATGCCCTGCTGAACGCGCGCAAACCCATGTACGCCAATTCATCCAAAGCATGTAGGGCGACAATTCGCAAATAGCCCAATGGATTCCCTTGATGTTGAGGACGTGTCCAACATCACGAGCCTCCGTTAAACGCCGCTGGATTTTGGCGACAATCAAGGGAACTTCCCCTTGTTGCCGTGTTTCCATCTGTTTCTTTCACCGGTGCTATCGGAGTAGCAGCAATCCCAGCAATCACCGCGCCAGTGTATTGCGGCTTTGAAATTTTCGTACCCTCCACAAACCATCCGTGCACAGTGCTAGTAGCGAGTCAATGAAACACGCAGTATCCGTCGAGGGTTTGGAATGTTTTCTTCAGGTGGTTGACTGTAGCATCAGTCGATGGGAAATACTTGTATGCCTTGTAGATGGTCTGAAAATGGCCACTCCCAAACCAGTCACAATATCGCCCGCATCCGAGAGATGTTGAAAACGATGACGAAGCTAAAGTTGTGCTTTGAGAAATGGATAGCTCCGCACACTCCATGTCAGAGCTGTCGTCGGAGGACTGGCCACTCTCGCTGCTCTTGCTTGTAGACTTCGACTCACTGGATGTTGCATCCAACGGTGGCTTAGGAGGGGTGGCATTTGTGATTGTAGGAGGAGGGTAGTATGGCTTGTATCCCTCCGAGAGGTAGTTTTTGTTGATGACAAGGCGACCTGTACCCAAACGCTTCTGCGGGCAAACCGGTGGAGAAGAGGGAGAGGTAACGGCACGGCCCTTTCCCTTCTCGGTTGCAGCTGGCGGACAATGTACGTGTGGTACCTCGCAGTCAGAGTCCTCTTGGATACAGGATGGTCCAGCTCAGGGGGAATAGTTCCACCCACGTGTAGTCGACGCAGGTGTAGTGCATGGCTCCGCAATCTTTTGTTGCTGTGCATCCTCCTCAACGATTATCAACAGAACGTTGGAGGGAAGAGAGAGTGGCATAGGAGGAGATGGGGACACCTCTAGGTAGGTCAAGTACGTGTACAATGTTGTGAATGGGCCCTCGGTATCGTCGAAGGTCAGTTGGGCAACATTGTGTGGTTGGCTGACTGGACGATGGGGTATCAGGGCACGCGGAGGTGGCCCATGAGTTGGCGCTTGCATGAGGCGGCGAGTCTGCTCCTCCGCTGTAACCTTCATCAGTAAACGGTCCATAGTCACGAGGGATTGATAGTAGACAATGACAGTGACGACAGTGATGGTAGTGGATGGAACAGGCAGCTGGCAGTGTTCGTTCAGTGAATACGTACTTCATGTAGCATCTGACGCGTTGCGACAAGTGACATGTCGTTGGCAGATATTGAGAACGGAACAGATTCCTCGCGGTTTGCTTCCATCCGATGGTGCAAAGGAGGACCAGTAGACCGTTCAAATTGCCCGCTCGCATGTTCGGCCATCGCTTTCTTTTCGTCGAATAAAAAACCCCACATACCCGTTCATCGAGTTTAACATTCTACCCCCCCCTCTGAATGAATTTAACACTGTACCCTAAATAATTAAAACAGGCTTAAAAGTCTGTCGAATTAGTTATGCTCCAAGTCAGTCGTCGAATTTAATGATCACTAGGGTAGATTGGTCACGTTGATACGTCTCAGCCGATATTCGCACACAAACAATAATTGGCTTAGGTATTTGCTCCGACACGCCTCTTTTCTTGAAAACTTTGAATACATTTAAAAAACACCAATGGGTTATGGCCGGTCACAACTGTTACACCCTCTAAAGGAAACAATGTGTGCATCATTTTTAAAGCATGTACCACCGTGAGGAGCTTGTGATCTCCATTCGTGTACGGATTCTCCGTGGAAATGAGATTTGGGCTCTCACACGCACTCGATGAAAGTATTGCGTGAGGATTGCTCAGAGTCCTACAATTGAAGCATCACACCACACCTCCCACGGTTGCAAAAGATCCAAAAGAGTTAAAACGGGCACTGTGGATAGAAGCCCTTTGCATATAGCCAATCACCTTACCGTTGAAACTGCGTACAAAACTTTTTATTGGAAATTCAACAAGAAAGAAAACATCGATCGTTCACAAAAACTTCTTTACTTCGTGAAAACACCTATAACATGTGAAAAGGAATGTATATGTGTGCTCTTGTCACATGAACTCATGTCAATGATTTCTGAAATTTCCAAGGATCTAAGAATACACTCTTTTGTATTGTGATTTTGGAGTATACATGTTTTGGTCGATCAACTATGCCTCAAGTTCTTTGACTTTGAAAACAATGTTCTTAGAGTTATGTGTCCATTCTCAATGCAATGTCTGGTTAGCGAGACTACCATGGTCGAATGCCCTTGCCTGAACTGCATTAAATGGTTTACAAGGTCCAGGAAGTACCCAATATGCCCCCGATGTTTTCTAGGCACGACCAACTCGGACCTTTTGTTGGTTGACACGCATGTTGTTCTTGTAGACTATGTGTCCAACGTATTTGAGATCATATTGAGCAAACCTATACTTGTTCACTTTTGCATTGAAATCTTTTCCTGAAGGATCATAATGAATTCACGCTGATGTTGTACGGGCTCTTCTATTGATTTGGAGAAAACCAAGATGTCGGCCGAGTAAACCAAGATATATTTACCAAGATGCTTGGCAAAATTTCACTTCATTTCTCCTCGGAAGATTGCCAGAGTGTTGTTTAGCCCAAAGCACAGAGGAAGGAATTGATAGAGTCCAATGCATTGTAACGGATTCGACGGAATCCTAGGCCGACTAGGCCAAAACCGCGGTGCTTGAGGGTCTCCAACCCTCAAGCTATCTTGCCTCACCGCCCACAGCCCTAGGTGACCCCTCTCGAGCCACGTGGCTCCTTCGACCAGTCGCCGTGGCCCTGCCACGCTACACACCCCCCCACTAGGAGTGAGAGCCGCCTTGGCATCTCCAGTAATCCCAACGCGGTATTCGAGCCCTGGAGCTCTAATACCAATGTAACGGATTCGACGGAATCCTTGGCCGACTAGGCCAAAACCGCGATGCTTGAAGGTCTTCGACCCTCAAGCACCCGTCTCACCGCCTACAGTCCCAGATGACCCCGCTCGAGCCACGTGGCTCCTTCGACCGGTCGGCGTGGCATTGCCAGGCTACATGTGCATTCAAAATGCTATTTTGGGCACATCATCTCCTGTCATAGGGATTTGAGAGTAATCATTAAACAAATAAAAAACCGAAATGACTCTTTCCCCTTGGAGTTGGCCAAAGAGGTCCTCGATTCGCGGTAAGGGGAATCATTTTTTACCGGTAGCTTGTTTAGCACCTGGTGGATCGAGGATTGTGATTTATGCACATGCATAATTCACCGTCCCTTTTATTCAGAAAAGGGATTGGAGTACCGTATGACGAGCTACTTAGCTCAATCCACCCTTCTGCAAAGATACTGTTTGATTTGGGATACGGCCTCTAACCTTTCCGTCGAACCAAGGCGATACATGGGTCTGGGCAAAGGAGTCTCATCCGGCTATGGCAAAATCGTATGGCACATGTGCCGTTTTGGTGGAACCCCATCCGGTGGGTGTTGGAATACATCCGAGTACTCCGCCAATAAAGAGATGTTGTGCCGTGTCTTTCTTCATGCTGTGCCAGTTTCATAGTTGAGCTTAGAATTATCAACAACCTTGTCAAATGAATATCTTAACCTGCATTACAGACAAGTTGGCATGGACTTTTGGTTGGGTCAGTGAAATTTTTGTACATGGAAACAACATTAAACGATACTGCCCCATGTAAAGGATCGAATGATTTGGTTCAAAAACATCGGATCCTTGCTTTTGACGAGCAAGGGGTTGCGTAGCACCACGTTGAATGGGTCAAGAAGGTTGATTATCTTCAACGTGACACTCCGTGTGTACCCTTGAATGCAAATGTGTACTTCACAAGTACCGATCACGGGTACCACATGGTTGTCACTAATGACAACTATGTCATTCAATGGATTTTACTATAGGCCCACCTCTCACACAAAGCCAAGGCTAACAAAGGATTCATCCAACCTAGTGTCACGCTAGGTTTCCTTTGAACTGAATTATCATGTTACCTCCACTCTTCCGAGTGAACAGGCTTGATGACGGTAAGTCCAGTTTGTGGTGAATACGAGAACGGTATGCCGGGTGCCGTAAATCCAGTGATTTACTCATTTGAGTTCACGTGTTGTAACCACCTACTAACTTGGCTAGCACCTTCCAGTCTTCAGATTTGATTGCGTCAAAATGGTTGACTAAAGGTGTTGCAAACTTGATTGAACTCATCACTTTGAGGATGTTTGCTTCAATCACCATGTCACACATGTATTACAGAGTGGTCACCATTGTCACTACGTAGCATGTTCAATCACGTACTTTTTTCCATAGACATAAGGTTTGGTGGGCAATGTCGGTCAGCAATTGTAGAACAAGGTTCAACAAGAGGGAAGAAATCAATAGAGATATTTGAACTCGTCAAAAAGTCAGATTGTTTTTTATCCTCTTCAGAAAACATGATATCACTTACATGATCCACTTTTTAGCCCCGAGTGGTCCCCACTAATGTCACTTAGTGATGGGGAAAACTCGCACCATGACCTTGTACGTTTCCATGGTCGGGCCCATCGCCATGGCCACGGCCCTTGCCTCTACCCTGTCCATGTCCTCCTGCTAAACCATCCCCACGAGTTGTTGCAGGTACAACTAATGTGTTGGCCTCTTGTCCACCATCAACAGCCTCAAGATACCGAGACTTAGTAGTCAGGCTGCATATAGAAGGCTGTGTTGCAACGCTCATGCGCTGCCTGTAGCTCGTCATTGTCACGGCTGTGCTTGTGGTCGGGGGCCTCTTTCCCTCCAGTCTTGACTAGGGAATATACAGGTTGCTTGTCCTTGACCCCACCCTACTACACGGCTGCCCCTACAGCCCCCGTAGCGTCCATGAACATGTCGCAAAATTTTCGTGCACGTGCGTTTGGTCGTACATCGAAGTAGTGCTTTGGGTTCACTGAATGCACTACACTCATATAGTCACCCAGCGCCTCCCAACGTTTCCAAGTCGGTCCACGTCGGATGTATGTGTCCTCGCTCCTCATATCTCTCCCTTGGCATTTTCTGATCATGGCTTGTTAAAGGAGGCATCCTCAGTGAAGGACGTTTTAGTTTGGTACACCATTTGTGAGGATGAGCTCCATACCACCTGAAAGAATGATGCCTATATCTTTCGCTGGAGCAGAAGGTTGTACATGCCAAGTGGATCTTTTTAAAGGAAGAAAATCCATACAACTCATTTGGTAACAACTAATCCCGTATTGTAGCTAGGGAATTCACATGGGTTGAGGGTGTTGAGTTTACTGACATCTTTGCAATTGTTGGCCAGACGACCATAGCCCATGCTCCATCCAGTGTCGTGGCTCAGCATAATTAGGAGCTACACCAAATGAATGTAACAACACAGCCTTCCATGGAACTCTAGAGGAGGAGACTTGGTGCAACCACCAGGCTTCAAGATTAGTGACAAGGATTGGTGCTTGTCCAAGGCCTTGTACACTCTCATGAAGTGGCCACGGTGCTGGAAAATAGTTCGTGGTTTTGTGAAATAGTTTGTGAAGTTTGTGAAAACACTGACTCCTGAAGGCTATGTACCAAAAAACACCATCCCATTCTGTTTCCTCCACTGGAAAGCTGGTAAATTCACCACCATCTTGGACTATACTGCTGAAATCTTGATCACTTACCCCTCAACGGAGGCCAAAAAGGAGGCAAAGTGAGTCCTCCAAGATGCCTATGGATAAAGGATCCACGGTTTGCAGATATGTTCCGTAGGATGGAGATCGTGTGTGAATGTCAACGGTAGAGATTTTTACTTCATCATGAGTACTACACTTGAGCTGTAGGAGACTCTTTTGATAGTTCATCCTCAGTGTAGTTCCCACAATCTCCATATCCATCGCATTGGACAGGTAGGATACCTTGAATTTCCACGATATAGCACAACTAGGGAAGACAATGGACCTTGTGCTTACACCTAATGGGCTCAGTCATGTACTCGTGTACGCACAATCATCTTGATATCATTGTTTTGGTAAACGTTTTTGTGCAGTTCTCATAGTGCCATGGACAAGAGCCCTGCATGCGGTCGTGCAAATGATACGATACGAGATCTCCACACCATATCTCCAGTTCTATTTTTGCCGGTAGTAGTCATTGATTCTTGACTGCTACACAGATGGAGACTGGATATGGAGTCCACTAGGGTGGAGTCTGACGGTCTACATGTCTTCATTGGTTGGGATTGTTTTGTATAAGGGCATAATGGCAAGTAGTATTGCATTGTGAGTGGACCATTAGAGGCAAAGTAGGTCACACTTTGGACTGGGGCTGGTGAAGCAACATGGCTCCAACGCATGTCTTATGGTTTGTGTTTGTTTGTGTCTTTTGTCATTTTGTACTGTGACAACCGTTTTGCTCTTGCCAATGTGAAGAGCTCGAGTAATTTTTATTCACACACAACACACGTTGTTGAGTACCACTTTATGGTGGAGTGACACATGATATGTGTCATCTAGGTCGGCAGAGACATGAAGAGATCTAGCTTCCTGGCCAAGACATTGAAGTACAAACGGTTCAATGGCCTTTCGTTTGTCTTGCTTTGCCCTTTGCGCTCTTTACCATCACACTTTGCACTCTGCATGCTTTCAGGTCATGGATGAGTGTTGTGATATGACCCATTCCCGTCTATATGTACAGCTGATTGTGACTATTTTTCCATGTCCATGTCCATGTGAATCCGTAATGATGATATAGCTGGTCCTAGGGTGCCTTTGTGTGGTGATCCACCCATTTTTACCTACATGAGTTCTTCCACAGAAAAATAGCAAAGTGTCCACATGCTAGGGCACTTTGCTATTCTTTATAGCTTCTGGGAATTTCTCGATGGTCTCGCAAACGACCCTATTCATGTTGTTTTGCATTGTACACCCACAAATCGATAGTGGATTAGTGTCTGTAGATCTTCACCCTCGCTGTTCTGATACTGATATTGCGTGCTAGTGCATTAGCTAACTAGAGAGTGTCAGCACATCATAAACATCAATGCTAAGAACCTTCCAAGCAAGTTCGTACTCTGCACTCCTACAGGTTGTGAATGGAGAGTGATTGATGAGTTTCAACGATCCATTCTCCCATGCACATTGTCCTCTTGTAATGACACGCGTAGCCATTGGAAAAGGAGCTTGAGAGCCCCGAAGTTTGAAAATTGATGGTTTCCTCAACAGTGGGTTCTTATGTTGGTATGACTCCTGTCGTAAGGGGCGTAGTGGCACTTTAAGCCCCCATAACAACGGTACCATACAAAAAGGGTGACCACTCACAAGGTCCTACCTGTGATAGGAAAAGAAGCTGGAAGGGTTGCAATGTGGCTTCCGTGCCAAATTCTCAGACTGTAAGCTACAGGGACACACCAATTTCCTAAATATGTAGTTCCTTGAAGCTTGTTATAAAAACAACCAAAACGTGTATAGCACACATTATATAGCCACCAAAAGCATATGCATGCATGCATGTTTCCTTTGTGAATTATGAATTCTACATAATTGCATCTATCAACGTAATGAGAAAGTATGAAAACATTCTTTAACGCACATCATGAATGATCTGACTAAAATGAAACTTATTCAGGTTATCCGGTTGGAAAAACACATCATCATAACCGTGCTTCATGCAATCACATGAGTGGCCACACCTCATCGCAAGTATGTAGCGTGACTAAAGAAGCAGAATAGCTTTTGTTTGGCACACATATATACATACCATTGGAATAAGAATATCAAATCTATAATTCATGGAACAAAAAAATGCTTCTTAATCATTTTCATGAGGTTCATGTGCAAGATACGGAAGAATCACTTAAAATCATTCAATGTTGCTCCATTAATCATATTTTCACATGTAACTGTCACTTGAAATAATAAAGGCAAACTAAATTTACACACAAACATTTGCTGGTTAAAATAGCCGAGATATCTGCACGACTGAAGATTTGCCGCAATCATATCCACTAGTAGAATTTCTAAGCATCAACATCCATTTGATGAAAGATTATGAGCGCTATGTCCAGCGAATCCAATGTAGAGAGAAAACGTCTGGGTATGCCGTCATTATTGGGTTGGATTATTCTGACTTCCATACATAAATTAAAACAATGTTGGCAGGAGTGTTGTCACCATGGACTACATTGTCCTTGTACATGCGATGAACATGAAATGGGAGCTAATGTTCTATGACGTGTTGGCCAATGATGTCGTGCAGCATGTAATATTTGGACATACCTATTGTTTATGTCCTTGCTGCATATTATTTTAATGTATCTATTGACGTTTATCAATTCATTGTATGCTATAGTGGTAACCGTCATTACCTTACTAAGAGAGCTCAATTTTTTCTTCAGGAGATGTCAAGTTATCGTGCACCTATCAAACCTTAGCCTCGCAGAACGTTTCCTATTAATGTTTTCTAATGCCACCGTTACCTGGATTCATGGGTGGTGATGACGATTCATTTTACATGTGGGTGGTAAAGAGATAATCTTAAGGAAAGCGTTGTCCAACCTGATAATTCCTATGTATATCCTTTCCCGTGTGGTCGAAAGTGCACATGGCGCGCTGGTACAGGAAGTGGGGGCGACACATCGTGAGCGGACGGCATCTTGGCGTATCAGCTTGTCGCCCTGGGATTCTTGCTCTTGTGTGCTCGCCTCCACCCTGGCAGCGTAGCCTACAGTCCCTCTGCTTTGAATATTCACATGTAGGAATTTAGCTTGGCAGCAATGTCATTACATGCTTGTGATGCCTAGATTAGTCCACATACTTGAAGCTGGTTAGGACAACTAGAGGTTTGCTTCCTAGTGTGCTTGTTCACGTGCCCAGGGGTTATCCGAGTTCGGAAACCCACGTTTGAGGGGCGTGTGAGGACTTTGTCCTCGTACTTTGCAATTTGCCGGTGAGCTTCGCTCGCCGGCTGATGGGTGAGGATTGACTAGCGATCCTCACCCGTAAGAGAGCTGTTCTCTCTTACTGAGACACTTGGTAGGTTTTTCATGGTGCCTTAGGTTGTTCTGATGCTAACTCCCTCGGCAGTCCACCACTTGTCAACAAAGGAAGTGCAATCTGGTCGTAGGAGATCTCTCATGGTATCAAAGCAAGCTCGCTGGCCTCAAACAAACTCGAGAGAGGGGCAGCAAGCAAAAGGAGGGGCGGCCAGATCAGGACACGTGGTCGCCCACTTGCCGTCGGCGCCGCAGGCAGCCCCACGGCCAGTGTAGGGGCGTCAAACACATCCAGAGGGGACCGCGCAAGCCGCGCCACAGGCACTGAGGAGGCGGAGCCACCCACAGTCTGTGTGGTGGTCACGGGGTGGCGGAGCCGACTCGCTAGGCACCTCAAGGGTCCCCTAACAGTGGGGGACCATGCAGGTGGGGTGGGAACAGGCTGGGAACGGTCTGGGGGCTGGATGCAGGTTCCTCGACAGGTCCTAAGGGGGTTTCCCAGAGCTTAAGGCTCTCATCCAAAAACTGGACCCAAAGTGGGCCCGGCGGATTGCTGCCAAAGTTTTCTTGACCGGTAGGGGCAGATTCTAGTCGCGTCCAGCCTCCCCAAAAGTGGGAATGTCCAACGCCGGGGGTAGCGTAGCTCGTGGGAGGGCTGATGGTGCTCAAGACAGTGATCTATAGGCCGTGACCCTCACGGCTGCCGCCGTCGCAGTGATCTATCGGCCGTGACCCTCACGGCTGCCGCCGTCTCACAAGTGCTCTTGGAATCCAAGGACCTGTCACCGCCTCAGCTAGGCACCAGGGACTTCCTAGCTTGGAAGGACCTGTTCATGGACTAGTCCGCTGAGCATGGCCTGGAGAGCTACTACCTCCAGCCGGCTCTAGACACCGCTGAAGCGCAAGTTCTCCTTTGCGTATTAAACGCACTGCGTCGCGCGCTCCCTGATTCACAGTCATATGCCCTACGCGAGTACCGTTTCGGGGGAAAGGGATCAGACCCGACCGACTCTTGCACGGGAGACCCTCGGCCAGATGATGCCTGGAGGCATCTTACGACTCGCCAGGAAGAACAAGGCATGACGCTAGTCATGACCCTGCGAGACAAGCTACCAGATCTCTTCCCCAAATCTGGAGCACCGGTAGCAGATTAATGGGACGAGGTTATGGATATCCGGCGATGTCTACTTGGACTCGGCGCGGCATGCTTGATCCTTGAGTGGCTAGATGTGGTGTTCCTACACCTGGGCGAGCAGTATAGAGACTTCCGTCGGGATGTTTTCCGCCATCACCCTGTGGCAGAGATCGAGGGTATCGACCTGTCCGTCATCTTTGCTCAACTCCACAACTACAAAAACATTCTCAAAGGAGAATCCCGTGACACCGTGGGTGCTCCGACAGCCTATGTGCATCAAGGCACTTCAGTCGGCCCAGAACTGTCCATCCACTTCACACACACACAGACCGGGGCCAACAGTACAGGAGAGAGGAGCAATGTAGCGAGTGGTGGTGGGGGCCGAGGGCGTGGACGCGGAGATCAAAGATGCAGTTTTTGCAATCAGACAAGGTACTTTTGGCGCTGTTGTCCCACATTGCAGCGCCAAATGATGGACAAGCAGCAGCAGCAGCAGCGCCAATGGCAGTAGCAGCATCAACAGTAATAGCGCCAGTGGTTCGAGCAGCAGCAACAACAGCGCCAGTGGCCCTAGCAGCAGCAGTCACATCATTCGATTGCCGGCTGGAATGGGCCGCAGAGTACAGGACCAGGTGTCCCAGCACCAACCGTGGTGCCTTTTGGTGCGGCAACATTTGTGTCACAGATGCAGCAGATACTTCCCTCCCCCTCAGCACGTGCACCACCCACCTACCAGAACCCCTACTACATGCCGCCCTTCTCGAATATTCCCGTGCCTGTATCTGAGTGGGCTATGCGCGTGTACACAGAGACGGCTCAGGCACAGCAGCCAACTGCTCCACCACCCGGGCTCAACTAGACAACCCCGCTGGAGACTCAACACCCTGAGACAGACGCCATGGCTCCACCACAATTTGCATCATAGCACGCAGGTCAGCGGCTATGTCATACCCATGTCACTATGGGCCATGCCCTACCCATGCATGAGTAGATATTTGACACTGCTACATCGCATCATATGTCCCTGCATCGTCAGTTGTTTGTTACACTCCATGCAACGCTTAGTGCGGATGGTGTGAGAATTGGATCAGGGGAGATCTTGCATGTGGAGGGCGTGGGCACAGTTGCGTTGTAAGCACCAGGGGGTGTGCTATGGTTGACTGGCGTGCCGTATGACGCGCGGTTGAAAGTCTATCTATTGTCTGGTGGACAGTTGGACAAACAAGCCAACATGTCCACTGTGACACAGAAGCAGCGATGCATGCTTTATGATGCTGCTCGTGAGTTGCTGGATGATGGCCCCCTTCACGTTGACATGCTGTACCGTCTCACCCTCTTTCCCCTCATTCAGACACGGTCGCACTGGCCACAAGTTCACACTGTAACTGGCACAGAGTCAAGGCACACTGAGCTCATCCACCGCAGACTGGTGCACATACATACTGACGTTGTAACAGACATGTTGAAGTATGCAACTGCACACGGTATCCACCCGACTGACTGTGCTCGTGGTCTCAAGGATGGTGCATGCCTAGAGTGCCATGAGGGTAAACAGACAAACATTCCCCAAGTCCTCCAGCGAGAGGACATTACCTCTTGCCCCGGTTCATGCAAACCTTATTTCCCCTCTCTTCGATATGGATCCCAGTATGTTCTGACTCTCACAGACGATTACAGCCGCTTCCACTGGGCCTTTCTGCTGAAAACCAAAGCAGATGCCGAAATGGCTATCACGGAGTGGATAGCTCTAGTAGAACGACAGACAGGGTGTAAACTGTTAGTACTACAAACAGACAAGGAGGGAGAGTTCCTTGGAGCCCTGAGTAACGAAATCAAGGTCAAAGGCATTGAACATCAGACCACCGCACCCTACACGCCACAACAGAATGTCATTGAATAACGGTGGCACATAACATTGGGTGATGCACTCCGAACGTTGCTCACGGAATCTGGTTTACCGTTCAGATTTTGGGAGGAGGCAGTCAAGTATGTTACTTGGGTTTGGAATCGTGCCCCACAAGGTCCACTGCCCAAGGCGGTGACACCTTGGGAATGCTGGTTTAAGGAGAAGGCTGACCTTCGACCCGTGCGGGTATGGAGAATAATGGCGTGTGTTTGGTTTCCTCAATCTCAACGTGATAGCAAACTCAGCCCTCGTGGACGCTGATGTGTGTTTGTTGGAGTCTCACATGCCTCGAAGGCATGGGGGTTTTGGGACCCCACAAACCATGCCTTTATCGAGAGTCGAGACGCGTCCTTTTTGGAGCATATGCTGTATAAGGACTTCCGGACACTACGGCAAGCACCATCCATGCCACATCCCGAGCACTACCCGGAGTACATGAGTGTGCCTGTCTTTGTCCCTACCCGAGCACAGCGGCCTGCCCAGTCAGTACCACAGGACCATGGTGTAGACACAGTCTCACCTGTACCTACGGATCTACTCACACACACAGACCTCGTGAGCACTGACTAAGGTACCCCTTCCTCCCCACATGGCCTGGACCCCGTAGGTAGGCACAACGACACAGGGGCAACACCGCCTGCCGAGCCTATACGAAGGTCACAGTGCACCATTCCTAGGGTTGATTACAGACAGTTCTATCACATTGTTGGGTTGACGGAGGGGGAAACCTCATTGACCGAACCCTTGACGCAGACAGAGGCAAGGGGACGTGCTGATGCGCCTGAGAGGTGGAAGGCTATGGTAGCAGAGCTAAATGCTCTCGTGGACCATGGTGTCTACAAACGGGTGGCATTTCCACCAGGAAGGAAAGCAATTGATGTCAAATGGGTGTTCAAACTCAAGCGCAACCTGGCCGGCATGATTTAAAAATCCCGGGTCAGGACTTCACCGGCACCTATGCGCCTGTCGGGAAGTATTGGACAGGCCGTGCGTTGTTGGCAGTTGCGACACATGAGGACTGGGACATCCATCAAATGGATGTCAAAAACGTGTTTATCAATGGCCCACTGAAAGACGAATTGTATGTCAAACAACCGGAAGGCTTCGAGGATGGCACTGATAGTGTGTGGCTACTGTTGAAAGCTCTTTACGGTCTCAAACAAGCTCCACGGTGTTGGAACAAGGAAATCCAGAGCACATTAGATTCATGAGGCTTCACCCAGAGTCTCTGCGATCCTTCCATCTTCTATCGATGGGAGAGTGGTGTGCCGGTTGCCCTGCTTGTCTATGTGGATGACCTGTTGATCTTGTCCCCTTTATCCTCGCTCGTTGCACAGACCAAAGCATTGCTCACAGCACACTATCACATGACAGATTTGGGTGAAGCACAGAACTTCCTTGGCATGACCATTGTCAGAGACAGATCAGCACGAACACTGACGATGCATCCGAGTCGATTCATTACACATCTCACCACACAATTTCACCATGTAGTGCAGAACCTATCCCCATAGCAGTCACCCATGAGCCTAGATGTCTATGCGCATCTGCTCGACGTACGGACAACAGACTACATAACCAATCAATGATACCACTCTGTACCGACAGATCACATGCAGCTTGTCATGCTTGGCCTCCACAACCCGACCGGACATCTCTTGTGCAGTCAATGTGCTTGCCTAGTTCGGCCAACAACCATACAGTACGCATCACAAGGCATTGTTGAAGCTACTGCGTTATGTGTTGGACACGGCTGAGGTTGGACTGGTGTTTGCCTCGACTGTGGACCCGATGCTTGATGGCTTTTGTGACAATGATTATGCCCGTAATCGTGCCACCCGTAGTCGTGGTGGATATGTGTTTCGGGTGTGGGGTACAAGTCGTGGCGTAGTGTAAAGCAGTCGTGTGTCGCATGGAGCATTGCTGAAGCAAAGTACTTGGCACTGGGTGAAGCAGCATGTGAAGGGATCTGACTTCCATGCTTGTTGGAATATTTGGGCTTTGTTGTGCCGGCTGTACCGCTGCATTGTGACAAAATTGTTGCACACCACATTGCTGCAAATGATGGGGTGTTTCATACACGCACAAAGAACATCAACGTCGAATATCACTTTGTGTGTGAAGCTGTTGATGCTGAGACCATTCAAGTCTGTGCCGTAATTGGGGAGGCACAGTTGGCTGACTTCCTCACCAAAGCTCTTTCCTCTTCATCCCTTCTGCTCCAAAAACATCAAATTGGCGGCAAGCCTGCCGCACTCACGTCCAAGGGGGCGTGTTAACTCCCTTGTGTATACTTTCCCTTATGTTCGTGAGTGCGCAGGGCACGCTGGTCCAAGAAGTGGGGACGACACATCCTGAGCGGACGGATTCCTTGCGTATCAGCTTGTCGCCCTGGGATTCTTGCTCTTGTGTGCTCGCCTCCACCCTGGTAGCGTAGCCTATAGTCCCTCTGCTTTGAATATTCACGTGTAGGAATTTAGCTTGGCAGCAATGTCGTTACATGCTTGCGATGCCTATATTAGTCCACATACTTGAAACTGGTTAGGACAATTGTAGGTTTGCTTCCTAGTGTGCTTGTTCACGTACCCATGGGTTATCCGAGTTCGGAAACCCACGTTCGAGGGGCGTGTGAGGACTTTGTCCTCGCACTTCGCAGTTCTCTGGCGAGCGAAGCTCGCCGGCTGATGGGTGAGGATTGACTAGCGATCCTCACCCGTGAGATAGCTGCTCTCTCTTACTGAGACACTTGGTAGGTTTTTCATGGCGCCAGACCTTGTTTTGACTCTAACTCCCTCCACAGTCCACCATTTGCCATGAAACCAAGTGCAATCTGCTCATAGGAGATCTCTCACAACCAGTCTAGGTAGTGAAGAAATGTGCCTCATGCCATGTGTGATAACTTTGATTTTCCCATCTATTTCATGATGGCATGCATGTTAATGGTTTAAGATTGGTTAGGGAGAACGTACATCGTTAGAATGTTTTTGTTTCTACTCTCATACATCTTAAGAGGAACGGACAACAGTCCTATGTTGGCCACTATTGATGCCATGGGTCGGCCCGTTGTCATTGGCAGGGAGATAAGGGCCGTGGGGTTTGAGTACATGGAACCCGGTCAGATTGGACACACCATACATTCAGCTCTCCTTCTTCCAACGTCACATCCATTATATGAAAGGTAGCAGCTCAACTCATGTGGACAGCCGACTGGCTGAGGATCCCCCACCAGTGACTCCACCAAGCGATAACGCTCTTCCACTCTTACACAAGCCAGGTCTGGACTCCCTTCCTGGAGTCCTTGTCTATGTAGAGGTCGTGTAGCCTGGAAGGTAATCTTGTGTCCTAGTTGTTTCCCATGAGCAAGTGGCCAATCCCACTTGCTTATTCACGCCATGGGCATGGTGATTGTGTCCATGCTCAACCTGATGAGCTTCAATTTGCATACCAAATCCCTTAAGTCTTAGTGTCTTTGCACTGCAAAGACTGTACCTTCGAGTCCAAAACACAAATTGACGACCAGTGGCTTTCCGCTAGTAATGGAATTTTCCAAACTGGATGATACTTATGCTATCATGGAAGACCACACCATCGTCAACCTCATGACGGTCCGATGTTCGAGGAGTGATAATACATGCATTGGAGCTCATCGTGACCAGTTTAGGGATAGGAAGTATCCATGGTTGCTGAAAGCCCACATCAACTACCGTCATGGAAACTTTATCATTTTACGGTCTGTGTTTGGACATCACCGTGTTCATAAAACTTGGCGTGATGACCTTACTAAGACCGTACGGTGAACGAGTGAACAAATTACGCCAACATTGACGTAGAACCCAACAACTAATACAAAGACAAACAAGGATGTAACGAAGAAAAGCACAGGGGAAAAACGTGGATGATTATCATGTGCACCGTTCCCAGACATCAGCCTAGGAGTCCATCGTGTGCTCAAAGAAAAAGGTGTTGAGCTCGTTCTTGTGTATTGTGGAGAGATGAGTTGGTTTCATGTGCACTGCATTTTAAACGAACATGCTTTTCTAGCTCCAAATTCAGTTTTCCGGCCATTTATTCCTCTTCATAGTGTAGCTGGTTCATGTGGGCCCTAACACTCACACGGTGGTCAAGGCTGTAGAATGAGGTGCTTTGATACGTGGCTTTATTGCATTGGGACCAACGGTTTTGGGTTTCCAACATGCACAATGTCTACTCACCATAGACGGCAGCGGTTTCATAAATGGTCACATGCAGGTTCTCCTTGTATGCCCTTTCTTTGACGCAAATGATGGCGTGGTGTACGTTACGTGGACAATGCTGCGTGGTGAGAACGATGGCAATTGGAGGCCGTTTAGCTTCCACTTGTCTTTAGCTTATCCTGCTACTGCCCACAATAATACGGTCAACATATCAGACAATGGCCTTTTCGATGATGTGGTGGAGGAAATTCCTTCCATCCTCCGAAATTATTCTGATTTTTACATGCATGTCAACGTGTAACAGAAGCATGGATGAGAGCTCGGCTACTAGTTTTTGCAAATGGCCCATGATGTGACAAAGTTGAATGACAAAGGTGCATAGTGCAGCTGGAGCATGTGAGCCCTCCATGCTGCCATCGTGCTCCTTGGCACAAACGAGGACGGGGTATACCGCAAGAGTAGTGAACCGGAGTATACTATCCCCTTGGACGTAATGGCCACACCACCTGGAGTCACTTAACACACATCCTTAAGTTCTACACATTACATGGCATACATGGGTTCAGGGCCTACTTGTAAACTAACAAAGACCTAACAAGCAGGTGCATAGGCCATTTGCACCTATGTGTGAGAATCACATTTTCAACTCGTTTGAGGACAATGTGGATTATGACATGGAGGAGGGGGGGTTCAACTTGAAGGCCATGACAGGTCCTAGAAACAGGCTACACGAGGTGAACGTCCAAGAGCATACATGTACCTGTGGGGATAAAAAGGAGTGAAACCAAGAGCCACCTGTGTGTGCTTGCCTGCGCTTTCTTGATCGGTAGAAGTGAGAACCTAGAGCCACTATCCAGCATGGGCCATATCCGGATGGTGCATAGACGGACATACAACCATCCAATGCCGAATGTCAACCTGGTACATCTCAAACAACCGAAGGACCCCGTGGATGCAAGTGGGGCCAAAGCGGAGACGTAGATGATCAAATAGCGCCCAGTGAGAGTGTGAGGGCGTGCAAAGTAATAAGCACGTGTAAAGAGTCACACAGAGAGAAATCTCACAAAGCCATCGATAACCTAAGTGCAACAACAATTATAGCTGTAAACGTAATGCAACAAACCTTGGAGCACGCAGGGAACTCCATATGCATGGTATTAGGCTACGCAAGGTTCTCAGCTCCATTGGGAGGTGTAGCGTACGGAGTTTAACCAAACAGTGTGGGTGTAAATGAAGCAGGAGGCGATGTATGATCAAGTGGTGCAAGAGGACGTGCAGAAGCAAGTGGTTCAAAAGCAGGTGCATGACCAAGAGGTGAAGTTGGAGAAGCAGGTACAAGTGGTACAACAGCGGGTGCCAGGTCCGATGGTGCAGCAGGGGGTGTAGGATCGAGCGGTGTAGGATCAGGTGCACAATGAAGAGGTGCAGTAGTGGGCGGGTCAGGCTTGAATTGGAACTAGAGAAGGTCAAATGATGGTGTAGCACAGGCATTTCTGTCGATAGCTGGGGTTAAAACATGAAGAACAAGGAGTGGCCCATTGTGCGAGCCAGATGTCGTCCAAACCTGCGACTCAAGGGAAGAGGAGGTGTAGGACCATGTGATGAACATCCTCCTTATTCTGAAGAAGAAGAAATATGAGGAATTATATGACGAACTGAAGGTGTAGCACGAGTCGGGTTGATGCGGGGAGATCCATCAATCCACACAATTAGCTAAAGAGCCTTTGGACGTTGGTGTAGCAGGGAATGGTAAGCCCAATGAAGTGGAAGAAGACGATTACATGTGAGCAATGAGATGGTTGTGTTTGTTCCAATGTCTTCTCGTGCCATTTAAATATGGTTTCCAACGTTGTACATATTGTCGGTTTAATCTGGTTTTGCACTGGTGCTTTGTGTTTCCTGGTCTGCACATGTTACTCCATAGTCGCCAAGGTCAAATAACATGTGGCCCACTTCACATGGGACAGGTTGTTTTTTAGCACTTGTTAAAGATGGGGGCCGCTCACACATCGTGTAGTCTAAGACATGGAGTGTTCAAAACAAGATAACTGTTAGCAAGAAACATGTTGTCTTGGAGTGATGATTGTCATGTTGTTAAATGGACATACAATATGCTATCTACAAAATTAGTTACCACATGTCCACTTGTAATTGATACCCTATACTTATGTTTAATCTTTTGTACATGGAATACCCATGACCGAACCACCTCCGATAAAAAACATCGTGCATGCATTCATTTCCACTACAATGACTCCATTGTGTTTGTGAGCCACTTTAGATGTGCAACACTTGTATGGAAGCACAAATCACTAGTACATGGGACACATGGAGTGACCACTTGAGCAGCATGTCATGTCATCATTCCTCGTTGGAGTGTGTACCACGTATGTGTTCCTAAGGCTCTAAGCTAGTGGTACTCGTGAGAAAGATTCATCACAATATGTGTCCTCGGAGAGAGGTGGTGTTTGGTAAGCTCAACTCTGCATGAAGAAGAGAACGGTGAACATGGTGACAACTTCCATGGCACCGTCAACAACGTCGACTATGTGGATTGCCATGAAGTCCTTGGGGATCCATAGCCCCACATAATGCTCCGAAGCCAGGCAGTGCTGGAATGTGTGTGACATCATGACCTGGCTTTTCCCCCTATATCTGCATCCCATGAAGTGGTTAGTCAGTGGACATCCATGCTAGATTGTTATGTTCAATTGTTGGCATGTTCAGAATTCAGCATTTATCACATGTTCACAGATTTATGCTAATGATGTAGACCCCATGTCCTGTTTGTGTGCTATAAACATGTAACATTAAGGAAGACATCAGATTGAACTTCGCATGCTTTATGTGATTTGGGGCCATACCCCACTCATGTGAAATGCATGTGGGATATGGACATTGAAGGAGCGCTATACTGGAAAAGAAAAAAAAACAAGAAGGTCCCCGATCACGTCTGCATCCGAAAAAAACACCTAGTGCACCTGCTCCCATTGTAGCCTAGTGACAGCACACGATTCATTTTGCAGAAAAGATGCGCTTTGATGCGTGGATTGCAAAAGCCTAGCACTGGCCATATGTAACAGAGGTGCTCAAATGTGATGTAAATGCATTACAGTGCCTGTCAATGAGATGTGGTCAGAACTGGCTCCACATCACAACAAATATCAAGGGTGAAGTTTTATCGCCGAAATCAGGATTGGGAAAATCTAGTCATGTATGATGGCGTGTTACGCCGAATGGAGCGTAGATGGTGAACAGGTAAAATTTGCAAGGCAAAACAATATCTAGAATTTGGGACACTTGACCAATTCATAACTAGCAGTAGGTGTACTTCTATGACAAAAGTCGAAACGATCCAACATATACCCTACTGCTCTTTTATTTTGATATTAACTGTTGCGAAAGTGGTTGATATTTGTCGAAAATGATTTTTTAGTCGAAATTGATGCTTCACTAAAACGTCTTAAATACTCGTTCGTTGAATTCAGAGTGTGTGGGTTGCTTTGTAATTCCAATGTTCAGTTACATGTTTTGTACTGTCAGGTAGGACTTGTTGTTTTTTCTCCTTTTTGGCGGGTGGAGGTCAAATCTCGTCACCGACTCGCCGGCCGAGGAAGTCGACGGCGAGGCAAGCACTCAACCGCTCGCCCGTTCGAATCCTGAAATGTGGCAATTCGAACGATCGAGGGGTCGATCGATCCGGAAATCATCGAAATCCGAACGTGTCCCTGACCCGTCATCGATTTAAAGGTGACGGGTTAAGATTTACGTTGAATTTAGGTTATAGAAAATTGATTAGAAGTTTATTTTTTTCGTCGAAAAAATTATGGTTCATCTAAGTCGTCGAAATCCAAGCGCAGTATGGTATATATACAAGTGACGAGTTACGAAGGAAGCATAGTCGAGGTCGTTGGGTTGGATGACGAGCGATGTATGCGAAGTCGCGTCGTGAGTGGTCGGATTTGTGAATGTCCGCCGAGAAATCGAGGTCATCGAGAATCGACAGTGAAGATGCGTGATGCATCTTTATCAATCCAGATTCGTCGAGAGTCGTCGAGAAGTCGACCAAAGGATCTTGACACTCTTGTTCGTAGATTTGTGAGGGTGGTCGAAGCTATCAGAAGGTTTGCGAATATCCACTAGGGGTAGGGTAGTTGGCTAGTTTTCCCTCAGCCGTCGGAGTGAATATCGCGGTCCTCGCAACACGATGGGCTATTTGTGTAATAACAAAAATGTCCACTCTATTCTATACGGAACTCGTGCACGTCTGGTATGAAACACTTCCCTCCTTTCGGCCTTAACGTCCCGGTGCGCGTGTAGTTGTGGCCCAGAGTCGGCTGTAGTAGCTGTCAATAAGGCGAGCAACGTCTCGAAGGTTGTCGTAGGGCTTCCACATGTTATGCGGAGCATCGTAGTCGCGCCACTTGAAGAGATATCATGTCATCTTGCTCATCGTCGATGGCGGAGGATGTCCTCGATGACGTATCCCGTGTCTTCGTCCAACAAAATGGGAGGTGGAGGAGGGGCATCCCTGCCATGGAAGTTCTCTTCATGGTCTTGATAGTGCTTTAGTTTGCTAACATGGAATGCCAGATGAACTTGCATCGTGTCGGGGAGTTTGAGTCACACAACCAAAGGGAGCTGCACGCGCTTGATCTCAAACAGTCCCAACCATCGTTTGAGCCTTGAACAGTTGGATCCGCAGAGTTTGATGTTCACCAAGCTAAGGAGGACTTTTTCGCCGGTGGTGAAGATGTCGTCGCTACAATGTTGGTTAGCAGCTCGCTTCATCGCTGCGTGTGTCTTCGCGAGAGTTTGTCGTGTTTCCTCCCTGGCGGTGGTGATGTCTTGTCGTTGCATGTCGACAGCAGGAAACATTACTACGACTTTGTAGTCCGGCTGGTGTGGCGGGACATTTGCCATACACCACTTCAAACGGAGTTTTATCAGTTGCGGTGGAAACTGCCAAACTATATGCGATTTCGACGGTTGGGAGTTTTTGTGCCCAACCCATCTCATGAGGTTTGAATAGTGTTTGGATCAGTTGTTCGAGTGTCTGATTCATTCATCGGTTTGAGGATGAAATACCGTTGAAAGTTTAATCCTGCTTCCGTAGCGAGCCATCAGTTCGCGCAAAAGACGGCTGGTAAACTGACTATCTCTGTCGCCCGTGATTGTTCTCAATACGTCGTGTAGCTGCAAGATTTTGTTTAGAATCAGCCGCTCTGTTCCTTTGGCGGTGACGGTGGTCATTGTTGAGGTGAAGTGGGACATTTTAGAAAACCTGTTGACGACCACGAGGATGGCGTCATATCTTTGGGGTGTGACTGGTAATCCGGTGATGAAGTCCATGGAGGTGTCTGTCCGTGGTTCTGTCGGAACGAGGAGCGGTTACAGAAGTCCGGGTGCCCTCGTGGGATGAATTTCTTTTTGCTGACATGTGTCGCAGGTTTTGCGGAAGTTGGTCACGTCGGATTGCATCTTGTCCCACCAGTAGTTTTTTGCTAGCTACTTCAGTATCTTGTCCTATTGGAAGTGTTCCACTTGGACCGGTGTCGTGGCACTCTTCGAGAGGCATGCGGCAAAGCTGGTCGTTCCGAGGAACGACTACTTGGCAGGTGAGGGGGTGTGTCAAGTACGGTGCATCGAACCATAATCTGGCTTTATCATATCCACTGTGCTGGTCGTAGCCTTTCGCGAAATAATCGCTCAAGGTAGGGGTCTCGCTGTGGTTTTAAGCTTGTCACGTTGGTCATTCAATGTGGTCGGCGGTTTAGTGCTCCCGTTTGATTCTGGATGGTACTTGATTTCCTAGTCAAACCCAGACTCAAGGAACTTCATCCATCGGGTTTGACGTCGGTTGAGATTCAACTACTTCTTCAAGCATTTCAATGCGTGGTGGTCGGTGCGCATGATGCATGGACGACACTCCAAGTAGCATCACCACGTATTGAACGCATACACAGTCGCCAGCATCTCCTTTTCGTGGACCGTGTAGCGGAGTTCCGGTCCTCACAATTTTCAGGACATGTAGGCTACCGGTTGTTCACCGTTGCCGTGATCTTGCAGGAGAATCGCGCCAATTGCTCAGTCTGATGCATCTATAGCCATCACATGGTCGATCGTCAGACTGGCTAATCGTAGGGTTGGCGCCAAGGTGAGAGCATTCCGCAAAGCGGTGAATGCTTCTTGTTAGTTCTCACCACGGCCACTCATTTTATCTTCAAGTGAGGTCGGAAAGAGGCGTTGACTCTCGCGCATAGTCCCGCACAAATGGCCGGTAGTAATTGCAGAATCTGGGAATAAGCTAAATTTCTCAAACGTTGGTCGGCGACGGCCAATCAACAACTACTGCCACTTTTTTGGGATCCATGGTGATTCATCCACCGTTGATGACGTGACCCAAAAACTCGATCGAACGATGACCAAAGTCGCATTTTGAGTGTTTTTGGATAATTGTATCTCTTTGTAAAACTTCAAGAACTTTTCGGAGATGTCCATCATGCTATTCCTGGGTGCGACTGTACACCAAAATTTCATCGACGATCACCGCGACAAGGTCATCGAGGTACGAACGGAAAACATTGTTCATTATCGTCATGAACTTTGCTGGGGCGTTTGTGAGTCTGGCTGGCGTATCCGTGAACTCGAAATGTCCGTAGCGAGTTTGGAATGCCGTATTCTCGATGTCGGCGGCTGCCACGTGTATCGGGTGATATCCGTTGCGCAAGTCGACCTTGCTGAAAATTCAGGCTCCTCGGAATTGGTGGAAACATTCGTCGGCTCGAGGGAGAGGGTGGCAGTGCTTGCTGGTAGCACCGTTCAACGCCCGATAATCCATGCACATCCACATCTCGCCCGATTTATTTCTCACAACTAGTACTGGTGCGGCATATGGTGACGTGGAAGGGCGGATGAACCCCTGGCGGAGCTTCTTGTCGAGCTGCTTTTTGAGCTTGGTGAGTTCGCGATCGCTCATCTGATACCCTACTAGTCTTGATATTCGATGTTAATATTTTTTTCGAGGTAAAATCATGTCGAATTTGATTTTTTGCCGAATATGAAGGGATCCCAAAAATGATTTCAGATATACAAAGTCGAAGTTAAGGTGCTACTTGTAAAAATCATCTTGGGCGAGCCTGTATTCTTGTTCTGAAGTTGACATATTCAGTAGATTGACATCTTTCAAGTCAACAGTGTCTCTCACATTTTCGTCGGAGACAGCTTGACTTCACGTGTTACACACATGGTCCGGCCAATGAAATCACCGAACAACGCAACGCGCACATGGCGATCAGTCCATTTGCTCCAAAAGGATCACGTGTACTGACCACTTGTGAAACGACGTGTTGCATCGTCTGGATCGTGCGCATGTTCGTGCGACCTGTCGGGTCAACGATGACAAAAACATCCGTTTCTGGTTGGCACATGCCGTTGACGTGCAGACGATGTCGGCCGCTCGTCGAATATCAAGTGCCACCGCAAGGTGGACCGAGGGCTCTCATCAAACTTATAGCACCACCAGTCGCAGTACGTCGAATCTAAAGGTACTACCACCAGAATGAAACCCTGGTCGGATTGAAAGAAACCAAAATTAGTGTCAACTAAATAATCGAATTTAATGGTGAGTAGGGTAGGCCCCTCGGACGGTAGGTCTGTTGCCCGGCTTCAGCTCAATGCAATGGTCGATGTCTCTTTGAGGAGGTAAGGTCTTCGGGAGTTTGTCGGGAAGGAAATTCGCAAACTCCATGGTGAGTGATGTGAACACTTCAGGTACCATCGCGTGCATTATTGAGGCCGATGAGGCTAATGAGGTTGATGATGAGTCAGTTGATGCCACTTCCGTGTCTACCATTGGCTCGAGATGTATGAGACACGCACGAGCCCCTCATCGTATATAGTGCTTGGCCACGTTGAGGGGTACCGGGTGCACTGGTTGTCACTTTTCGACTTCCGCAACTTCCTCCACTGCTTCCGCTGTCGGCTTCCATGCCACACCTGAAATTTGTCGTTTGGCGTTGCCAATCTCCACGTAGACGTCGCCGTTGTTCCAGTCCACGTGCGGATTATGCCGGTACAGGAAGGATGATTCTGTGACTGCTCGTTGGACAAGACCTCCAGACCGTTACAACCGAAGATCTCCCACTTGTAGTCGTAATCTTTCTTGGAGTCTCTGTATCTGTAGTCTCCCATCGACGGCATTTTCTTCAAACACCTCTGGTTCGGTCGGTAATTCAAGCTTGCGAACCATGTCGTTGGTTACGAAGCGATGTCAAGCTCCTCCATCGAATACTGCCGGTACTGTTTAGCAACTTCTGCATCCTCGAGGCTGAAATTTTAGCAGTATCGCCACCTGGTCATCCTCATACCCCTCGTCGAACTTTGCGATCTCATCAACCCTCTGCGGCAATGTGGGTCGTTCAAATGGGTGATCGTTCAGCACAGATTGCTCCTCATGGGCAAGAGTCATGCCTTTTACTACTGTCCCTTGCCCTTTCCCGTCTCACTTTTCTGTGACTTCCCCCCCATTTCCGGCCTCTTGCTTGCTCTGACAATTTTGATCGATGTGCCCGACTTTACCGTAGTTGTAGTAGGTTCGCGTATCTATCTTGTCAACAACGCTCACTTCCATCGGGGTCAAGGATTTTGTCGACTTTTTTTTGTTTGGTTTCTACGATAATTGTGGGTAGGAGATCGCCAGCCGTATGATTCCTGGATCTGAGCGTTGTAGTCGTGGATCCTTTCTGCTGCTAAGATCATCTGCGGCAAGTCGTTCCGGATGCCCAAAATGGCGATCGCTCGCCGATTATCTCGCTTGAGGCCGTGGTGAAAACAGAGTTCGTTGGGGCCGATGTTTCCTGCGGTGATGATCTCGTGGAATCTCCGCGTGTACTCCGCCACGCTGGATTGTTGACGCAGGCGCTAGAGTTTGTACCGTGTGTCAAATTTTTTGTCTAGTCATCCAAAGCGTGTAAGCATCACGCGCGGTAACTCTTTCCAGTCCGTTGGCTACGTCAGCGCGTCTTGCGACTGCGGGCTGATTTGCTCCAAGGGTAGAATGCCCGTGGTCGGTGATATGGGACGGGCGCCGTGAGTCCTTGATGATCCCCCGCCGGTCTCCTGCTACTGTTGGATGGTCTTTAAGTCGGACCACCATCTTAACTCCGTGCCACGTAAAACCGCGGCTGCGAGGTCAATTTTCTTTTTGTCTTTGTTGACCCTAGCAGCGGTGAAGTACACCTCCAAACTCGTCAGCCGCATCTGAACCGTTTGTCATTTTGAGTTCGCAGGATGAAATGATTATAGTGGATGTGGACGAATTTTGGTCCTATTCCCAAACACATTGTCCGATCCATCGTCGGAGCCTGTGTTCGCATGCTTCCGGTGCGATGCGAGATAGCCGGCCTGCTACCGGGCTGGCTATCTCAGGTGACTGATTGCGACTTTAATGTGCCAGGAAACGGGTTCGATAATTTCGTTATTGTTTTAACCATACGGTATGGAAGGTTAACATTGTTGGAACCTGTTCTGTTGACACGTTTTTTTCTCTTTTTAATTTGATTATAAAACAATCCCAATTTGGTTTGTCAAATTGTTCGCCACTTACGGATTATCATTGGCGAATGCCTACAGTCGATGTTGCCATCGGGCCAAGGTTGTCGAACTTGGCTGACAAGGCCCTCTGGTTGGTTATTTTGGATGGCAGAGCCGAAGGGTTGGTCAGATGTTGAAACAGGTCCTTGTTACTGACCGGGGAAGCAACCGGGGCCCTCTGGGCCCCGGTTGCTTCCCCGGTGCCCTTCTGGGTGCCCTTCTGGGTTCCTCTGGTTTCGGGGGGACCCTCCTTCTCCACGGGATTCTCCTTGGTGAAAACCAGGATGTGCACCGGCTCACGTCGGCCGAGTCCTTTCTTTACAGCTCGACAGGATTGAGAAAAGGAGAAAGGCGCCATCGCTGCAGTCGAGATCGGGCTTGCGAATCTGGCCGCTTCCGGCCTTCAATTGTTTTGGTGGCTGAGAATCTGGTCGTGTGCCGCTGGGGCTGTTTTCACCGTTGTTTTCGCGGCACTTTTGGAAGGAAAGACCTAAACGGAGGGCCTTTCACGAGTGAAATGCGGAGAGCCCGGAGTCCAGCCAGCCGCACGTGGCAAGGCGTGTGGCCACTCGCCTCGTCCACTTGTGCCCGATGGTGGAACTTTTCGGAGAGTCCGGCTGATTGAAGACGCAAATAGGTGGGTCACCACTAACGCTGTCCTCGCGCACGGGTTTTATTTCGTCGCGAATTCGAGTGACGCTCTCCTGACCCGGAAAAGTCCGCCTGCATATAGCTCCCTTGCGGGTCCCGTCGTCCACCGTATGATGCCGTCTGTCCGAAACAAGTTGCTCGCCTCATCATTAACTAATGCCGATGAAGGCCACGGTACAGTGGGTTCATCCGTCCGTCCAAAACCACTGGAACGCAATGATGGGATTGGAACCCCGCGCTAATGTGCCTTTCCCCTGCGCTGTATACGAGGACTGCTCCTCACCCGTTTTCTGAAGTTCCCTTGCCGTCCCAGGCCGAGACTGGAAGCTCCCTCGGTATGGACACGCTTCAACCTCGGGGCCAATGGTCTGCACTCCGAGCATGTCGGGCCACCGGGCCCCAATGACGTGGCGGCGTGCCAGCTTTTAACCGGACTGACTGAAATATGCAGCCATTAACACGTGTGAATTTCGCACGCCGGCCCAGTCCAGGGGAGTCCTCCTCGAGATTGCCACGACGATTTCTCTTTTCGATGGGTCCCAATACTCTTGCTGGAGCCAATCGTTAACCCACTGCGTCAATCAACTGGCCTGGCCCGATCGGACCAGGCTTCCCGACGCCAGGCAGCCTTTCTTGATGCGCTCTCTAGCACCAGAGCGAGGGTACGGTCAGCGGCGTCGCCGGAACCCAGGAGCACTACGGCATGAGCAGTTATCGGTTGCTAGAGCAGTTACCACCTCACTGTCGTGGTCAGCCAGCTGCCACAGCCGTCGTAGCTGCAAATGCGCGTGTTCAGCCCCAGCCGCAGAACACCGAGTGCCTTCCAGCCATACCCCGCACTGACTACTTGCCTTCAGTAACCTCCCAATATAAGCTAGTTCATCTTCTGAGGAAAGAGTATGTGTAGGTTTTCTGTCGAAATTTTGGAGGCCACCCCTGCTGGCCCATGATCGTTTGATGTTCATAGTTGGGGGGGCCCGCCAGCTCCTGCAGAAAGCATCTCCTTGCTTCTAGACGGACGTCTCTCCGCCACCCCTGAGCACAATGTCAACCTGGACAGCCCACAGCATGCTTATCCCGGGCCTTTCTCAGTCCACTGCCCTGAAGCTTTCATCCCAAACGCCTCACTCGAGACGCCTTCACCTTCTCACCTCTGCTCAACCGCTCCACAACGCATCCGCTTCCTCCAGTTTCCTTTCCGTCAGAGCAGGACCTCCAAATGGTAGCCCTGTGCCAACTGACACTGCTGCTCGAAGCAACCTCACTCAAACAACCCCGCTCACCAACCATCGCCCCCTTCAGATCGTTCACATTAACGCTGACCAGAGGGCTGAGGAAATACCAGCGCAACACGATCCGGAAGCTCGGGCTCATGAGTCAACAGGACCACAGCCGCTTAGCGAAAAGGCAGCAGAGAGAATGAGGCGGAGACGAAGCGAGCGGTCTACATACCTCATCGCCGCCGTCGCTTCCAGCGCTGGCGTCTCTTTCTTGGCATCGAGTGCCGTTGTCTACCGTTTCGTTTCGCAGATGCAGGTGTGCCGTCGTTCAGCTTCAGTTGGATGGGGGACAATTTTTTTCATGAGCATGCCTTAGTCCAACTGCCAGGGACGGCGGGATGTGTACCAATCGCTGAACCTCCGTACAGCTTGAGTGAAAACGACAAGAGAAATAGGGGAGACCGAAATTCTGTTCTCGGTAAACATGTATTTCCCCTGAGCTTTGCCCAGTTTGGCTGATCATGACCGGTTCTGCAGGCTGGTGGCGAGGTGCCCTACGTGGAGATCTTTGGCACTCTAGCTCTCGCTGTCGGTGCAGCTGTAAGTCCCAGCACTGATGTTACTCTTCCAAGCTGCGTTGTTACCACTCCCGCATGACGTTTTTGGTATCCTACTCTTCATCGAGTCACTTGATTGGTCAATGCAGTGGTCTTGAAATGACCCAAGCAGGGCCTGTTATAGCTTACTTCTGTTAGCTTGAGCAGAAAACTGTTACTCTTATCTCCGCTCGATGCACAAAGTGCCAAGTGGAGAGGGTGGGAAATGAACCTGTAGATTCTCCCAGTTAGTACTGGTATTCCCCAGCCGGTTACGTTCTTGCACGTTAATCAAAACGACAACTTTACTCGCATTGATGTCACTTCTTTTCCTCTGAAGCTTCCTGCGGAGTGCACTAGACATGCAACCAAGGGACAGCATTTCTGGCCTGCAGGTTGGTATGGAATTTTGGGCGAGATGGGCACACAAGGCGCTGTGGCACGGATCTCTCTGGCACATGCACGAGGTGAGCATGGCGAGGAGTGATTAGAATGCAAGCTGAGGAATCATAGCTGTCGGTTGATTCAGACCTCAGATGCTGAGATCCAGCAGGTAAACTCACCTGTGGCAGTGGTCTTAAACGATATGGTTCCCGCCTCATGAGGCAAATGACGTAGTTTTCTCGTCATAAGTCCACTCGTTTACTCGTGGCTCCTGCTTCTTTGCTTGCAGTCACACCACAGGCCACGTGAAGGCCCTTTTGAACTCAACGACGTATTTGCCATCATCAATGCGGTTCCCGCCATTGCTCTGCTCGCTTATGGTTTCTTCTCCCCAGGGCTGGTGCCCGGCCTCTGCTTTGGAGCTGTGAGTGAATGTCAGGGCTTGACACCTCACATCTGACCTGTCATTGTGAGAGAAGTTTAAGGCATGTTTGTAGAAATGGCTGTTCAGTTCTTCTTAAAGGCCAGTCCAGGTTCAATAGAGATTTTGGAATACTCCCTTGCAGAAGTGCAAAGTTGGAGAGTCCTCTCAAGATTCGCTGTCCATATCCTGCATAAGCAGTTAAACCAGCTTGCACTGGTCTGAGATGTTACCCTTGTCTTCTTTACGTGCACTGATATGCAGGGCTTAGGCATTACAGTATTTGGTATGGCCTACATGTTTGTGCATGATGGCCTTGTACATCGGAGGTTTCCCGTGGGCCCAATTGCTGATGTTCCCTACCTGCAACGAGTGGCTGCTGCTCACCAGGTAATGACTCTTCGAAGTCCTGGTCTGTATTGTTGCAATGGTCCCTTTCTGCATTGGAAGGAGGGAACGTGTGGCAGACTGCACATCATGGTGTCCGGATATCTCTCTGAGCATTGCATCAGTGTTCAGAACACTGTGAAGGGTCCAGGTTTTCATCGTGATATGCATGGTCTGGTGCTCCTGACAGTATCTGTCTTCATGGCAAGTGCCAGAACTGTCATTCTGGAGTAGTGGTAGGCTGAGTGGGCTCTTTTTCACTGCACAGCGACCCTGGTGGTATGTGCTTGTCAGAGGAAGAACTGCACTCAACTCAAATCTGATGCCATGTTGGTTTGGTCGTGTCTTGACATCCTTTACTTGGCTTGTGCAGTTCCACATCCACTTCGAATACTGTGTCACCCTGCTGTTTTTCTTCTGTTTTCTGATTGCAGCTACACCACGCAGACAAATTTCAGGGCGTACCTTTTGGTCTCTTTCTAGGTGAACAGGTGAGAGTGATTGACTGCAAACGGTATATGAGACTTGCTACTTCCAAATGTGCATCTGCAAGCATCATTGGGGGGGCGTGATGTGTGTTTTGCTGCATTTGTCACCTTTTGTCCCTGTTTTTAACCGCTCACCTTCACTTCTGGGAAGTGAGAAGAGATCACTGGGGTAGTAAGAACCAAGCCAATAGTCTGCTCCATAAAGTACTTGCGCATATGGGAGAAACAAACCTCTCTCAATCGTTACTCTTTTCTGACTGATGCACTGCAGGAACTAGGTGAGGTTGGGGGCTTGCCTGACTTGGAAGAACTGCTGGCCTCCCGCAAGGCTGCTGCAGCGGCTGCTGCGGCAATCACATCTGCACAGTCTGGAAGATCATGAAGATTTTTTCTGTGCTGCTTAACTGATCTTCAGATCTTCTCCACCTCTCAATCCCAAGGCAAGCCTTTTTAGGTTTGCGCCCACCAGACCTTCGGATTCAGCACTCTGCTAATCATGTCATTGGCAGACCCTGACTGCATCTTGCCAACAGCAACAGTCCTCGGGAGACCGGAAGTCCCACACCACCACTCAAGTAGAGCACTCAATCTTACTGTTGCACATCTGTAGACTCAGGAGTGTCCAGCACATTTTCAGACACGGCTGTGGTTGCTGTTCATCTTTCTGCAAACGTGCAGAGCAATTCCAGGACTGGCCCTGCACAACGCTAGTTCCAGTTGCTCGTAGCTTGTCTCTTTCTCTTGCCTTTGAATGTTTTTGTTTCTAAAGAAATCTATGCAAACTCTTCCTGACACCTCTTTCAAGTTTTCCTCATTGAAAGATCTGTACCTCCTTGTGGCCATGTGAGAGATTGAACTGCAAAGCTTTGCCCAAGAAACCCACATTTTGTGGAAATCTGCACTGAATCAGAATGTGACGTTGTAAATACTTGTTTGAATGATGCATATTGTGTCAACATGCAGAGTGAGTCAATAACATGCTGGGTACTCAAGAGAGGCACAGAAGGCATTTTATGTAATTGAAGATTGTAGTAAGCAGAGAATTTAGATAGGTAAACGCTGGTAGAGGATAACCATGTCAGACCTGTAGTTTTCTAAGTATTACTATCATAAGACTCTTTCTGCACTAAGATTGCTAAGTGGCAGATGGTGTCCATGCATGTGCCAAGACTGTCCTAGCCATCACACTGGGACTTCACACATTGTGTATCTGTTCTGTTGTGACCTCGTGCTTCATGGCTGTACTTGTCTTAAACCAAAACCTCCTCCGCGAGACATGATTCCGCATTGGCATGAGAAATTTCTCATGTAGCTAGAAGCTGCATAGCTTTGCTGAATCGAGAACATTGTCCAGCCAGCTATTGCAGCAGCAGATAAGACTGTTGTGTTTTGTGCCGTTCCTGTACAGTTTATTGTGACCACTCGGCCGTGTCCATACTCGTGCAGATCCCTGAGGCAGGCGGCCCTGGTGACACCGGCGTGACGACAGGCGGCGGACTACCCGTTTGGAGCTGACCGACCACTGTTCCAGAGCCCCAGATGCCACCGGGACTCTTTGCTGTGTCTTCTACGTCTTGCAGGCGCCTTTCGGCGGACTGGCCATGAGGCCTATTTGCATGTTTTTGCATTGTATGCTCACTGTCAGTCGATGGATGCATGCATGTGACCAGTCGCTGCGTCCGTCTTTTGACTCTGCACGTCTAGGTTCAAACGGCGTAGGATTCTGACATGTGTGCTTACAGTTACGGCCAAAACAGTGGTTTTGGGCCGGTTTTAGGACAGCTCTTGGACTGCCACGTGCGACACCCGCCGTGCGCCGCGGCAGGTGTAGGTACCCACGAATGCTATCCAAGCAAGCAAGTAAGTGGCATGCGACGGAACAAGCCATGGATCAGGGGCAAGCTCAAGACTAGAGAGAATGAGGAAGTAGTTGAGACGGGGGTTTTCGAGTAACAAGTGAGCAAGGTGGTGAGAGCCAGTTGACCGGGCCACCCACGCGAGGCACTCGTCGTGGGGCCCGGCCGCCACCCAGGGATCGAACCTGACCCTGGAGCGAGCGAGCTCCAGGCGGTTTCTCACACGCCGGCACAAACCGGGCGTGTGGTCCCGAGGGATCAACAACCCGGTTCACCACTCTAGGAGCATGCAAGTATTCAATCAACTAACAGGCATGCAATCCTACAAATTGTATCCCCCATTTTGGCACGTGAAGTTATTACTAAACTAAGGCTTGTGACAAGGCTGGTGCTGAAGCCACCACTTGGTAGCTTGATGGAGGCACCACCACTGTGCACGTCATGCTGCGTCACAGTCTTGCACCAGGGAGCCTTAGTCCAGTTCAATCACCTGCAGTGGTGAGGTGTGTGCATGCATGGAGACAAGAGGGCACTTGCGTGTGTTTGTGACAATAACCAACACTCCCCCATGACCCACAGACGAACAGGCCACACACACACAGAACACAGAACGAGGAGAACATCACAGGATTCACATCAACCAGGGGCATCACGAGAGCGCAGCAAGCCAACCGCATGCACGGCGGCTTTGAACATTCCGCTGCTGAGCGCTTTGGTGAGAAAGTCTTCACGCTGTTGACGAGTGTCGACCCAGACAACCTGAACTTCCCCTGCCGCAATGCGCTCGCGTACAAAGTGATGCTCAATGTTGATGTGCTTAGTGCGAGAGTGATGCATGCCATCGTGCTCAGCAATCGCCTTTGCACTCTGGTTGTCACAGCGCAGGGTGATGCAATGAATGGGAACACGCAACTGCTGCAACAGGCGGGACAGCCAAACACTCTCACACGTACCTGCACCCAGTGCCACGTACTCTGCTTCACTGGAGCTTCTGGCAAAACAACCCTGTTTTCCACTCTTCCAGGAGACAGCAGTCCCTCCGATGAGGAAGATGTAACTAGTACGGCTGCGAGCATCTGTGTCATGTGCCCAGTCACTGTCTGTGTAGCCGTGAACGACTACTGAGGGCTGAGCACGGTAGCAGAGCCCTATGCGTGCAATGGACAACGCGTAGCGGACGACGCGCAGTGCGGCCTCGAGATGCTTCTGTCGAGGCTGCTGGGAGAACTGGGCAAGGAAATTGACCGCGAAGGCCACGTCCGCCCTAGTGGTGGTGGCGAGGTACATGAGAGAGCCGACTACACTGAGGTAGTCGGTGACGTCGACAGACTCCCCCAGCTGCGCTGAGTCCAGTGACTTCAGCAGACGCTGACCTGCTGGAGTCATCGGTGTGGACGCGGTGGGGATGTCTACAAGGGGGCAAAACGCTCCCCTAGTGTGTGTATGTACGCAGCCTGGTGCACATGCAGGGTGCGACGCTGACGATCATGCTCAAGCTCCATCTCCAAAAACACCCGTGCAGGACCTAGATCCTTCATCTTGTACGCAGACTGCAGCAGGTCTTTCACTGACTGGACAACTGCTGGGCTGGGTGAGGCAATGAGCAGGTCATCAACGTAGACCAACACCGCCACAAACGGCTCTGAGGGGGCGCTCAAGAAGAGCGCTGGATCAACCGTGCTGCGACGGTAACCTCCCCGCTCGAGAGTCGAGGAGATCTCCATGTTCCAACACCGCGGCGACTGCTTGAGCCCATAGAGGGCTTTGCGCAGTCGCAAGACCTTGCTCGTGCCATCGGTGAAGCCTGGGGGCTGTATCATGTAGATTTCTTCATCGAGCTTCCCGTGTAGGAAGGCGTTCTTGACATCCATCTGCTCTAGTTCCCAGTCGTGCTGGGCAACGAGACTCAAGAGTGCTCGAGCAGTGGTATATCTCCCAACCGGTGCGAAGGTCTCATCAAAGTCAACGCCGGGAATCTGGGAGAACCCCTTTGCTGTGAGGCGTGCCTTGTACCGGTCGACAGTTCCATCGGGCTTCAGCTTACGCCGAAGGACCCATCGGGCGGAGACTGCCTTGTGACCTGCAGGCAGATCCACGAGCTCAAAGACTCCATGGTCTTGGAGGGCTGTGAGCTCCTCCTGCATGGCCTTCTCCAAGAGGGCAGCGTCTGCCGCCTCACGAGCCTGCCGGACAGTGGTGGGCTCAGGAGGGAGAGTGGGAAGGCCAGCGGCCGCAAAGCATGCGGCGACATAACCGGCGACAGAGGACTCAAGAGCACTGTGGAACTCGTGGGCTACAAGAGCATAGCCAACTGCAGAGTTGGGGTGTACAACGCTCACAGATAGGCCCAGAGCATCGAGGCCGGTGGGGCGTGCTGAGGGACCAGCTGTGGAGGATGAGGCTCTGGAGCGGGTGACTCGTTGAGAGGCAGTGGACGAGCCAGCCAGGACAGACTCAGCAGGCGCCCTAGAAGTGGAGGGCTGAGAGGGCTGAGAGGGCTGAGAGGGAGGAAGAGCACGAAGTCTTCCCCCACGAGTGTAAGGCTCTGGACCGGGAAGCCGGGCCTGAGGCGCGTCACCTGCGGCGGTGTCAAGCACCGGAGAAGCTGCAGAGCCAGGAGATGAGGTGGGAGTAGAGTGGGCAGTGGACTGTGCGGGAGTGGGTGCCGAGTGTGAGGACTCGGGACTGGCGGTGGACGGCGAAGACACAGGGCTGCCGGCTGAGGACAGGGGTGACCCAGAATCCGGGGAGGGCACTGAGGCCCCCGACTCAGAAGAGACGGAGTCCTCGTCACTGTCCGTGGGAGTGACAACAGGGGATACTGTGTGAGAGGGAGACGTGGACGCACGGAGATCAGAGGCTGGAACAGGCCCACCCCCCCCAAACTGACGAAGCGAGGAGAGGGAAGACAGAGGAGTGACATGGGACAGGTCACGGGAGAAGACATCCTCAAAGAAGAGGGCGTCACGCGACTCGATGACGCGGGAACGGTCGGGGTCCCAGAAGCGCCACACCTTAGACATGGCAGAGACACCAAGAAACGTGCAGAGGCGAGCACGAGGACTCAGTTTGCCATCACGGAAGTCCTCGGGCAGCCAGACGGCAGCCACACAGCCCCAGACACGAGCCAGACGGAGGTCAGCACGACGACCGTACCAGCGCTCAAAGGGGGTGACGTGGCGAGGAAGGGGACCGTGTGGGACACGGTTCCACACCCAGGTCATGTAGCACATGACCTCGAAGGAGAAGACGGGAGAGAGGGAGGACTCGCTGAGGAGAGTACGAACACCATCAGCGAGGGTGCGGTTCCAGCGTTCAGAGACACCATTCTACTGGGGTGTGTAGGGGGCCGAAGGCTCCATACACACCCCACGAGAGGTAAGAAAGTGGGCGGTGGGACCCATGAACTCGCCACCACGGTCACAGCGAAAGACTTTGAGCCGGCGACCAGAGGCCAGTTCAGCTTGTGGCAGCCAGGACTCAAGTGTGGGACAGACGCCACTCTTTTGCCGAAGGGCAAAGACCCAGCGCATGCGAGAAAAGTCCTCTGTGAGACAGAGGACATAACGACCGACACCCCCAAGGACGTCATGGGCAAGAGGTCCCATGACGTCAGCGTGCAGGAGATCAAGGGGGTGAGACGTGCGAGACTCGGACGTGGAGAATGGGGAGCGGTGCATTTTTCCTTGAGCACAGTCGAGACAGTCAGTGGGGCAGGGTGCAGAGAACGTGTCGGCATCAAGGCCATTCGCAGGCATGTCCCGAAGCAGACTGTCAATGGCGGCAGTGTGAATGTGACAGAGGCGACGATGAANCCGACACCCCCAAGGGCGTCATGGGCAAGAGGTCCCATGACGTCAGCGTGCAGGAGATCAAGGGGGTGAGACGTGCGAGACTCGGACGTGGAGAATGGGGAGCGGTGCATTTTTCCTTGAGCACAGTCGAGACAGTCAGTGGGGCAGGGTGCAGAGAACGTGTCGGCATCAAGGCCATTCGCAGGCATGTCCCGAAGCAGACTGTCAATGGAGACAGTGTGAATGTGACAGAGACGACGATGGAGCAACTGTGCATGTGCAGGAGTGAGGGAGCGAGCCACATGAACAAGAGCAGTCGTGGAGGGATGGGGTGCAAACGAGGGCACACGGAACAACCGGTCACAGTGAGTTCCACGCAGTAAGACACGACCAATAGTGCGATGCATGACAGAGGCAAGGCCCCGGCTGGATGAGAAGTCCATGTCCTGGTCGTCTAGTGTCGTAACATACAGCAGACTGAGCTCAAGAGCGGGCACATAGAGAACGTCAGGGAGGAAGATTTCCCCCCCAGGGCCAACGAAACGGACGACACCGACACCCTGGACGGGGAGAAGGTGGCCAGAGCCAGTGCGTACAAAGCGAACAGAGCCAATGGGACCAAGTGACACAAACGAAGAACGGCAGGAAGTCATGTGGTGGGTGGCCCCTGAATCAAGAATCCAGAAGCCACCCGTCACACGGACAGTCGCAGGGTCAAGACTCACAGCGGCAATGGCAGAGCGAGGAGAGAGGCGCTGACCACAAGCGGCAAGACAACGAGGGAGACGATACGACTGCCACTCCTCAATCCACGTGACGTCAACTGGGGGACACCCCTGAACATGACCGGGGGGGGGGTCCACGAAGAGACGAATCAACAGCACACGCAAGGCCCTCCTCAACCGAACACACACTCTCACCTCCCTGATCACGGAGGTGACGTTGGTGAACTGCGTGAGAGAGTGTAGAGTCCAGCTGGCGGTCGTCCTCAGGTGGTCCGGTGATGAGTGCGGTAGAGGAGGGATGCTGGGGACCGGGAGTGGAGGAAGCCCATGTTGGAGGTGAGTAGAAGCCAGAGGGAGGCCCGAAGTAGACAAGGCCCCCAAACCCCGGGGGCCAACCCCAGGGTGCGGATGGAAGAGGTGAAGAGAGGGCAGTGCTGTTGGCAGCAGCTGTAGGCAATGGGGAAGAAGTGTGTGCAGGGCCACGACTTGACCCTGCGGAGGTGGAGGAGCGTGCAGAGCCGCCACCAGACCCTGAGGAGCGTGCCCAGTGGGCACGCATGGCAGAGGCCAGGCGTGCATCATCTGGTGGTGCAGGGCACTTGGGCGCCGCATGACCAGTGGCGCCGCAGTTCCAGCAGGTGACAGTGCTGGTGGAGGAAGAGGGGAGTGCGGCGCTATCAGAACCGCGACCCTTGCCACCCTTCCCCTGCCCGCCACCGCCAGAGCCACCCCCTCGGCCTTTACCTTTACCACTCCTTCCACCACGACCACCCCCTTTGGAAGCAAGAGATGTGGCAGTAGTAACAGAGGTGGAGATGGAGGACAAGCCAGAGGCTGAGGAGGTGGAGGAAGAAGGAAGTGCGGTGGCTGCTACTGCAACGGCGGTGCGGTGAATGCGTTTATTCTGCAAGGAGCTCCACTAGGCGGTAAGGCGTTGGGAGGTGAACTCCCATAAGGCCCCAATGCCAAGGGGTGCGTCGGCGGGAACAGGAATGGCCGCCAGACGCTCTAGCTCTATGGCTTTCACTTTGCAAAAGATATCGCTGAGCTCCGGGATGAGGCCGTTGACGATGGAGAGAATAGCAGGGAGTTGGCCTAGGGCGGCCTTGCCGAGGTCACGCAGCAGTCGCAGACTGTGAGCCCAATAGGCGTCAGTAGTCTCGTCAGCACACATGGAGAGCGTGTTGAAGTGGACGGTGAGGACGCTCTGTGCTGCATGTCCAGTGACTGTCGTGTGCTGCTTGATCAGGGCATAAGCCCCAACCAGGTCTGCGGGGGTACGGCGTGCAGTGTCAGCATTGTAGGACCCAATCTCATCAGTGAGATTGTCTGGTCCAGCGCGAATGAGGGCACGGACCGCTCGCGCTGATTCAGAATCGACTGGCACAAAAGGTGGAACAATTGAGGGGTTTGGTGCATGGTAGTATTTCCAGAGCTGTTCCCCCTGCGCCCAGGCACTGAAACGAACCTCCCAAGAGTGAAAAGTAAGATTGGAGGTGAAATGGGGTGGAGTGGAATCAAAGTCAGGCTTGCGTTGCACTGATTGAGCAAGGGCTTTGGCCGCAGCAGCGCCCGCGGCTGCGGCGACTGCAAGTGGATCAGAGGAAGATGAGCCAGCAGCAGTGGAAGCGGAAGCGGGAGAGGTGGAGAATGCTGCAGCAATGCTAGCAGACTGAGTGCTGCGCAATATGGGGTGGAGACGATTCAGGACCAAGTCAGCAATGTGATCGGCGAATGTCTCTTGGTCAGCCTGCTCAGCCCGCAGTTTTTCCTCAGCAGCGCGCTGAGCACTGAGAGCTGCCTGCAACGCAGTGCGCTCGTGCTGAAGCTNAGTGGAAGCGGAAGCGGGAGAGGTGGAGAACGCTGCAGCAATGCTAGCGGACTGAGTGCTGCGCAATGTGGGCTGGAGACGATTCAGGACCAAGTCAGCAATGTGATCGGCGAATGTCTCTTGGTCAGCCTGCTCAGCCCGCAGTTTTTCCTCAGCAGCGCGCTGAGCACTGAGAGCTGCCTGCAACGCAGTGCGCTCGTGCTGAAGCTTAGCTTGCAGTGCTCTGTATTGGTCATCGTCAACTGGCATTGTGCCAGTGGCGTGACTCTGCCGAGGAAAATCTCGGCAGAGTTTCCCTTGCCCCAGTGGGCGTGGGCATGTGAGGTATCGGTGTTGGAAGTTCGCTGCAAGGCAACAACCTAGACGCACGAACACGCCGATACAGGAAAGGCAAAGGGAGCGAGAGAACAACAGAAGCCAAGCTCACCACGCACGGCGGTGCAGAGAGAACAGTGGCGGCAGGGCCGCAGCAGCTGAGGAGGCGGCGACTGCAACAAAAGCTGATGCGGTGACAATGAAGCAGGCTACGCCTGTCAGGGCTACACGTGACAGGGTTCAGACGACTGTAGCGGTCAAGACCAACAGTTGTATGTGCCGAGTAGCTGACGGTGATGAGGAGGGCAGAGAGGCAGCCTGTGTAGTGGAGGCGTGAGCGAAGTCAACTGCACTGGAGAGTGCTGTGGCTGCTGCGGCTGCAGCGATTGCAAGTGTGTTTGCTGCTACGGCAATCTGAGTAGCTACGTTGACAGCAGCTGCTGCCAAAGGTCCCTGATCAACCGCTGCAGTGTACGTGTCGATGGATCGACCAGCAGCAGTGTTGGCTGGCGCACATGCGGCACGTGCAGTGGCTGCAAAGGTAGAGGCAACGACAGCGCTGGATGCAAGGGTAGCCTGCAGGGCTGTAAGAATATCAGGAGACGAGATGGGCGAGGACTCTGCAGCTGTTCCGACTGGAGATGCGGCGCAATGCGAAGCGGAGGCTTCTGATGCTGCTGCTGCAGAAGGTGGAGCTGCACCACGGGGAACAACACGGCGGTGTTGCTGGCGCGTCCTATGGGCAATGGGCGGGCTTACCAGAGAGTGACGAGGTCGGTGGTCCCGTTGTGGTGCTTTTGCCGGTTGGTTCAGCGACGTCGGAGAGTCGTCGTCGGCCGACTGGCAATGAGCTGCGTAGTCTCTTGCGTCCGCTCACGCGTAGTGATCAGCAGGATTGTAGTCTTCACCGGGGTGATACCCCGGACTACTGCGGCGCACCCTCGATCACACTTCTCTCTCCACCCGCTCCTCGTAGTACGCGAGCTCCTCGTCAGTGCGTGCACGGTCCCGAGCTGCCGTGGATGACGAAGGGCCGGGCTCGATCTCAGGCGGAGACGCCAGCGTTCTGAATGCTGGACTGCCTCAGGGCAGCCCGAGGTGATTGGGAGTGTGCTGGGGTCAGGCCTGGCTACAGGGTTGGAGCTGTTGCTGTGAGGGCCGTAAGTGAGGTCACGACTGCTGAGCGATAATGGTGCACGTGAGATGCGTACACCAGGCCGAGGCTACACACAGCGTGGAGATGCACAGGGTGTGGCCCAAGTATCCATCGTGTGTACGCAGACGTACACGGCGGAGAAGTGATGCTGCAGAGATGGTGGCCCGAGAGTGGGCCGAGTAGGCATCACCACGTGGCGGTGATGTCACAAGCAGATCGCTTCAAGCTAAGAGTGTGCCCCCGTGAGTCACGGGCGCGACACTAGCGGCTGTACAGAACGGCGGCTGCTGCCGCTGCTTAGGCTGCCACGGTCATGAGGGGTACGGTCGAGGTCGAGAGTGTGCCCCGTGAGTCACGGTTGCGAAGCTAGCGGCTGCATAGAGTGGCGGCTGCTTCTGCTGGCTAGGCTGCTACGGTCTCGTACTGTGGCTTGCGCGGGATCACCCGTGACTTAGCAGTGGCTTGAAAGAGGTTCACGGGTGCGATGCTAGCGGCTGCACAGAACGGCTACTGCTGCTGCTGCTGCTGCTTAGGCTGTCATGGTCTCAAGCCGTGGCTTGCGCGGGATCACCCGTCACTTGGCAGTCGCCCGAGTGAGATTCACGGGTGTGATGCTAGCGGCTGCACAGAATGGCTGCTGCTGTTGCTGCTTAAGCTACCACGGCCTCGTGCTGTGACTTGTGCGGGATCACCCGTTATTTAGCAGTGGCCCGAATGAGGCTCACGAGGTCTCAGGACTACCGCGTCGAGGAGGGGTAGCCCTCCTGCTCTGATACCAGTAGGTAGCCACGAATGCTAAGCAAGCAAGCAAGTAAGTGGCAAGCAACGGAACAAGCCATGGATCGGGGGCAAGCTCAAGACTAGAGAGAATGAGCAAGTAGTTGAGACGGGGGTTTTCGAGTAACAAGTGAGCGAGGTGGTGAGAGCCAGTTGACCGGGCCACCCACGCGAGGCACTCGTCGTGGGGCCTGGCCGCCACCCAGGGATCGAACCTGACCCTGGAGCGAGCGAGCTCCAGGCGGTTTCTCACACGCCGGCACAAACCGGGCGTGTGGTCCCGAGGGATCAGCAACCCGGTTCACCACTCTAGGATCATGCAAGTATTCAATCAACTAACAGGCATGCAATCCTACAAATTGTATCCCCCATTTTGGCACGTGAAGTTATTACTAAACTAAGGCTTGTGACAAGGCTGGTGCTGAAACCACCACTTGGTAGCTTGACGGAGGCACCACCACTGTGCACGTCATGCTGCGTCACAGTCTTGCTCCAGGGAGCCTTAGTCCAGTTCAATCACCTGCAATGGTGAGGTGTGTGCATGCATGGAGACAAGAGGGCAATTGCGTGTGTTTGTGACAATAACCAACAGCAGGTATTCATGCCTTGGACCTGTCATTTTTCATTTCTCTCTGCATATGCTATATTGAAGCATTCTGACATTGTGTCTTGTGTCTCCTAGCCAAACCCTTGCCGTTGTGTGTACGACCTGTGACTGTCGTCACCGTCTGACCAGGCACTGACGCCCGGTCAGCGGCTGTGTTGCTAGGAAGCTTCTACGCACTTTCTCATGGTATGAGAGCAGTGAGACAGTTCNGTGCGACACCCGCCGTGCGCCGCGGCAGGTATTTATGCCTTGGACCTGTCATTTGTCATTTCTCTCTGCATATGCTATATTGAAGCATTCTGACATTGTGTCTTGTGTCTCCTAGCCAAACCCTTGCCGTTGTGTGTACGACCTGTGACTGTCGTCACCGTCTGACCAGGCACTGACGCCCGGTCAGCGGCTGTGTTGCTAGGAAGCTTCTACGCACTTTCTCATGGTATGAGAGCAGTGAGACAGTTCTCACTGAGCTGTGCAGCAGAGACGCAACAGAGCAACAGCAGTGAGAGTCACCGCTGCAGTAGAGTTTGTGGGATCTGCTGGAGACGGCCGGTCGCCGCCAACGTACTCCACCCACCACGTGAGATCGCAGCTGCAGAGGCAGCAGCAGCAGCATGTACCGCCACGCAGAGGTGTGTGGCAGCTGCGGTGCATGCAGCCACCCTCCCACAGCTGCAGCAGTAGAGCAGTAGCAGCAGAGGCGGCGGCAGCAGCAGCGCAGCAGCAGTGCAGCAGCAGCGCAGCAGCAGCGGCCGCTGAAGCAGCGTGGCAGCAGCGGTGGCAACAGCAGCGCAGCAGCAGCGTCGGCAGCAGCAGCGCAGCAGCGGCAGCGGCACAGCAGCAGCAGCGGCAGTCGCGGCGACAGTAACAGCGCAGCAGTGGCAGCAGCAGCAGCTCGCGGCGGCGGCAGCCAGCAGCAGCGCGCGGCGGCGGCAACCAGCAGCAGCTGCAGCGCGCAGCAGTAGCCGCAGCGCACAGCAGTGGCAGCAACAGCAGCGCAGCCGCTGCTGCCACCGCTGCACACGCAGCTACGTAGCTGCTGCTGCAGCTGACAGCACAGCTGCAGCCGCAGCTGTGCGGAAGCTGCTGCGCAGCTTCCGCGGAGCTACCGCGCGCCACCGCGAAGCGGCTCCACACGCACGCAGAACCGCGAAAAGAAAAAAAAAAAAAGAAAGGAGGGGACGAGCTGATGTCAGCATTGTTGATTGCTGACGTCATCAGGTCGTGCTGATGTCAGCAACCACTTGCTGATGTCAGCATTACACTTAGCCAAAATTTCACCCAGAAAGTCAAAAGTTGCCAGCATTTCAACTTCCCGAGAAACGCAGACAGTTTTGAAATCCGGCAAACTTGACCTGTCGTCCCATAGTGAGCGGCGACATGAGTTCGCCTGACGACAAGGACAAGGGACCAGGTGATCCCTCCTCCTCTTCTTCAGGTGTATTGAGCCCTCGCTCAGAGGCCATTGTGGACCTGCGCAGCCAGCAGGAGGAGATGCGTTGTCTGTAGCGAGAGCATACTGACGCGATCCGCACGCTGACTGAGCTCCTGCGTGCTCAGTCCACAGTTCCTTCGCAGATTTCTGAGGGAGCTGCCGGCATTGCGGCCTCCACCCAGCACTCGGCCCAGGTGCCCGTGACAGGTGCTCCGCCTGCTTCACCTCCAAGTGTGGTTTCTCCACCACCTGCGGAACTCCTTGATGACGAGCCATTCATGCCAGGCTTCGAGGATGACTCCCAAGAGCGGGAGATTCGTCTTCTACAGGAGCGCCTCTGTCAGCTGCAGACGGGTATCCGACCTCCACCCATGTCCCCGATACGATCGTCACCTGACTTCCCCGGTGATCACCCCCTTCCAGGAGCTTTCCCCGTCTCTCGCCCTCCTCAGCCTGCGGTTGCTCTCCCCACAGAGCGGCAGCCAAAGGACTTTGAGGCACCACCTCCACGGTACATCAGCGAGGATGGATTTGACTGCTGGGAGAGATACTTTTTCAGGGGTGGGCCACTTCCGAGGGAGTGTGGCCTTACTACCACAGCCCATACCAGTCTACAGATCCAGTACAGGTGCTGACAGCAGCCCGGGCCATGCGAGGACTTCTCTACGCCATGCCACGCGAGACCGTCGTCGACTTCCGCCCCTTCCTCGGCGAGGCTGGCACAGGCACCGGAGCTGATCCTCGTGGAGGCTGGGATCTGGCATTGTCCCTACTGGCCGCAGAGACGCACGCCACGCGTGTGTCACACATTCGTGCTTTCCACTCGCTCCGTCAGGGACCAGCGGAGCCTGCGGCGGATTACTGGCGACGCGCCATGCGTATCTACGCGCGTATGGGGACCTCACGGGGCACACAGCTGTGGGCACTTTGGACGATCATGCTCGGAGTTGGCCTGGAGTACACCGACATATTCACACGGTACAGCGACGCTGCTCTCGAGCCTTTCTCAGCCACCCTGCAGCTGCTCCCTTGGGCCCATCAGCTTTTCCTCCAGGTGATGTCGGCCCGCGAGGTAGCAGTAGCACATCAGGAGACTTCCCTCGCTACAGCAGTCCTCGCATCACCACCATCTTCCCTCCTGTAGTCACCCTCATCTACCTCCATCACGACCTCATCTTCCTCCTCTTCTTTGACCCCGTCTACACCCACGCAGACGCTGGGCGTTGCAGCCGCTGCCCAGGGGAAGAAGAAGAATAGGAAGCGCGGATCGGGTCAGTAGTAATCGTCATCCAGTGGTAGCAGTGGTCGTTCCGTGCACTGTTACAACTGTGGAGGTGCCCACCGCTACACCGAGTGCCAGCAGCCACTTGACTCGGAGCGCATCACTCGCGGACTTGAGGCTGCCCATGCTGCCCACACCGCGTCCGGCACGTCGACCGCACACTCCTCTCGATGCGCGGCGACCATGACTGCAGCTGATCCTGCATCCTCACCGGCGAGCAGTAGTGATCCAGACCCATGTGACTGCACCATCGCCGAGCTTCGTCATCTTCTGGCGCTTCGCTTTCAGGGAGATGCGAGTGTGTTGTCATTGTCGATTGGGTCACAGACTGCTTGTTCGTCCGTCCTTGTGACTCGTGATGACACGTGTGGGGGAGCACAGTCCGCATGTGATGATGATGGGCCTGACTGCACTGACTGGATTCATGAGTCTCACCTTCATGATGTACGTCGTTCCTTCCCACTGACGGCTCAGCGTCCCTCTGATACCGAGTGTTCCATTGCTCGTTGTACAGTGACGTCCACCAGTCGTGACTCCGGTGGCACTTGGATCATCGATTCCGGTGCCACCCACCACATGACGTGTCGTCGTAGTGACTTTGTGGTACTTGGTCCTGTCACGACTGTCCGTT
>SZWC01000429.1:209417-230218 GCA_023375785.1 Penium margaritaceum
TTATTCTGCCATGTGAGAAACCACTGGAAGCTCGCTCGCTGACCAGTCTGGTTCAATCCTTTGGTGGCGTCCGGGCCCGACTTTGAGTGCCTTGAGTAGGTGGCCTGGTCAACCGTCGTGTATCACCTCGCTCCCTTGTGACTCTCGCTCCTTGTTTTCTTCTTGCCGTTCTTTACTCCAAGGAATGTCAAGCTACATCCATGACTCTCTCTCTCTCTCTCTCTCTCTCTCTCTCTCTCTCTCTCTCTCTCTCTCTCTCTCTCTCTCTCTTGCTTGAAATGTCATTTACCCTAGTAACCTTCTCCCCCCTACACTGGAATGGTGCAGAGCTCATGCTTACAGGGCACACGCCACAATGCAATGTCCTCTGTCGAGATTTCCTCCTTTGATGTGCCAGGATCATGTGACATTCAAGGAGAGCTCTGAATGGCCAGGACACACGCGTCTAGCATGGTCCGGACCACGGAAAGGTCGACTGTAGTAACGTATGCAATAGAGAACTCACAGGAAAGCAGCTTGTGGTTAGCAGGGTACGCAAGGTGTACCTTGGTGTCATTGGACTGGACACTACGACATAGGGCCTTTGTCCCAGGATAGCAGCTCTCAATGATGGAAGCTAGGCATCTAGACGCTGAGACAACTAGCCATTGAGCCACAGAGGATAGTGGTCGAAGACGACCAACGGACTTCCGGGTGAAGAAGATGTGCATCTTAAGTTGGGAAACAGGTGGCGGGGATGCAGATGAATTGACCGCGGGCTCGGATATTGGCGTAGGGGGGAAAACAGGTGAGAAGACGGGAAGAAGCTTCCTAGCGACACAGCCGCCGACTGGACGTCAGTGCCTGGTCAGACGGTGACAACAGTCACAGGTTGTGCACACAACGGCAAGGGTCTGGCTAGGAGACACAAGGCAAAGAGTCAAAATGTTTCAACAGCATTTGCAAAGAGAGATGACAAATGACAAGTCCATGGCATAAGAACCTGCCGCACCGCACGACGGGTGTCTCAACATACTCTGCTTCCGATGAGCTACGTGCAATGTAGCCCTGCTTTGCGCTGTGCCAGGACACAACGGTACCATCGATGAGGAACATGTTACCGGTGCGACTGCGTCCATCTAGGCTTTAGGCACCGTCGCTGTCAGTGTAGCCGTCAAGGACCACCGAACACTGCCAACGAAAGCAGAGTCCAAGATACGGTATGGTGACCACGTACCGCACCACTTGCACAGCCGCATGAAGGGCTCTAGCGCGTGGAGCCTGCAAAAACTGGGCAAGGAGGTTGATGGCAAAGGTGATGTCAGGACGTGTGGTAGTGGCCAGGTACATCAGGAATCTGATGAGACAGAGGTACAAGGTCATATCCACTCTCTCCCCTAGCTGTGTGGGATCGTCCACGTTCAGGGCATCCTACCCGTTAGGCGTGAGAGGTGTGGAAGCCGTGGGCAGTACGCCGAGGAGGTCGCTGAAGCACTCCCCCACAACATGTGCGCATCCGGCCTCATGCAGTAGTAGAGTACGACATATTCGGTCTCGCACGATCTCCATGCCAAGAAACACTGCTGCAGGACCAAGGCCCTTCATCTTGTAGGCAGTCTAGAGGACAACCTTGGCCTCCTTCACGACCTCCTGTGAAGAAGACGTGATCAGAAGGTCGTCGACATAGACCAGGCTGGCAGTGAACCGCTCAGGCGTCCGTCAGATGAAAAGAGAGGGATCTGCCTCGCTCTGTATGTATCGTGCACGAGTCAGGGTGCCAGTGATCTCCTGGTTCCAACACCAAGGAGACTGCTTGAGGCCGTACAAGGACTTGCGCAAACGCGAGACCTTGTCACCATCCTCAAAGCTAGGTGGCTGAGCCACGTAAATCTCCTCATCCAGAGAGTCATGGAGGAATGCATTGTTCACATCCATCTGGTGCAATTCCCAGTCATGCTGAGCCACTACACCAAACAGAGCTCGAGCTGAGGTTATGCGACCAACAGGGACAAAAGTGTCAGTGTAATCAATGTCCTCAATCTGAGAGTACCCCTTGACAACCAAGCGAGCCTTGTAGCATTCCAGTGAGCCATCCGGCTGCACTTTCTTATGAAAGACCCACTTGACCTGAATAGTCTTCCTCCTAGGTAGAAGGTCGACTAGCTCGTAAACTCCATGCTCTCGGATGGCGTGAAGCTTATCCTCGTAGGCAGCACGCCAAGCGTGAGCATCCTGTGATGAGAGAGGTTCCCTCGGTGTATCTGGGTCAGGAGCCATAGAGGGAGAGCTCTGCGTGGTAAGAGCGTACGCCTCAGTGCTAGGTGTGACGACCATTATATCAGCTGCTGCATCACAAGCGATGTCAAGCTTGCGAGTAACGAGGTCGTGCCCTACGGGACACGCTGGATGTACCACTGTGTGCTCATTTCGGACACTCAGGCATAGGGCCTTTGTGTTGGGATCACCACTTGTAATGCTGCGAGTGGAGTGTCTGGGTGCGGGACCACACACTCGCTAGGCTCCGGAGTCCAATGGTCAAAGACGACCGCCAGGCTCACGGGAGTAACCTTGGCTCAAGGGGATCACCTCAGGCCCAGGAACAGGCATGACCACAGCTGGGGAGGACTGAGGCAAGGGAGCTGGTGATACCGTGCGAGGAGATGTATGTGTGTGAGACACGGGACTCAGTTTGATAGTAGGAGCAGGTGAGGCAGGGGCCACACACAAAGGCAGGAGAGCCGACGGACACAGGTACGGTCATAGGAGTATGCACAAGTACATGATCATGGATACCTATCGAGTATGGGGGAACACATGTAGAAGCCGACGGTGCTGGAGTGGTCTCTGGGCCGACATCGATGATCGTTGGGTCATCAAGAGCCGGAGACCGGGATGTGGAGGGAGCTCAAACGGACACATCAGCATGGCGAGAGGGGCTCGCAGGCGCAGACTCCCCCATCCGTCAAGAAACCTCATGTAGGAACATGCGTGACGGACAGCAACGTTATCGATGTCAGATTGCGGTAGGTAAGGGACTCAAAGAAGAGCGCATCACATGAATCAACATTGTGAGGACGAGTAGGGTCCCAAAAGTGCCAGGCCTTCGACTGTGGGGAGATGCCTATGAAGGCACACAAGCGAACCCGCGATGAGACCTTGGACCCCTGCTGGTCCTCGATGTACCACACAAAATCCAAGGATCCCCAGACGCAAGCAAGGCGCAGGTCAGCACGGTGGCCAAACCAGAGCTCGTACAGTGTGACGTGGTCTAGAAGGGGACCGTGCAGCAGGCGGTTCTAGACCCAAGTCATGTAGGTGAATCCTTCAAAGGCGAAGGACTTGGGGAGACCGCACTCAGACCGCATAGTGCGAACCGCATCCTCCATGGTGCGGTTCCAGCGCTTAGAAACACAGTTTTGCTGAGGAGTGGCATGAGCGGAGACCTGGTGAAAAATCATGTGCTCGGCAAAGAAGTTGTCCATCTTGCCATGAAACTCGCCACCGCGATCCGAGCGGAAGGTATGCAGCATGTGGCGGGATTCACGCTCAGCCATCACCTAGCCAGAGGCGAACCGTGAAAGCGGTGTCACTCTTCTCGCGCAGGCTGTAGACCCACCGCATCCGAGTGAGGTCGTCAGTCAGGGTCAGGACGTGTCGACCCCGATCGGACAGAGACTAGATAGGATGAGGATGAAGAAGGTCTGAATGAACTAACTCGAGAGGGCGAAGTGCGCGAGAATGGGAGTCAGGGTAAGTGCAACGATGCANGTGCGGTTCCAGCGCTTAGAAATACAGTTTTGCTGAGGAGTGGCATGAGCGGAGACCTGGTGAAAATCATGTGCTCGGCAAAGAAGTTGTCCATCTTGCCATGAAACTCGCCACCGCGATCCGAGCGGAAGGTATGCAGCATGTGGCGGGATTCACGCTCAGCCATCACCTAGCCAGAGGCGAACCGTGAAAGCGGTGTCACTCTTCTCGCGCAGGCTGTAGACCCACCGCATCCGAGTGAGGTCGTCAGTCAGGGTCAGGACGTGTCGACCCCGATCGGACAGAGACTCGATAGGATGAGGATGAAGAAGGTCTGAATGAACTAACTCGAGAGGGCGAAGTGCGCGAGAATGGGAGTCAGGGTAGGTGCAACGATGCATCTTACCCTGAGTGCAGAAGAGACAATCGGTCTTGGGCTGCTTCTCAAAAGAAGCCGCGTCAAGACTGGGACGGGCTGTGTTCGAATGAGCTTCGACACACTGTCGAAGCCTACATGACATAGACGGCGATGAAGCAATTGCTGGTGCTCAGGAGAGAGAACGCTAGTAACAAGAACAGGAGCTGAAGGGGTCTGGGAGTAAGGAGCAGAATTCCGAGAGACACGATATAGGTCATCCACAACAGAGGCACAAAGAACAACGCTATGAGTGTCATTAGCAGTCACAGTCACGGAGTCTGCAGTGTGCTCCACGGAGAGTCCCATCAGTGTGCAAGCACGGACAGAAAGCAAACTGAGCTCAAGGTGAGGCACAAACACGACCTTGGAAAGATACAGAGGGTCAGGTGGACCATCGAAACACATGACCCCAACACCCTAGACTTGCAAGGACTGATGAGAGCCTGTGTGAACAGAAGGAACAGATGCAACAGGGCCAAGAACAACAAAGTCACAATGACGACAGGTCATGTGATGAGTGGCACCGAAATTGATGATCCAAGTGCCACCGGAATCACGACTGGAGGACGTCTTTGTAAAACAGGCAATGGAACACTCGGCCTCAAACGGATGCTGGGCAGCAGGCGGGAAGGAACGACGAAGATCACAAAAGTGAGACTCATGAATCCAATTGGTACAATCAGGCCATCGTCATCACATGCCGACTGTGCCCCTCCACAAGAGCCATCCCGAGCCATAAGAACAGATGGACAGACAGTCTGAGAACAACCGGCTGTGACAACACACTCGTACCTCCCTGAAAGCGAAGTGCTAGAAGGTGTCGGAGCTCCGCAATGGTACGGCCACATGGGTCTGAGTCGCTGCTGCTTGCCGGTGGTGAAGCGGTAACTGCTGCCATCGTGGTCGCCGCGCACCCAGAGGATGTGCTATTTGATGTAGACCGTAGTGCATGCCTAGACCTAAGCCCGCGAGTAATCTGCGCCCAGTCAAGCGACTTCTTGCACTTGGTGTAGGGATGAGCACCTCCACAGTTGTAGAACTGAACAGATCGTCCACTGCTACTACCCGATGACGGCTGCTGTTGTGACTGCTGCTGGCCCGAGCCGCGCCTCTGTTGCCCCTTCTTCCTCTATGCTGCTGCCGCGACACCCTGTGTCTGAGTCGGTGTAATTGGGGTAGAAGGAGAAGAGGAGGACGTGGCAGAGGATGGAGGAGACTGTAGGAGGGGTGTCGATGGTGATGCGACGACTGCTGCAGCACGGGAAGTCTCCTGATGAGCGATGGCTGCCCATGGGCGGAAGTCACCTGGAGGAAGAGCTCGTGCATCCAGGGAAGAAGCTGCAATGAGGCCAAAAAGGGCTGGAGCATGACGTCACTGTACCTCGTGAAGATGTCTGTGTGCTCAAGGCAAACTCCGAGCATGACCATACAGAGCGCCCACAACTGTGTACCTGCGGAGGTCCCAAGGCGCGTGTAGATGCGCATGGCGTGTCGCTAGTAGTCGGCTACAGGCTTGCCAGGCCCCTGACAAAGGGAGTGAAAAGCATGAATGTGAGCAGCGCGGGTGGCGTGCGTCTCTGTAGCAAGCAGGGATAATGCTAGGTCCCATCCCCCGCATGGATCAGCGCCGGTGCCTCTGCCGACCTCGCCAAGGAAAGAGCAGCAGTCGACAACAGTCTCGTGCAGCATGGTGTAAAGAAGTCGCCCTAACCGCTGTCAGCACCTATGCCTGGTCCGTAGTCTGATACAGACTGTGGTAGTAGGGCCACACTCCCTTTGAAGTGGCCCCAACCTGGAAAAGGATCTCCCAGGAATCAAATCCGTCCTTGCTGACATACCATGGGGGCGGTGTCTCAAAGTCCTTGGGTTGCCGCTCCTTAGGGAGAGCAACCACAGGCTGAGAAGGACGAGGGATGGGGAAGACACCGAGAAGAGGGAAGTTACTGGGGTGGAGGTCAAGCGACGATGGAATCTTGGAAAACCGCAATGTGTGTGGGGGTCGAGAGCTCGTGTGAAGCTGGCGCAGACTCTCTTGAAGTACACGAATCTCACGCTCAGGGGATTCTCCCTCCATGCCTGGCATATCTGGATCCTCATTCCAAGGGTTGTGGGGTGGCGGGTCGCATCCAGCTTCTATCTCTGGTGCTTGAGCTGACTGTTGTATAGAGGGTGCGACACCGGCAGCTCCCTCAAAGGTATGCCATGGGGCCGTGGACTAACCCAAAAGAGGCTCAGTGAGTGTACAGATGGCGTTAGTCTGCTCCCGCTGTAGGCGATGCATCTCGTCTTGCTGGCTCCACAGGTCCTTAATAGCCTGCAAGCGTGGGTTCATGACCTCTGAGGAGGAAGAGGAGGGATCTAGTATCCTTTTCCCCTTATCACCGGACGGAGCCATATCACCGCTCATTATGGACAGAGAGCTCAACTTGGTCGGATTACGGGAACATGAGCGTTTCTCAAGGAGTTGGAACGCTGGAAACATTAGACTCTCTAACAAAAAATTTGACTCAGTAAAAGTGCTGACGTCAGCAGGCGGTTGCTGATTGCAGCTTGACCTGATGATGTCAACAAGAAAAATGCTAACGTCTGCTCCCCTGCTTCCCATCCCCTTGTTTTTGGTTGTTATCCCGTTGCGCAAGGGACGGGTGCTCCGCAGAAGCCACGTGGAAGCTGCGCAAAAGCTCCGAAGTAGCTTGCGCTCGGCTACTACTGCTACTGCGCTGGCACTAGCAGCAACAGCCGCGTGGCTGCTTGCGCAGCTGTGGCAGCAGCTACGCGCTGTTGTAGTGCTATAGCGCAGTTGCGCACTGTTGCTGCAACCGCTACGCGTAGCGGCTGCTACCGCCGCACGCTGATGTTGCTCTACTGTGCTGCTACTATTGCTGCTATTGCATGCTACTACTACTGCATGCTGCTGTAGCCCGCCGTTGCCGCCGCCGCTTTGTAGCGGTGCTGCGCGCTACTCTTGCCGTGAGCTGCTGCTGCTATGTGCTGCTGCTACTGCGGGCTGCTGCTTCTCCCGCTTGCCGACGCCCGCCGCGACTGTGGCCTCCTGCTGCTGCTGCTGCTGCTGCTGCAAATGCCAGCAGCTGCTAGCTCTTGTCGCCTGATGCAGGTGTCACGTGTTGCTGCTGGAGGCTGCTGCTGATGTTGTCGGTAGTCGTTGTCGTCGGCAGGTCCCTGTGGATTGGCAACAGTGATAACTCTCATTGCTGCTGCTCTGCTGCGTCTGTACTACGCAGCTCAGTGAGAAGTGTCTCATCGCTCTGTTACCATGAGAAGATGCATGGAAGCTTCCTAGCGACACAGCCGCCAACTGGGCGCCAGTGCCTAGTCAGACGGTGACGACAGTTACAAGTCGTGCACACAACGGCAAGGGTCTGGCTAGGAGACACAAGGCAAAGTGTCAGAATGCTTGTATAGTATTTGTAGAGACAGATGACAAATGACAGGTCCATGGCATAGGTACCTGTCACGGCGTACGGCGGGTGTCGCACGCGGCAGTGCAAGATTTGTCACAAAACCGGCCCAAAACCACTGTTTTGATCGTAACTCTGGACAGACATGTCAGAACGCTACGCCGTCCGAACTTAGACATGAAAGATCACAAGCCGGACGTTACGACTGGTCACATGCATGCATCTAGCATCAAACCTTGGACACACAATGAAAAAAACATCCAAATCGGGCCCACGGCCAGTACACCGATAAACTCCTGCGTGCTGCAGAAAAACTGCAGGAGGTTCTGGGTAGCGTCCAGAGCTCTGGAACGGTCGTAGTTCAGCTCCAAGCTGGTAGTCTGCCACCAGATGACACATGAATACCACCAGGGTCCGCATCAGGGATTTGCATGAGTATGGACACTGCCGAGTGGTCACAGTAAAATGTACAGGTTGACAGGAACGTCACAAATCACAACAACAGGCACAGACGTGGTGATAGGTGAAGTAGTAGGTGCGGGCACATCCTATGGTACACGTGAGGTAGCATGCTAAAATGTAGGCACATGAGTAGGGGAAAGCGCAAGTGTGGAGAGAGACATAGGCAAAGGAGAAGCGCAAGGAACCATTGTGGGACTTGGCCACCAGGACAAAAACGGCTATCGGTCCGACTAGAGGATTGTGATTGGCAGGCGATTGAGTGACAGGTGAGGAGGCACGGTCGAACCCATTCACGGTCCTTAACTCTCACATCTGTAGGGGATCCGCACAGGTGAGAGCATGGCCCGGGGCCCAACGAGAGAATACTGGAGAGGTCCTAGTAAGAGCATGAAAGAATATGGAATCTTGGGACTCAACGACACGGTGAGGAGCATGATCCTAGAAGTGCTAGGCCTAAACGTGACGCAACTTTGTGAAAGGCACACATGCAACCCTCTGGTGAGACTGTGTAGCCCTGCTAGTCCTCGGTGTACAAGACGCAAGCCACGGAGTTCTAGAAATGAGCGAGAGAGAGGTCAGCACGATGGCCAAACCAAAGCTCGTATGGTGTGACGTGGTCTGGCAAGGTGACCGTCGCAAAGGTGGTTCTAAACCCATGTCATGTAGGAGAATCCCTCGAGGGTAAAAGACTTGAGGAGACCGCACTCAAGATATAAGTATACTGCATTGTTTCCTTTCTCCATCACTGCACTAGTTCCCTTCCTCTACCGGTGTTGCTGACTTGGGCTCATTGCCGTTTGCAAATGACGTTTCACCTATTGCGTCCTCTTTTTATGTATTAGCATCCCTTGAGTTAGACCCGCAAAAGAGCGGTTATCGTCTGCGTCCGCATCCACCCACACTACATTATTTGATGATCTTTTCACAATGGCCATGTCGCGTGGTGTCGGCATGTCGAGTGGGGTGTGGAGAGCCTAGCACAAGGCATCTAGGCTGAAGTTGAGTTGTAGAAGTGTAACGAGGGGGAAATGCTTGTCCCTGCTTCCATAGACACATCAACAATTTCACAGATCCACGCATAGTTGGATTCCGTGTATTTTTGTCTGCAAGGAGAGACAAATGCATACATTGTCTTTTAGCATCTAAGTACATAGTATTGAACTTTGCATGTTTCACACTAGGCCATGTTGGTGTGTGTGGCTTCCACCCGTCACAAGCAACGGCCAGGAGAGCAGCGGTATAGGAGAGCGAACAACATGATCCCCAATGCGGAATCAGGAGGCACCGGGACGTCAGCAGGTAGTGGACCACCCACTCGGAGCTGACCGACGACTGCACCAGTGTCCTGGATGGTTTCTCAGACCTTCTATAGTTTTTCTACAGCCTGTAGGATTTTATGGCTGGACTGGCCATGGACCCGATTAACATGTTTTACATTGTGTGTCCACCGTTTTATGCCGGATGCCTGCATGTGACCAGCCATAGTGTCTGGCTTGAGATCCTACACATTTAGATTCAGACGACGTATCATTCTGATTTGCGCAGAGTCACGACCAAAATAGTCTTTTTGGGCCGGTTTTAGGACAAACCTTGCACTGCCGCGTGCGACACCAGTCGTGCGCCGCGGTAGGTATTTATGCTGTGGACCTCTCATTTGTGAACTCTCTCTGCAAGTGTTTACTTATGGAAGCCCATTTGACACTATGTTTTTTTTGTCTAGCCAAACCCTTGGCGTTTCGCATCCGACCTCTATTAACGCCGCGAGCTGACTAAGCGTTGACGCCCAGCCAGAGGCAAGCATGCTAGGAAGCTTCTTGGAATCTTCTCATGATATCAAAACAAACAAGCCACAGCTCGTTGTGCTGTGTAGCAGAGACGGAGAGTACCAGCAGCAGTAGTGAGTGGAAGTAGCGGCAGCCACCCATAGCTCTAGCAATAGATATTGGAGGGACCCACCACGACTATGTTGCAGCGGAGCGGTGGAGCTAGTGGAGATAGCAGCGGTAGCTGCAAGCAACAGCAGACGTAGCAGCAGCAGTGGCGAGAAGCTCCTACAGCAAGAGCGGATACGAGCAGCAACCAGCAGAGTAGCAGCACCGAGTGGAAACAGCAGCCGTGTCTGGCTACCGGTCTGTGCACGAAAAGAAAAGGGGAAGCAACTTGTCGTAGCAGCTTGTGGCAGCGGCTATGAGGAGTGGCAGTGCGCAGCGGCACCAATAGCTTGTAGCAACGGTGGCAATAACTTGGAGCAGCGGTGACATCAGCAACCACCAGCTGTAACAGCAGCGCAGCTACTACACCTCCAATCGAGGTAGAAGCAGCAGGCAGCAGCCGCTGCAGCAGCAGTAGCAAGCAGCAGCCGCAGTAGGAGTAGCATGTAGTAGCCCTGGAGCAGCCGTAGTAGCGGCGGTGGGGAGTAGCCGCAGAAGCTGTAGCAGCGGCATGCACCTACAGTAGTTGCGATGGCGGGCAACTATCGTAGTAGTAGGTGCGGTGGCAAGCAGCTGCAGAAGCAGCTGCAGTAGCAGCATTCGTAGCAACAGCAAAAGTAATAGGCACCAGCCACAGCAACATCCGCAGCAGCAGCAACAGCTGTAGTAGCAGTAGTAGTAGCGGTTGTCGTAGTGACCGCAACTATAGTTGCTACAGCAGCTGCTACCGTCAGGTTCGAGGGAGATCCCGATGCGAGGGACCCCGTCCGGGGGGGGGGATCTCATCGATCGGGCATGTCGTGCCGCCGGGGGGCACGACAAAGCGCCGACAGAGCGCCGGCCCAGGAGACGGCACGTGCCGGCCAAACGCCGACCTCCCGCCAGCCAAGAGGGGTAGGGGAGGTCGACATGCGGCCTCTGGCCGGCTGCACGCGAGAAGGGGAGCGAGCCTCCTCCTCCACTACGCTCGCCGCAAGGATCGAGCCAGACAATAAAAAAAAAGGAAAAAAGGAGGACTAAGGATTTCCTCGAGTGGGGCAATCGAGAAAGACTTCGAGGAGAGGTACCCCACAAGCACCGAGCGTTCGGTGAACCAAAAAAAAGGAGGGGGGTGCCTCCTCCTCCCTTTGGTTTTGGGAAGGGAGTTTTTGTTTTTGCCTTTTCTATCATTTTACCTTTTAGTGAGGCTTGAGGCCACCACCTTTGGCTGATGATGGGAACCGTTGTAGCAGCAGCCGCGTCGAGAGTCGTAACAATAGGAGCAGTAGTGGAGGTGGCTTGAGGCCACAGCTGTCGGCTGACAACGGAACCCTGTGTAGCATCAACGGCACCGAAGGCGACTTGAGGTCGCACGTTGCTATAGTTGTGCCATCGCCACCGAGTGGTGGTAGTGCAACATTACGGCTGAAGTTGTGGCCGAGATTGACGACATCAGAACCTGTCTGTGAGACGTTACTGCATTTGTATCCCTCTACGTGGTGCGTTGTGCCACCGAGATTGAGTGTGCACGACTATCAGCCACGCTAAGCTCTTGATATTAGGTACGCAGTGTGGCCATGGGCGCTGCCTGTGTCGTGGTCTGCACGTGAGCCTCAGCCGTGGCAGCTGCAACAGGCACGTGGCCGATGCAGTCGCGGCACGCGCCCCATTTGTCTTCAGGGTTCTCGTGCTAATGCTTTCGAGATCGGCGGCATGGCTGGTGACAGTGCCGACAACGCCCTCTTGGGTGGCATCCACCTTGGGTAGTATCCTCTCCACCTCCTCCTTTGGTGGATACCTCACCAGGTGACGCCATAACACTTCTACGTGGAGATATGGCCCTCCTACACATTGAAGTCTAGAACCTCCAGCTCATGGTCCAGCAGCTCTTTGAACACGTGACTTCCGAGCGAGTTGCCACCCCGTCGTTGATGTCACCTCCCACTTCATATCCATCCTCCTCTTGATCCTGCATCCCTTCCCTTGACGATGCCAATATTATAGATCTCTCGTCTACATCCATCGCCCTCCGCTCCGTTTTAGAGGTTGTCGGCATCATACCAATAGACATACCCACAGCCCTCGGCCGTATCGCTCGTACTTGCACCAGTCGTGCGTGGCGGCGAGCTGCTCGTCTTGCAAGTCGTACGCAGGTAGTACCACCAGATGCGACTGTGGGAGGAGTCACAGATGACAAGACCCCCTCGTCCCCTGTCCACGGCTTGGCCTGTCGAGTCCCTATGGCTCCTTCCAAGGTGTCAGTCGTGCAGGGGATGGTTTGTCCGTTGTCTTCCGCGATGGAGCTTTGCATTGGTGAGGCGACTGCTGTGGAGCGTAGGATGGTTGAGGCCAATGACGCTACAGAGTAGGCTCAGTTAGCAGAGAGTTCGGTGGAGGGAGATGTGTACCCCGATGGAGACTCTTCGTCGGAGGAGGATTGGCCTGATGTTGAGTCAAAGTCATGGATGGAGATGATGATCGTTGATGCCTTGGCAGATGACATGTCGACGGGCGATGCAGGAGCTGCGCCTGACGATGTGCGCGCTTTTGCATTAGCTGGTGTGGAGACAGTTGCCATGGTGCCAGGAGTAGCAGAAGGAGGAGTAGGTGATACAGATGTTGATGCATGGCCCACAGCAGACGCTGAGGTTGTTATGGTAGATAGTGCTCAACAACAAGAGTAGGTGGTCGATCGCCAGGCCAAGGTAGAATTCCTCTATGAGGACCAATCGGCCGATGTGGAGTGGTCAAACATAGGGTCAAAGGCAAACGTAGAGGCCCACTACACTACCGTATTTGCAGTAGCGGCAGTACGAGCATGAGATGGCCCCTCAATGACAGCAGACGTCCGCGTTGGCAGTAGCAGATGAGCTTGCACGAATCACCCCTATAGGTGTGGCTGTCATGGAGGATGCACAGCGTGCTGCCGACCTCTGGCTCATGGCTGCCTAGACCGGTGGCGTTGTCACCATGGCAATTCTAGTCGAGGACACAGCTACTCTCGTCCGAGCTATTGTTCCTGTGCCGGAGTGCCTACGCTCCATGGTCGACGAGCAAAAGGCGGTGGTGGCTCGAGCTGAGGCGCATGTGCACAGTCTCATGGGCGAGCTCCGGGAGGCCAGCACCAGCTATTACACCGTAGATGTTCCAGCACGACGGAATGTCAATGAGTGTATGGAGGATGTACATAGAAGTCTTAAGGCAGCTGAGTGGTCTCTACATGATACACGACTAGGACAAGCAAACCTCCATTAGCAAGTGGATGATGTGCTGTGCACCAGGGGTCGCGAGAAGCACCACGGCACTGACCGTACCTCCAATGACCGCAACAGCGGTGCCGATGCAAATGTCCCTACACATGCCGACATCCGGCCAGCAGCTAACGGCCGAGCGACAGGTGTTTCACGAGCAGCAGGTGCCATCGCAGCAGCTGTTCTTACAACTCCAATCAATTTATGAGGCGACTCATTGTGTTGCACCCACGCCCTGGTTGCAGCTCGTGGTCAGGCGGCACTTGAGTGGACAGACGTACAGAATTTTAACATGTGCAACGACCAGGCGCAGCTCCACTCCTTCCTACGGGTTGAGACCGCGAGACTGCAGGAGACTGTGGCTCATGCCAACGTGCACACGATTGAGGTTTACCGCCAGCTTCATTCCATAACTAACCGCCTACATGCTACAGATGCAGCCAGCTCGTCGCCTAATACATTAGAGCTCATCGAGCTCCACACTCGCCTCGATGGTGTGGAGGTCGCGAGGTGATGTGCAGTTCAATAGTTGGAGGCCATACCGTAGGTGATTATTTTGGAGGAGGCCCTTAGCGTTGCACCGGTCACATCTACAAGTAACGAAAGCATTGACAACTACGACAGCGATGACGACTACGACAATGATGATGACAACGACCACTTTGACAGCAACGTCGGTGCTCTAGGGTGAGGCTCTCTGTGAGCACATCCCACCAGCATCATCGTTACCCTTGCTATTGCTGTACAGGGATATGTGGCCATGGGGGAGTCGTGCTCCCTCCTTAGGGATTGTGTTGGGAGCAGGCATCAGCTTTGCTTGTGCTATCAGCCTGTGCAGCCCAGGGGGAGTGTTGGTGTGTGGGCTTTGGTCTGACACCATTATGAGGACAACAAGGTTACTAGGGGTGTGAGACGATTCTCTGGTCGAGGTTATGCTGGTCGAGACCCGCGCACCTGGTGAGTTCTACTGGTGTGACGTGGAGACCCATTGCCTACATGTGTTACATATGGTCCATGCATGGTGTGGTCGAGACTCGGACACCCGGAGACATTTTCTGGGGTCACGAGGAGACCTTGTTTCTCTGACTCTCTCTTGCATGATGTTTGACATGTAGGTGTGTGCTTGACTTCTTGCATGGCCAAGACCTGGGCACTTGGTGGGATGCACTATTGTCACGAGGAGACCACGTGATGTGGTATGCTTGATCGGTGCTCGCTATGATTGCTTGCCCGAGCCATCCTTCCTTGCCTTTCCTTGTGTCACCATCGTTATGGTGACAGTTGTGTTTGCCAAGGGGTGTTTTGGTGTGTGTGGCTTCAATCCGTCACGAGCGATGACCAGGAGAGCAGCAGTACAGGAGAGCGCGACGACATGATCCCCGATGCGGACCCAGGAGGCACCAGCGTGTTCGGAGGTGGTGGACCTCCCACTCGGAGCTGACCGACGACTGTCCCAGTGTCCTGGATGACGTCTCGGACCTTTTGCAGTTTTTCTACAACCTGTAGGATTGTATTGGTGGACAAGCCATGGGCTTTGATTTGCATGTTTTGCATTGTATGTCCACCGTTCGATGCCGGATGCATACATGTGACCCGCCATAGCGTCAGGCCTGAGATCGTGCACGTTTAGGTTCACACGGCGTAGCGTTTTGATTTGTCTGCACAGATTTACGGCCAAAATGTTGTTTTTGGACTGGTTTTAGGACAAACCTTGCATTGCCGCATGCGAAACCGGTCGTGCACCGCGGCATGTGTTCATGCTGTGGACCTCTCATTTGTTAACTCTCTCTTTGCATGTGTTTATTTATGGAAGCACATTTGACACCGTGTTCGTGTCGGCTAGCTAAACCCTTGCCGTTTCGCGTCCGACCTGTGTTGACCCCGCGAGCTGACTGAGCGCTGACGCCTAGCCAGTGGCAAGCATGCTAGGAAGCTTCCTGGAATCTTCTTAGGCTGGCCTTCCCTACATGGCTCTGGACGATCTTGAAGAGAGAAATGAGTATGTGAGAAAGTAAGAGGTATTCACTCAACCCATGGTTCATTCCCAGCCATTTTGATGTCCGCAAGTACTGCTATGTAAATTATTTTTGCTCTCGTATACCTGTGCTATCATTCGATGGTAGTTTGTTTCAACTTTGAGCAAGAAAGTCGATCTCATCTTGACAGTTTCAAGATTAGAAACGGGATTCTCAATCTTAACCTCCAGAAGACATCATAGCTACATGTGTACACATGGGAGCTATGGATATTGAATTTAGGGGTTATCCGTCAAGACAATGACCAGAGAAAGTTTTTTTCGTGTACGAATTGGTTTGTCACCTCGCAACAAGTGATTGATTCACGCAGCTTCACCGTGATGCAATGAACCTGTGTCACTAATCGTTGACATCATGATCTCAAAATGTCAAATGCTTGGAAACTGCGTGACTTGTGTGGACAATGGTCTATCATTGACTGGGATTTTTGTGCTGTGGGAGTGGACACGATGATTCCAGCTTATTTCTGATATTTGTATGGGCTCCATGGCAAGGGATGCGAGATGCCGCCATTCAATGTAGATTTGGCCAAGATGTGGCCCTTGTGTACTCCACACCTGGCAGGATACTTTACCAGGTCCTATGCATTCACATGACTTCAAGACAGATTGTAGTTGCTAGGAAGCTTTCTACGTGTGTTAGATGAAGCGGAGTGGAAAGAGACATGAAGCGTGAGACACGCCATGGATGCGGTCAAGACTTTCTTAGAACCACTTGTAGCTTACACCAAGACAAGAAGATAGTGAGAGGGAGCGAGAGAGGTAAGAACACACCGGTGAGCACGGACCCACACCAAGCATCATGCTCGGTTGGGCTAGTGCCGCCACCCAGGGGTCGACCCCGACCACTCGAAATGTTCCGAGGGCGGCTACTCACCAGTGCTCGGTCAAGACCAGCACGTGGCCCCCTAAGGATCAGCACTCGGGAAATAAGCAGCTTCCCCAAAGCACTCAAGGCAAGAGCAAAAAGAGGAAGGGCACGGCAGTGAGAATGTACGAGCCCTACCAACGACCGCATCACAGAGTCATAGCAAAAACATGCAATGGTCACATATGTACCACAGGGCACTCTTGGGTCCAGCAGCAATGTGAAGGCATCAGAGGCTCCAGCCAGCCTGAAGCTTCCCAGGTAGGACCATTGTTGCTTGATCTCTACATGTGTGTGCATAGTGTGGGAGGAAAAAGGGCATAGATTTGTGAGTGGCCAACGAACTTCAACCCTCCCCCATGACGAGCAAGCAACCAACCCACACACACGAGAGGACAGCACAAGGGGAAATCAACAGAGATGATAGAGATGTACTAAAGCCAATCAACCTGGATCATGCGGACAGATGAGACCAACAGAGTGGAAAACACTTTTGAAGACATTACGACTTAGGGCCTTTGTGAGAAAGTCAACTCTCTCAAAACGTGTGTCCACCCAGGCAACCTGAACGATGCCAGCAGCAATGCACTCACGAAAAAAATGGTGCTCCACATTGATGTGCTTGGTGTGTGAGTGATGCATGTCGCTGTTTTCAGCAATGGCCTTTGTGCTTTGATTGTCGCAGCGCAGAGTGATGCGATGGATGGGTACACGTAGTTGTTGCAGCAAACGACATAGCCAGACAGCCTCACACGTGCATGCACCAAGAGCAACATACCCAGCTTCCGAAGTGTTGCGTACAACATACCCTTGTTTGCCACTTTTCTAGGGGACTACAGTGCCACCAACCAGAAAGATGTATCCTGTTCGATTGCGAGCATCAGAGTCATGCGCCCAGTCACTATCTGTGATGCCGTCCACCACGACTGAGGGTTGTGCACGAAATTATAGTCCAATGCGAGGGGTGGACAGCACGTAGCGCACTGCCCGCAATGCTACCTCAAGATGACACTCACAGTGGCACTAGGAGAACTGAGACAAAAAGTTCACAGCAAACGCCACATCAGTACGGGTGGTCGTGGCAAGGTACATCAAGGAGCCAATGACACGGAGGTAATCAGTCACATCGACTGTCTCTCCCAGTTTGGACACATCCAGAGACTTCAGCAAGGACTGACCAGCGGGTGTCATGGAAGTGCACGCAGTGGGGACTGATGTGAGGAGCGGGGCGAAGCGCTCCCCCAGGCTATGCACATACGCAGCCTGATGAACGTGAAGGGTGCGACGACCACGGTCACGTTTCAACTCCATGCCCAGAAAGACACGAGCTGGACCAATATCCTTCATCTTGTATGACGCCTAGAGTAGGGTCTTAGCCGACGGAACAGATGCAGCGTCAGGAGAGGCAATGAGGAGGTCGTCCACGTAGACAAGAATGGTGACAAGTGGCTTGGTGGGGGCATTAAAGAACAACACGGGGTCCACAATGCTCCTTTTGTACCCCCTTTTATGAAGGGTAGATGTAATCTCTTGGTTCTTACAACGTGGGGACTGTTTCAGGCCATAAAGGGCCTTGCGCAAGCGCCATACTCGGTTTGTTCCATTTGAGAAGTTGGGTGGTTGTACCATATAAATCTCCTCGTCCAACTTGCCATGGAGAAAGGCATTGTTGACATCCATCTGCTCAAGCTCCCAGTCATGCTAAGCAACCAGGCTCAGAAGAGCATTGGCTGTAGTGTAATGACCAATTGGGCAAAGGTCTCGTCAAAGTCAACACCGAGGATCTGAGAAAATCCGTTTTGCAGTGAGAGGAGCCTTCTACCGTTCAACTATGTTGTCGGGATTCAGCTTGCATCGCTACACCCATTTGGCAGCAACAACTTTGCGACCCGATGGGAGTTCGACAAGCTCGTACACACCATGCTTAGACAGTGCATCAAGCTCTGCCTTCACGGCCTGCTCCCACAACGAGGAGTCTGAGGCCGTACGGGCTGCCTGCACAGTCAAGGGTTCAGGAGGCATAGGAGGCCGCCCAGCGGTAGCGAAGCACGATGTAACTTACCCAACTACAGGTGAGGATAGAGCTGAGTGGAACTCTTCCTCGAAAAGAGAATAGCCAAGCGCTGTACTGGGATGCATGACAGATGCCACTGTGGACAGGGAAGAGGTGGCAAGACCCAGGGCACGGAGACCAGGGTCACCAGAGACAACGGGATGGGACTGAGAGGGAAGTACCCAAAGGCGCCCACCACGAGTGTAGGGTTAAACCGATGGGATGGACGACACACGCGCGAGGGGAGAAGGAGCAGTGTAGCGTGGCTATACAGACGGAGGTGGAGAGTCAACATGATCCAACGGTTTGGAGAGAACCGGCGCGGAGACATATCGCCGGTTGGAGGAACAGAGGACGAGGCAGCGGGTGAGGGAGCAGAAGGCTCAAGAGAGGCAGCATCAGTGGAGTCAGAAGACGGATGAGTGGGAGGTGACACCAAAGGAGCGGAGGACAGTGAGGACGACGAGGGTAAGGCTGAACTTCGCTCCGTCTCCTTGTCGACTGAGGGAGCCAAGGGATGCCCAGAGGGGAGAGCAGGAAGCCCAGGAGGCAGAGGACCACCTCCATCCCAAGAGGGCGAAGAGAGGGACCCACCAAAGTGGGGAGAGACACGCTCAAACAGGTGTTCGAAGAAGAGCGCAACACGAGACTCAAGGACGCGGCACCAGGAGGGGTCCCAGAAGCGCCACGCCTTGGAGAGTGGAGAGATTCCCAGAAAGATACAGAGTCGACCACGAGGAGATAGCTTACCGTCTCGTTGGTCCGTGGGGATCCACACAGCGACAAGACACCCCCAGACGCGTGCAAGCCGGAGGTCAGCACGCTGACCAGTCCAATGTTCAAAGGGAGTGACAGAGTGGGGATGGAGGCCATGAGGGATATGGTTCCAGACCTAGGTCATGTAGGACATGGCCTCAAAGACAAAGGGAGGGGATTGCCCGGAGGCAGAGAGGAGAGAGCGAACACCATCAGTGAGAGTACGGTTCCAAAATTCGGAGACACCATTTTGTTGGGGGGTGTAAGGGGAAGAAGATTCAAGCCAGACACCACGCGACTCAAGGAAGCGAGAGGTGGGACCAAATAACTCACCAGCGCGGTCGTTGCAAAACACGCGCAAGGGCCGGAGACAGGCACGCTTGGCCTGCGAGAGCCAGGACTCAAGGATATCAGCGACATCACTTTTGTGGCAAAGGACAAAGACCCAACGGCAGCGACAGAAGTCATCAGTTAAGCACAAGACATAGCGGCCGAGACCACCAAGGAAGTCATGGGGCAAAGGACCCATAACGTGAGCGTCAAAAAGGTCAAGAGGGTGCGAAGTAGAAGACTCAGATGTGGAGAAAGGGGAACGGTGCATTTTCCTAGTAGCACAGTCAAGACAAGTGGTCATGCATCGTGGAGCAAACGCGGCCGGGTCAAGGCCAAGGGCGGGCCGAAGGCAAAGGTGGTGCTGGATGGTGGCAATGTGAATGTGGCAGAGGCAACGATGCAGGAGGACAGCATGCTCAAGAGACAAGGATGGGGCAACATGAGCAATAGCAGAGGCAGCGGAAGATGAGGGCAATGTGAGCGGGATACGGAAATGTCGATCACATGGCATGCCATGAAGAACAGCACAACCAGATGAGCACAAAGAGATAGAGGCAAGGCCACGACTGGACGAGAAGTCCATGCCCTGGTCGTCAAGGGTGGTCAAAGAGAGAAGACTGACTTCAAGATCAGGAACATACAACATGTCGGGAAGGTAGACAGTGCCACCAGGACCAACGAAGCGGACAACACGAACACCTTAAACAGGGAGAAGCTGGACGAAGCCTGTGCGCACAGAGAAAATGGACTGAACAGGTCCAAGGGACACGAAGGAGGAACGACAGGAGGTAATGTGATGCGTGGTCCCGGAGTCAATAATCCAGAGGCCTGGAGAGGCACGAGTAGATGGTAGGACAAGGCAGACAGAGACAGTGCCACGGGCAGTGAGGGAGGACAAGCGACCATGATGAGTGGGGAACGTGTGAGACTGCCAATCCTCAATCCAAGCACGATCATCAGGCAAGTCTCCCTGGACACGACCAGAGGATGCACCACGAAGAGTGACCTCAGACTTACAGATAGACACATGGAACTGGCCACTCACACTCTCACCTCCCTGAGAGCGAAGGTGAAGCAGCTCTCCCAGTCGACGCTCAAGAGTACATTCCTTGTCGCGGCGACGAGGGACGTACTCTTCAGCGTCGACTCTTGAGCGTTCCGAGGAGCAGTTGAAGGAGCGGTCGGAGAAGTGCCCGTCTTCACAACGTACTCAACTTCAGCAGTGGAGATCGAGACGCAGTCCTGCTTTCTGCTCGCCCAAGAGACAGCTCCGCCGTTCAGGATGCACACGAATCCTGAGGTGGACGTCCTGTCGTCAAGATTGCCTCCCAGGTCTGCGTCGGTGTAGCATTTGAGGCACAGAGGGTTGTTCCTTGGAGGCCACCGTAGCGCAGCCCCCAGTGCCGTGTCCTGTTAAGGTAGCAGAGAATCAGCTTCACGGCCTACCAGTGGAGTGGCCCAGGGTTGGCCACATATCGACTGGTCAGCCCCACAGCAAACGCGATGTCAGGTCGTGTGCCAACCATGGCATACATGATGCTCCCTACCGCAGACTGGTAGGGGACATTCT
>SZWC01000429.1:230590-249348 GCA_023375785.1 Penium margaritaceum
TCAGCCCCACAGCAAACGCGATGTCAGGTCGTGTGCCAACCATGGCATACATGATGCTCCCTACCGCAGACTGGTAGGGGACATTCTGCATCTCACGACGCTCTGCTTCCGTGCTGGGGGAGTGAGAAGAGGTGAGTTTGGTGTCAGTGGGGAGAGGAGTGCTGAGGGGTTTGCAATCTTCCATGCTGTAGCGCCGAAGCACCTCCGTGATGTACTTTGTCTAGTTGAGCTCGATGGTGCCTGCTGCTCGGTTGCGGTGGATGGCGATGCCGAGGTAGTACTCAAGCTCTCCAATGTCCTTCATCTGAAACCTATTGCTTAGCTGCTCTTTCAGGACCACAAGGGCCTTCTTGGAGGTAGAGCTCAGAATCAGATCATCCACATACAGTGCGACCAGCATCAGCCCTTGGTCATCCGCACGCACATAGACACTTGGATCGTTGTGGCAGTGCGCGATGCCAATGGTGGCCATGAAGCCATCCATCTCCTCGTACCAGATCCTTGGGGCACGTTTCAGCCCGTAGAGCGCTTTGACCAGCCTGCAAACTTTTCCGGGTGTGGCTTCGACCCCCTCGGGCACCTCCATGAATATCTCCTTGTCCAACTTCCCATAGAGGAAAGACGTCTTGATGTCCATTTGGTGAATTTCCATGTCGCGTACAGCACCCACAGCCAGCAAGGATCGGATCGAGGTAAAGGCAGCGACAGGAGAGTACGTCTCGTCGTACTCAGACCCTGCTCTCTGTGAGAATCCCTTTGCCACTACTCTTGCCTTGTACTTGTCGATGCTGCCGTCTTGCTTCAGCTTCACGCGCAAGACCCACTTCACGCCCACCACGTGAGAGTTGGATGGCTTGTCCACCAGCTCCCACGTACCATTCTCCTTGATGGAGGCCAACTCGCTCTCCATCACCTCCTTCCACTTTGCGGCATCCGGCTGCGAGAGAGCTTCAGCGATGGTGCTTGGCTCTCCCTACGCAAGGCACGACCAGCTCAGGCTGGTCCACTCGGCATTCCCTGCGTTGTACTTCTGCACAGGCTTGCTTTGGCGCATGTTGCGCCTTAGTGGTGTTGGTGCTGGCTGCTCATGCTGCTGCTGCAGTGCTTCCCCAGATGAGGTAGCAGGAGGTGTAGAGCCACTGGCCTCCGAAGAGGCCTCGGATGTCTCCGACAAGGTGTCTGAATCCGTCTCCGCTTCAGCCTGAGTGGACGCTCTCCCTGTGTCGGCAGTTGTCACTACCTCCAGCTTTGGCGTTCCACACCAGTTAGGAGGGGGTACATCTCCCGCCTCCAGCAGTACAATCCACTCTCCCTGTTGGGGAGAGTCCTCGGGGTCAAGCAACCCTTCCTTTCTGTTTGACTCTTCCTTGAAGTCTACGTCTCGGGAGGTGAAGACTCTCCCAGCTGCGTGGTCCCACAGCCTGTACGCCTTGTGCGCGGCTCCATAGCCGACCATCACGCACTTGCGCGCACGTGCATCCAATTCACCGCCTCCCTGCCCGTCTTGGACCTTGGCCCAAGCGGTGCAGCCGAATGCGTTCAAGTCAGAGTCATCAGGCTTGTTGCCTGACCACGCCTCTTGTGGCGTCATCCGCTCCATTCTGTGCTCCGTACTCTTCCCCTTGCTGCGCAGTGCTGCAGCTAGCATGAGGTTGATGAGGTAGCAAGCGGTGCGTGCAGCTTCTGCCTAGAAGCGCGGTGGCAGTTTTGAGTCAAACAACATGGTTCGCGTCATGCCCAGAATGGTCTGGTTCATGCGCTCGGCCACGCCGTTGCTCTGCGGTGTGTAGGGGGTGGTCGTTTGGTGGTCGATGCCATGCTGTTTGATCCACGGCTTGCACCCCTCGTACTCTCCGCCGTTGTCGCTACGCAAGGCCTTGACCTTCTTTCCAGTCTGCCGCTCCACTATGGCGACAAACTCCTGCAGCTTTTCCAGCACCTCTCCTTTGTTTTTGAGGACGTAGAGGTACACTTTTCTCGAGTAGTCGTCGATGAAGGTGAGGAAGTACTTGCTACCGCTGTTGGACGCTGTGCGCATTGGGCAGCACACGTCGCTGTGGATCAGGTCGAGTATGGCCTCCGTTCTGCGACTGTTCTTGGTGAAGCGTTTCCACTTCGTCTTGCCTTGTAGGCAAGCCTCACACCCGTGATTGTGCCCACCCTTCAGCGCGCACCCTTCCAACCCATGTACCAGCTTTTGATCCTGCATGACCTGCAGGGTGCTGTCAGCCACATGCCCAAGGCGTCTGTGCCACAGCGAAGCAGTTGCTGCTCTCGCATCTTTGGTTGCCACAGCAAGAAACTTGGATGGTGCTTTGGCTTTCACCGGTGGTGCATTGTCCGCTACTGCCTCTGCCGCCGCAGCGTGCCCCTCGTCAGCGCTCTCAGTCTGCAGCACGTAGAGCTTGTCGGTTCTTGGCACCTGGGCGATCAGGTCTGATGTGGCGTACGAGACGGTGACGTCCTTGTTCTTGAGGATCACCGCCTCCTTCTGGGTGAATATCACCGTCATCTCGTGATCGGTGATCCGAGAGACAGACAGGAGGTTTGCGGCGAATGTGGGCATGTAGACCACGTTTTGAAGCCGCAACTCCTTCTCAGCTCCATTGAGCTGAGTTCGCACAACTTTCTCTCCCTCATCCGCTGCATACTCGATGCCGCCATTGGCGCACCGGAACTTGGCGGTGGACGGTGTGAGAGCAGAGAATCCACACGCTTCCCTGGAGGTGTGGTAGTCGGTGCCTGAGTCAAGCCCGAAGGCTCCAGGCCGAAGTAGTGCCGACCCCTTCGCCGAAGGGTCGCTCTTCGCCATCATGCTCGTTGAGCTGTCCACCTTCTTGCTGTGGTTGCTGTTCCCACTCCCACCGCCGCCGCCTTCCTTCTTGGGAGCTCGGCACTCCCTAGCCCAGTGCCCTGCCTTNAGCTCCATTGAGCTGAGTTCGCACAACTTTCTCTCCCTCACCCGCTGCGTACTCGATGCCGCCATTGGCGCACCGGAACTTGGCGGTGGACGGTGTGAGAGCAGAGAATCCACACGCTTCCCTGGAGGTGTGGTAGTCGGTGCCTGAGTCAAGCCCGAAGGCTCCAGGCCGAAGTAGTGCTGACCCCTTCGCCGAAGGGTCGCTCTTCGCCATCATGCTCGTTGAGCTGTCCACCTTCTTGCTGTGGTTGCAGTTCCCACTCCCACCGCCGCCGCCTTCCTTCTTGGGAGCTCGGCACTCCCTAGTCCAGTGCCCTGCCTTGCCGTAGTTATGGCACTTGCCCTTCTTCTTGGCATTCTTCCCACCACCGCCATTGCTTCCACTGTTACCTTGGTTGGAGTTAGTGCCGCTTGACCCACTCGCGTACGCTGCATTATTGATGGCGCCGTTGCTGCGCCGCATGGCTTCATTGCGCACGTACTCGGAGACACGTGGATACGTGAGCTCCGACTCCGCCCAACCACCCAGAGTGGTGATCGTTGGGCCCCAGCTTGGCGGCAAGGCCATGAGGAGGATCATGGCTTGCATGGCTTGGTCAAGATGCCAGGACATTGCATGGGCTTCTTGAAGCAGGCCCTCGAACTGTTTGAGGAAGTCGGGGATCGACTCTCCCTCGCCCACCCGCAATCCGATCAAGCATTGCAGGATGAACAGCCGATTAGCAAGGGAGGTCGATTGGTACACGTTCGTCAGCTTGGTGTAAGCCTCAACTGCCGTTATGCACCCCTTGATGTGGGATAGGAGGGACGGAGAGATTGAAGTGACGAGAAGCGCCAACGCAATGTCGTTGCGCTCTTGCCAAGCATAGTGCTCTTGGCTTGTCTCATCCTCGGGTTCCACCTCCGTCCCTTGCAGCATCTTCAGGTACCCTCACACCCTCATTACCACCTCAAACTGCCATTTCCAGGTCCCAAAGGCTTCGCCATCGAACCTCGCTATGGCATTGGCCGCGCCCAACTCGGTGGGCCTTGAGGGGAGAGTGAGCGCCTGACTTTCCAGCATGGTGCCGAGTCGGTCAGCGGTCCTCTCGTTGACTCTGCGCGTTCTGCTCTACTTCGTTGAGACCGATGTTCGCTGATGAGGCCGATGTCTGCTACCGAGTTGTCAAGGTGCAATCCGTTGCTTGCCCCTCCAGCCGATGGCCCCTAGCTATGGTGGAGGAAGTGCTCCCACAGACACGAGGTCGTACCCACAAGGGCAGAGCTTGTCTCGTTAGGACTTGAGGGTCATACCCACAAGGGCAGAGCTTGTCTCGTTAGGACTTGAGGGTCATACCCACAAGGGCAGAGCGTGTCCTCGTTCCTTGTCCGTGGAGAGCGGTTTGGACCACGAGCCGAACTTGTGTCTGTCCTCTCACACTTGTACGCACCTTAGGCCTAGGTAGGCCGACGATGGAGCAGATGGAGCTGAGTCTTCAACGCCGCGAGTCTTGGATGCCGATGAACCTGCCACTTATGTGAGCGGAGGGTTTGCAATGGTCACTGATCAGTGTGGGCCCATAACCCTTTGTCAACCCGCCTGAGGCAAACGGTCTANAAAACGGAGTACAGTGACATCCGCCGACCGCTCATAGCATTTCAGCTATGAGAAGATATCCCCCTCAGGATCGTGTTTCCACACTGTTCAGCTCACAAAGCTTGTCCCTTCCGTGGCCTCTCGGTTTCCCCTTTTAGCTTGTCCCAAGTCTTTTATATCTGCCCTTGGTTGGCCAACTTATGCCTTAGTTTTCAGCACAAGTCTCAAGGGTAAGAAGTGGATACTTAGAATGAGCAAATGAGTAGTACATATAGCAGTGGCGAGCTTGGGTGCCTTGGCTTGAGGCCGAGGCGCCCTAGCGCGATCTCTAGGGTGGTGCGCGCGCACTTTAGGCCCCTAGGTGCTCGCGCACCTTAGCCCCCTTTAGGCGCGCGACCTAGCGCCCTAGGCGAGACTTGAACCCGCGATCCTGGAATTAACCCGCTTGCTCATTTAATCCAAGGAGCGGACCTGGAGGACTTGCACTACAAGTGCAGTGCATACCCGGTTCGTCCTGCAGGGGACTTGCTCCGTAGAGCAGTGCATGCCCGCCTAAATCTGCCGCTGACTTGACAAGGGGCATACCAAAAATAACAAACAGGACTGCCACCCAACCTGCGACTGCCACGGTGAGACACAGGGGCCCCGTAGCAACGACTCCGGCGACTGCAGTTGAAGCTAATGCCACCAGAACGTCGGTGGTGATGTGTGGTGTGACTTCGCGAGGAGCACCAGTACGCGTCAGCACTGTTGTGGCGGTGGATGCCCGAATGGATCCAAAAGCCCTGGACGTAGCGTCTGCTTCAGTGGAGGCTGCCGTGGCAATAGATGTTGCTGTTGCTGTGATCTGGGTGGCAGTGTTTACAGCAGTAGCTGCAAGCAGAGTCAGAGAGGTAGCAGTCTGTGCGTATGCCTCAGCTGCACGGCCAACGGCCGTCTGTGTAGGAGCATGACAGGCCCTGGCCGTAACTGCGAAGGTAGCCGCAGCACCAGCAGCTACGTCAAGGACAGCGCATGCCAACCAAATGGAGTGGGTGTGGACGGGGAGAACGGGGATGACACCGGGCACCTCGGGTGCCGTAGATGTCTCGTTAGATCCTGTTGCGGTAGGAGGAGAAGTTGGAGTAGGAGCAGCTGCAGGTTCGGTCGGCTGAGAGTTGCAAGGTGGTTGCATCCTTGGTGACCGTGGTGGTGACAGTGGAAGGTCATCTGGGGTATAGACCTGACAGTCTATCTCCTCCCGTTTGTGCTCTGCTACAACGTCAACGTCCTCTTGCCAGTACGAGTGATCCAGCATACGCACCCACAGAGGGGTGTCGTCGTCGTCAGCTGAGTGAAAGATGAGAGGGGCTAGTGGTGCAGCCGCGAGAGGCGCTCCAAGCACACTACACTTCGACTCGGGACTTAGCCGCGTGAGAGTAGTATGACGCAGGGAACAGCACCAAGGGAGATGCTGGGCAAGACGCCGCTGCAAAAAGGAGATATGGCTGAGCACGGTGGAGCGTAGAAAGGTCACAACGCATGACGAGGTCCAAAGAACGACCGCGCCGTGCCTCTGCCCTTTAAGAGGGGCAGTACCTAGGAGGCTGCCAGGTAGGTGACGTCAGTCGCTGCTGTGATTGACGAATTGGGGCACCACTGCTACAGATTAGGGTTGCGACAGTCGCACCGACCTTGAAGGCAAGCCACAAGAGAAGCGTCCGTCACTCGGCGTGCGCCGGTGGGCCAAAAGAGTAGAGCACGCGAGGTGGAGGTGAGAGAACCTAGCCTCCGACTCCCAACAGAACTGGGGAGTCCAAGATGGGAAGGGGTAGCAAGACGACCACGCGTGGATGAAGGGATGGGCTAGCCGAAGAGACGGCGGGCCCGAAGAGGTGGTGCGGCACTTTGAGGCACCGCAACTGTTGCCGAGAGACTCTGGGCGCCTCACACACAGGTCCACGACGCGCGCATCACAGGGGGCAACCCCTGCTTGCTCTGATACCAGTCGTTGCTAGGAACCTTCCTATGTGTGTTAGATGAAGCGGAGTGGAAAGAGACATGAAGCGCGAGACACGCCATGGATGCGGTCGAGACTTTCTTAGCACCACTTGCAGCTTACACAAAGACAAGAAGGTAGTGAGAGGGAGAGAAAGAGGTAAGAACACACCGGTGAGCATGGACCCATACCAAGCATCACCCTCGGTTGGGCTAGTGCCGCCACCCGTGTTGTGATGCTGTCAGACATACGCAGTTGTACAGTTGGTTGTGACCACTCGGCTGTGTCCATGCTCGTGCAGATCCCTGAGGCGGACCCAGCTGGAGACGGAGCCCCATGAGGTGGTGCTCCACCCGCTAGAGGCAGCCTGGTAGCCTACCTGGTGTACCGGAGGGTTGCCACGACCTACGGACTGCATTTGGAGACATTCAGGATTTTCTCGGTGGACAGCCCTGCCAGGCTGATTTGCATGTTTGTTTTCTTACACTCTCCGGCTGCTGCCGGACATAGGCGTGTGACCATTCGTTGTGTCCGTCTTTGTGTCTTGCATCCGTAGGATCAGACGGCGCTCCGTTTGGACGCTTGTGCACAGAGTTATGGCCAAAACAGTGGTTTTGGGCCGGTTCAGGACAGACAGGTGCCGCCGCGTGCGCCATCCGCTGTGAGCCGCGGCGGCTATTTATGCTGTGGACCTGTCATTTGTCAACTCTCTCTGCACATTCACTACAATGCAGCTTCTGAGACTTGTCTTGTCTCTCCTAGTCTGATCCTTGCTGTTCTCGCACCCGCTTGCATGCTAGTGCGTTAAGCTGACTGGTCTGTGCCGACACGTCAGCAGCNGCTCCGTTTGGACGCCTGTGCGCAGAGTTATGGCCAAAACAGTGGTTTTGGGCCGGTTCAGGACAGACAGGTGCCGCCGCGTGCGCCACCCGCTGTGAGCCGCGGCGGCTATTTATGCTGTGGACCTGTCATTTGTCAACTCTCTCTGCACATTCACTACAATGCAGCTTCTGAGACTTGTCTTGTCTCTCCTAGTCTGATCCTTGCTGTTCTCGCACCCGCTTGCATGCTAGTGCGTTAAGCTGACTGGTCTGTGCCGACACGTCAGCAGCAGCATTGCTAGGAAGCTGTGGTGAATCTTCTCATGGTATCAGAGCAGCGAGCCACAGCTCGCACAGCTGCGCAGCAGAGACGCAGCGTTTGCAGCAGCAGAGACGCAGCGTTTGCAGCAGCAATAAGCAACACCAGCAACAGCCCTGAGTGGCAGCAGTAGCACAGCCCACCGCAGCAGCAATGGGTCCTGTGAGGGGGGCCACCACCACGCAGCAGTGGACGCGGCCACGACCGCTGCATCAGTCAACACATCCGCAGCTTCTCCACCCACGGCCGCAGCAGACGTGGCCGTGACATCAGCCGCGGAAGCAGCAGCGGCGGCAGCAAAAGGGAGCAGCTGCGGCAGTAGCAGCCGCGGCAGTGGCAGCTGCCGCAGCAGCAGCAGGCGCGCCCTTGGCGGCAGCCGCAACAGCCAGCAGCGGCAGTAGCAGCCGCGGCAGTAGCCAGCAGCCGCGGCAGCAGCCAGCAGCCGCGGTAGCAGCCAGCAGCGGCTGCGGCAGCAGCAGCAGCAGCCGCGGCTGCTGCAGCAACAGCGCAGCAGAGCAGCGCAGCAGCAGCCGCTGCGCAGCAGTAGCGGCAGCGCGGCAGCGCAGCAGCGCAGCAGCAACAGCGGTAGCGCAGCAGCAGCAGCGCAGCGTAGCAGCGGCAGCGTAGCAGCAGCGCAACGCTTCCACGGCTACGCGACAGTGCGGTAGCGCAACGGCGCAGCAGCTGCAGCAGCAGCGCAGCAGCAGCAGCGCAGCGCAGCAGCGGAAGCGCAGTAGCAGCGCAGTGCTGCCGCGGCTGCGCAGCAGCAGCGGCAGCGCAGCGCAGCAGCGGCAGCGCTGCAGCAGCGTAGCAGTGCAACGCAGCAGCAGAGCAGCAGCAACGCAGCGCAGCAGCATCAGCAGTGGCAGCGACGACGCCCGCAGCCCACTGCTGACGTCAGCAGACCCCTGCTGACGTCAGCGGTGAGCACGCTGACATCATCACAGACTTGGTGAAATTTTTTTACAAAAAGTCAATTTTTGCCAGCGTTTCAATTCCTCGAGAAACGCTAATGGTTATATGTTCGGACGACTTTTGCACCGCCTCAGCATGGAGTCAAGCAGCTCCAAGGGCAAGGAGCCGGAAGACACCGTCACGAGCGGGGTCCGCAGCTCACGCTCAAAGGCAATTGACTTCCCATTGGTGGAGCAGTCATCGCTCCGCCAGCGCTAGGATGAGCAGTCAGCGATTCTGCGGTAGATCCGCGATGCCTTGGTCTCTCTGTCTTGGACACCGGGATATCAGCCCGGGAACGAGAGAGAGGCAACCCCATCGGGCCAGGTGTCTGCTGGTCCCGCTACCGCTCCTGCGCAGAGACGGGAGTCCACTGTCGAGGAGTGGGATCAGGCTCCCCCTCCCACTGTGGAGGATGCGCTTCGCCGGCTGATGGAGCAGATGAGTAGCCTGCGCATTGAGACGCCGGCGCTCAGCCCAAGGGGACAGCAGCACCAGCAGCAGCAGCAGCAGCATCAGCATCCGGAGCGGCAGGAGCAGCAGCAGGGCGACTCACGTCAGGCCTCAGGTGCTACTGGGGGAGCAGCGTTGATGCCTCTCATGCCTTTCCCACGTCCGCTCCTAGCACCACCTGAGGTCAAGCTCCCCACGGAGCGACGACCTAAGGACTTCGAGACTTCCCCGCATCGCTACGACAACAAAGCAGGGTTTGACTGTTGGGAGGTGCTGTTTCAGGTATGGGCGGACTCGGAGGGGGTCTGGCCCTACTACCACAGCCAGTACCAGACGGCTGATCCGCTCCAGTCCCTTTTAGCAGCGTGTGCCATGCGTGGACTGCTGTACGCGGTTCCACAGGAGACAGTGGTCGACTTCCGCCCTTTCCTGGGCGCGCCTGGGACAGGAGCAGGCGCAGACCCGCGTCGCGGCTGGGAGCTGGCGCTGACCCTATTTGCAGCTGAGAATCACGCGACCCGGTCCGCGCGCCTTCGCGAGTTTCACTCCCTTCATCAGGGACCCTCGGAGTCGGCAGCTGATTATTGGCGTCGGGCCATGCGCCTGTACACTCGCCTGGGCACCGGAGGCGGCTCTCAGCTCTGGGCGCTGGACACCATCATGCTGGGAGTGCGCCCTAAGCTCATAGACACCTTCTCCCGCCTCGACCAGGATGTCCTCGCATCCATGTCAGACACCCTGCAGCTACTGCCCTAGGCGCAGCGGTACTTCATCCAGGTCGCGACGGCTGACGAGGCAGCCCGCGCGCATCGGCAGGGCGCCATCGTCGCAGCAGCAGTGGGAGCGACGTCCTCTACGCCTTCCACACAGTCGTCCGCCTTCACCCCCACCAGCTCCACCTCTCCCTCTCCTGCCTCCTCCCCTATTGCTCCGACAGCCACTGCAACAGTTGTGAAGGGGAAGAAGGGGAAAAAGAAGAAAGGACCGCAGCAGCCTTCTGGTGGCACCGGACGGCCTGTCCACTGCCACAACTGCGGCGGACCTCATCGCTACACTGAGTGTAAGCAGGAGCTGGACTGGGCGAGGATCACCCGCGGTCTTCAGGCAGCCCACGAGGAGCGGATCCGCACTGGAGCAGCAGCCCGTGCCGCGGCGACCTCAGGTGCAGCACCGGCGACAGGCCCGCCGCCATCCGGGGGGAGCACCACCCCGGACCCGAGGGACCAGACCATCGCAAAGCTACGTCGACTGCTGGCACTTCGCTCTCAGGGAGGTGCGAGTGTACTGTCACAGCCGAGTGGTCCACAGACTGACTGTCCATTTGTGTTTGTTGCACGTGGTCATGCTTGTACGGGGCTGCGTCGCCTGGTGAGGATGAGTCTGACAGCACAGAGTGGTTGGATGAGTCACATCGTCGTGCATTGTCCCGCTATCCTGCCACACCTGCTCAGCGTCCAGCAGAGGCAGCGTGCTCCGTTGCTCGTTGCACCGTGACCACCACAGGTCTTGAGGCGAGTGGCCACTGGATGATTGACTCAGGGGCCACTCACCACATGACCTGCGACCGTACCGCCTTTGTCGTGCTTGGTCCTGTTGGGTCTGTTCGGTCAGTGCGGACAGGTTCTGGGCAGTCACTACCTGTTCAGGGGACAGGGGTCGTACGGTTTGATGGTCCGTCTGGTCCCGTGTACCTCTCTGACGTGCTTTTCGTGCCTGATCTCGAGCTCAGTCTGCTCTCAGTCCGTGCCTGCACGAGGATGGGTCTCTCTGTTCACCACTCCTCTGATGATGCCACGATCACAGCACTTGACACTTCCACGGTTGTGTTGCGTGCCACTGTTGTGGATGACCTGTATCGCATAGCGCGCTGCTCTGCCCCTGCCTCTTCCCTTTGCTCGTCTGCTCGCGTCTTTGTCACGGGGGTGTTGTCTCCTGACCACCAGCGCCTGTTACACCGGCGCCTGTGTCATGTGGGCACGGACACTGTGTCCAAGCTCATCCGTACACAGCCCGTCCTCGGTCTTGACGCGGCTTCCTTCGAGAAGCCGCCTAAGACCGACTGTCTGTTCTGCGCTCAGGGTAAAATGCATCGTTGCACTTACCCTGCCTCCATCACTCACGCGCAGCTTCCTCTGGAGCTTGTCCACTCGGACCTCCTCAGACCTCTCCCTATCGAGTCTGTCGCTGACCGTGGTCGGTATGTCCTTACCCTCACGGATGACTTCACCCGCATGCGGTGGGTCTACTGCCTTCGCCACAAGAGCGATGCCGCGCTTGCCGTGCGCTTGTGGCTCGTGATGGCTGAGCATCAGTCTCGTCACTCCCTTCACACCTTCCGCTCTGACCGCGGCGGTGAGTATCTTGGTGAGCTGACCACTCACTTCGCCGAGCTTGGTATCTGTCACCAGCTCTTGGCGCTTGCTACGCCACAGCAGAACGGTGTGTCTGAGCGCTGGAACCGCACAATGGAGGATGCGATTCGCGCTATACGCGCTGAGTGCGGTCTCCCGGAGTCCTTCGCCTTTGAGGGCTTCGCCTACATGACGTGGGTCTGGAACCGCCTCCCGCATGGTCCCTTGCCGGACCACGTCACGCAGTATGAGCTGTGGTTCGGTCATCGTGCGGATCTCAGGCTTGCTCGCGTCTGGGGCTCCTTGGCTTGCGTCTGGTACACCGAGGACCAACACGGGTCCAAGGTCTCTTCGCGCGGCCGGATGTGTGCCTTCCTCGGTGTCTCCCCACACTCCAAAGCGTGGCATTTCTGGGATGCAGGACGACAACGCATTGTTGAGTCGCGCAACGCGCTGTTCTTTGAGGCACTGTCGTACCGCGACCTGTCTGTCATTCTCACCCAGGCAGCGTCTCACGTTCCCACCTGTGAGGCCTCCCCTCGGCTGGGGAAGTCTGCCCCACAGGGTGAGTCCGTCCAGGGTGCCTCCGGGGTGGGACCGTCGCTGGTCACCATTGACCCGGCTATCATTGCTGTCGGGCCTGTGGTCTCTACGCCTGCCTCGCTTGTGCCTGCCGTGACTGCATCGCCCGCGCCTGCCACGACTGTCTCGCCCGCACCTGCTGCGACTGCCTCGTCTCCTGGCTCGCCTGCCCCCGCGGTGCCTGCCTCGCCTGCGTGAGCTGCACCTGCCTCGCCTGCGCCTACAGCGCCTGCCTCACCCACACCCGCCGCGACCGCCTCGCCCGCGCCTGCCGCGACTGTCTCGCCCGTGCCTCCAGCGCCTGCTTCGCCAGCGCCTGCCGCGATTGACTCGCCCGCGCCTGCAGCGTCTCTAGACGCAGCGCCTGCCCTCCCTGTGCCTGAGCCATCGGTCAGCTCAGACTCTAGCTACTCCCGTGGGCCAGGTGGACGTCTCCACCCACTGGCCTCACGTGCACCTCCGACTGCGGTTGCGCCACCCAGACGACGCACGCGCAGCGTGCACAGTGGTGACCCTGGCACGAAGGCTCTCGGCCTGAGTGTCCAGGGCACCTACACGGAGGTGCACCCAGCCTGTCCCATAGGGCACCAGCTGATCGCTGACGAGCACGAGGCTGCACAAGCAGCTGCCGCTGACCTGGTTGTGGTCCGTCCGACCCGCGAGGTGTGTGTCCTGGCCACGCGGAGCTCCCCTTTGGCGGTCCCCGATCCAGACACGTTAAAGGAGGCGCTCTCATGAGATGATGCTGAGTAGTGGCGAGCCGCCTGTGAGGACGAGCTCAGGGCCATCTGGGAGCACGGAGTCTTTGAGCTGGTCGACCGTCCTGAGGGACGGAAGGTCGTGCAGGCCAAGTGGGTCTTCCGCAAGAAGGTGAAGCCTGACGGCTCACTGGACCGCTATAAGGCCCGCTTGACTGCTAAGGGGTTCTCTCAGGTTGAGGGGGTGGATTTCACTGACATCTTTGCCCCTGTTGGTCGCATGACCACAGCTCGCGTGCTACTTGGTGTGGTCGCCCATCATGATTGGGAACTGCACCAGATGGATGTGAACAATGCGTTCTTCCATGGCACCTTGGAGGAGGAAATCTACATGGTCCAGCCACCTGGGTTTGAGGTCGAAGGCAACAAGGTCTGGCACTTGCGCAAGGCCATGTATGGTCTGAAGCAGTCGCCCCGGTGCTGGAACCAAGAGATCACTCGCACCCTCACGCAGGCTGGATACGTCCAGAGCGACGCCGATCCGTCACTTTTCATTCGACGGACAGCCGAGCACCTCATTGCCATTCTGGTGTATGTGGACGATCTCCTGATTGCGTCTCCTTCACTGGAGGCCGTGAAGGAGGCTAAGGCGGTCCTGCAGGCCGCCTACAGGATGAAGGACCTTGGTCCAGCGGCTGTTTTCCTCGGGATGGAGATTGTGCGTGACCGTCGTCGACGGACACTCCTCCTCCATCAGGCACGATACGCACAGGTGGTGGGGGAGCGGTTTGCTGACCTCCTTGCCGCTGTCCACACCGCCTCGTCACCCATCACTCCCGACGGGTAGCACGCTCTGAAGGTGACAGACCCAGCCGATCTGGGCGAGGCTGTGGACGTGACCCTGTACTTGCGCATCATTGGCTCACTGATGTACTTGGCCACGACCACACGTCCCGACATTGCGTTCGCTGTCAACCTACTCGCACAGTTCAGTCAGTCCCCACGGGCTCGCGCTCTGCACGCAGCTTTGCGAGTCTTCCGGTACGTGGTTTCCACACCGTATCACGGTCTCTGCTTTCGGAGACAGTGCTCGGTTGTGGTAGATGGCTACACCAACAGCGACTGGGCGTGGAGTCCTGGTGGACGCAGCCGCACGGGTTACGTGTTCCTGCTTGGTGGCACCGCTGTGTCTTGGCGCAGCGGCAAGCAGGGATGCATTGCTCGCAGCTCCTCAGAGGCTGAGTATGTTGCTCTGGGCGTTGGCGCCGCTGAGGCAGTGTGGCTACAGCGGCTGTTTCAGTGTTTGGGCCAGTCGGTGCCTACCATCATCCTCTGCTGCGACAACCAGAGTGCTCTCGCGATCGCTGAGAACTCTGGTGTGTTCCACGTACGCACGAAGCACATCGCTGTCGAGTATCATTTCGTGCGCGATCTGGTGGAGCGGCAGTTGATCTTCATCGTCTGGGTGGACACAGACTTGCAGCGCGCTGACTTTCTGACTAAGGCACTGGCTCGTGGAAAGCTTCTCGGGGCTGTTCGGTCCGTCGGTTTGCGACCCCTGTCTGAGAGTGGGTGACTCTCAAGGTCTCTGTTGAGCACTCTGTGTTGCACCGGCACGCAATCTGCACGTGTATGGACATGCGTACCATCGGATCATGGGGGAGTGTTGTGATGCTGTCAGACATACACAGTTGTACAGTTGGTTGTGACCACTCGGTCGTGTCCATGCTCGTGCAGATCCCTGAGGCGGACCCAGCTGGAGACGGAGCCCCATGAGGTGGTGCTCCATCCGCTGGAGGCAGCCTGGTAGCCTGCCTGGTGTACCGGAGGGTTGCCACGACCTACGGACTGCGTTTGGAGACATTCGGGATTTTCTCGGTGGACAGCCCTGCCAGGCTGATTTGCATGTTTGTTTTCTTACACTCTCCGGCTGCTGCCGGACATAGGCGTGTGACCAGTCGTTGTGTCCGTCTTTTCATCTTGCATCCGTAGGATCAGACGGCGCTCTGTTTGGACGCCTGTGCGCAGAGTTATGGCCAAAACAGTGGTTTTGGGCCGGTTCAGGACAAACAGGTGCCGCCGCGTGCGCCACCCGCAATGAGCCGCGGCGGCTATTTATGCTGTGGACCTGTCATTTGTCAACTCTCTCTGCACATTCACTGCAATGCAGCTTCTGAGACTTGTCTTGTCTCTCCTAGTCTGATCCTTGCTGTTCTCGCACCCGCTTGCATGCTAGTGCGTTAAGCTGACTGGTCTGTGCCGACACGTCAGCAACAGCATTGCTAGGAAGCTGTGGTGAATCTTCTCAACCCGGGGGTCGAGCCCGACCACTCGGAATATTCCAAGGGCGGCTACTCACCAGTGCTCGGTCAAGACCGGCATGGTGGCCCCCTAAAGATCAGCACCCGTGAAATAAGCAGCTCCCCCAAAGCACTCAAGGCAAGAGGGAAAAGAGGAAGGGCACGGCAGCGAGAATGTACGAGCCCTACCAACGACCGCATCACAGAGTCACAGAGAAAACATGCAATGGTCACATATGTGCCACAGGGCACTCCTGGGTCCAGCAGCAGTGTGAAGGCATCAGAGGCTCCAGCCAGAACGGGCTCGCCTGAAGCTTCCTAGGTAGGACCATTGTTACTTGATCTGTACATGCGTGTGCATAGTGTGGGAGGCAAAAGGGCATAGATTTGTTCGTGGCCAACGAACTTCAATACAGATGAGATGACATGAATCTCAGTACAAAAACCTTACAGTGCCCCAAACCTCGATCTTGTCCCGAAGTGTTTTAACATGATCTTTGTTTGGTCTCCAAGACTAAGATTGGTACCAGACCACGAGATATTGAGATTGCTCGAACTCCAAGATGTGTCTAATCTTGCACACCTTGGCTTCTTTTTTTTTTTTCAATCAGCTTCTCCCTCAATGCCCTTCAAGCGGATAAGCACCCTTGATCACAGGTTCCAACACCACAATTCTCGACGTTCTGGTTGTGGGCTGTTGTGATCCCAATGCGTCCACCACAGCAACTGGAATCAATGCAGGCTCTGGGCAAATCACCGCAGGCCACCTCAACCAAAGGGAATCCATTTGGCTGCTGGCTGATTCCATCCCGCTCCAACACGTCCCCCCCCTGTCCAACCGGGTGCTACGTTCATCCCTCTTATTCCATCCTGTCCCAAGTGCCATGTATCATGGGTTCATCGACGCATCCTGCCTCGAGCTCTGAGCAGTTTGTACAAACTGGGGAGAGTGAGAACGTATTCATCTCTGTACAGCCTTGTCCTTGCCACTGTGCTACGAGATGACAACTCTGAAGAATGACCAGTGTGCCTTTCAGTTGTCCAGCCTTGCTTTCAGCTTGGACCGACCGGGCTCGCCCTTGCCATTCTTCTTCTTTCCTTTCTTCTTCGTCTTGGGTGGCTGCTGGCCTTCTCCCTGCACAGCCAACTTCCCGGCACCCTCTACGACAACATCTGACTCACTGCACTCCTGTGCAGCCCGAGGCCTCACACTGCCATCGCTCCCAGAGCCCCCAGCAGTCTGCACCCTGGTCTCGAACGGGCGCCGGCCATCCACATCCCCCGGCAGCGTTAGAACAGTATGGCTCCTGTGGTTAGGAATGCCCGTACTCCCTCCCCCGCCCCACTCCTCTGCCAATAGCAGCCCTGCAAGCGGCAGCGTCACACCTTCGCTAGCAGCGGCAGCATTTGAGCCCGAGGCCTGTGCAAACCCCTGCAAGCCACCTGCCCCCAAGGGTGCGGCATCTTGATCCCGACGATCCCCTTGCCCTGTTGCCGCGCCCGGAGCTGGTTCCGCAGCANCTGCTGCTGAGCACGCCAACAGACTCCACCAGCGCCCGACGCTGACGCTGCTGCTGCTCCCGCCTCTGTTCCCTCTGCTGCTGCATGCTGTCCATGAGCTCTTGTTGCTTCTCAGCTGGTGCAGAGGATGCGGTTGCTTCGCTGCCCTCTTGCAGGATCCTCACCACGGCTGTGGCGTTGCGCGCACGCTCCTGCACCTCCGCGTGCCGGCTCCGAGAAAACGGCGAGAGAAGCCGTGCTGCTTGCTCGAGAGCGTCGTTCAGTGCCGCACCTTTCCTCCCGAGCGCTCCAGGATCAAGACCATCACCGCCGGATGCCGATGTTCCCGACACATCCCCAGCGGCAGAAGCAGCAGCAGGTACAGCGGACGAAGCAGAAGCACCCGACGCTGCTCCAAGCAGCACCTTCACCGCCGCCTGCACGTACACAGCCTGCACATACGGCGGCAGCCGCAGCGTGGCAGGCTGCAGCAGCGACTCCACAGCCTCCCTCCAACACCAGCCCCCAGACGCCTCCTCCATCCCACTTCCCACAGTAGCTCCCCCACTCCCTTCCGCCTGCGAAGCACCATGCATCCGGTGGAGGGCGGAGAGTCCCAACTCCCCCAGGAGCATCGCAGAGCTACTGAGTACACGGTACGCCGTGGGGCGCGCAAGCAGCGCTGGCGTGTCCTGCACCACACGCGTGACGAGCCCCAGGATAGTCCCCCGCAGCCCAGGGATGCGTGCTGCCAGGTCGACGAGCTGGCGGCCGATCTCGGCGCCGTGGCGGCTGGTGGGCACATAGCACAGCTCGCGCAGCACGCAGTCCACGTACCAGTCAAAGTCGGCGACACGCGCGTAGCGCTCGTGCGCGCACATGGACAGGATCGCGCCCTCGATAGCGTTGGCCAGCGCCAGCTGCCGCTGCTCCTGCTGCTGTGGCGCCGGCAACAGCAGAGGGAGAGGCTGCTGGAGGCTGTGAAGGAGGTCCCCGTCAAGACCAAGGTCCCCCACGCCTGCTGACGCAGCTGGACCCGCAGACAAGGCGGCAGCGTCAGCGGCAGATGGTCCCCTGCCTGCAGCACGGACCAGCCTGGCCAGGAGCACAGAGACGGTGGGTACGAGGGAGGTGGGCGTGACAAGAACGGACACGAGCCGCAGCGCTAGGCGCTGGATGGAGAGGTCGCCCGAAACAGCAGCAGCTGCTGCTCCGGCTGCGTCGCCCACAGGTGCGCCAGCGTCGTCCAAGCAAGCCACAACGACGTCCTTGTGCCTCGCGACTTCGGACGGAAACTCCTCCGCCGCGGACAGCAGTGCCTGCAGGCCCAAGTACCGCAGATTAGGATCCACTCGAGCCGAAACGCCACCAACACCACCGCCCAACGCTCCAATGCCACCACCGCTGGCGGCGGCGCTGCTGCCTTCGCCAACGAGCTCGGCGGCACGTGCGAGTGCCAGCCTCCGCAGCTCCCCCTCCCCATAGCGGCGCATGGGCGGGCAAGCGAGCACCGCACGCACGCACTCCAGCAGCAGCGACTTGGAAGGCGTGTGCAGCAGAAGCATGAGTAGCGCATCATGCACCTTGCGCACCAGCCGCGGCTCCACAGCTGCCATCGCAGCAACCGCCTTCACCAGCTTAATGCAGAGCCACGCGGAAGGCACGGAGGGTGGGGCAGAGGAGGAGGGTGAGAGGGAAGGCTGCTGGTGTGGAAAGGCGGAGGAGGAACCCGGAGAGGAGGACGAAGAGGCTGCAGCGGCGGCGGCGGACGCAGCGGAGAGGAGGAGAGGTGCGAGGTGAGGAGCAAGGGGGAGGTAGGAGAGGGGATCGTGAAGGGTCAGTTCGCAGAGGGAACATGCAGCAGCAGTTACTACAGCGGGATCAGGATCCTCGAGCCTTTCAAGAAGGGGCCGAAACGCCGCACGCAGAACCACGTTTGTCTCGCCGACCTCAACAGTGTTTGCAACTGCCACTTCTCCTGGTGCTGCTGCTCCACCACCAGCACCACCACCGCTGTCGTTGCCGCCACCGCCACCGCCACTGCCACCACCGCCCGCGACAAGAAGCCCCCCGCTGCGCTGGATGAGACGCAGCAGCGCGAGCGCGCTCTTCCGCCTCACCAACGCGCGGCTGCCCTGCAGCAGCGCCAGCACGTCCGGCGCGAGGTCCAGCGCCAGCCCCGGCCCCGCCACGCCCGCCACGCAGCCCAGCGCCAGCCCCACCTCGTGCAGGTTCGGGCTGCCCAGGTCCTTCCTCAGCGCGTGCGTGCACAGCAGCAGCATGTCCTGCCGCTCCCCCAGGCACTC
>SZWC01000429.1:259800-296905 GCA_023375785.1 Penium margaritaceum
TGAAAAGTGCCCTCCGCAGCAAACGCATGGGAGCTAGCAGCAACGATGCCGGCAGCACCAGCATCAGCTGTGGCACTACCAGCACCGCCAGCATCAGCAGCACCAGCAGCAACTGACCCAACAGCAGCAGCAGCAATATCATCAGCAGCAACAGCACCAGCACCACCGGCAACGACATTGGCGGAGTTAGCAGCAGCAGAAGCAGCGGCGGAGGCGGCGGCGGCTGCGGCAACAGCAGAAACAGTGGAGGTGGCTAACTGTGCATCTGGCAAAAGCTGGCGTACGATGGCGATGGCACCATGCACGTCGGGGTCGACCCCAACCCCTAACACACGCCCTGCCCGAAGCTGCGACACGACGCCGGTGCCCAACTGCTCCTGTTCCTCCACTTCCTTCTGCCCTTTGCAGAAAAGTGAGGCGGCTGAGGGTGAGGCCAGACTCTTGCGCGGCCTTCCCTTCCTCCTTGTGCTGCACACAGGATTGGTGGACAAGAGCTCGTCGCTCCTTTGTGCAGTGGCCGTGCTGCTTCTGCTTCTGCTGCTGAATATGTTGCCGCCACCGCCGCTGCTGCTGCTACTGCTGTCACCGGAGTCATCCTGAACAATAAGGGAAAGAGAGAGCGCTGCCGTATGTTTGCGTGGTCGCCCCCGCCCTCGTCTGCCCGCAAGGCCCAAAGCTTCAGAGGGTGAACCCGCGGCGACGTCCACGCCCCTCCAGGTTTGTGCGCCAGCGTGCTCCAGCGAACTCCGCTTTGCTGGCCTCCCCCTCCCTCGCCGGGTCGGGAGAGAGAGAGAGTGCAAGGCTACAGGAGTGCTGGTGCTGCGCCGCATGTCTGCGTTCAAGTCTGCCAATGGGCCCAGCTTTGGTGGCCTTCCCCTCCTCCTTCCCTGTCCAGAGAAGTCTGACACAGCCGCTTCCGCCGCATTGATGCTGCTGCTGCTGCTGCTGCTGCTGCTGCTGCCGCCGCCGGTCTTGCTGGATTCATTTGCTTGCAAGTCCATGTCAGAAAGCGGCGATGGGAGAAGCTTACGTGGCCGTCCCCTCCCCCGCTTCACGCCAGCACTGGCGTCGCACGAGCCGCTCCCTTCTGCTGGCCTGCCGCCTGTCCCTCCCACGACCTGGCTCGGCATTCGCTGTCCCCCCTCCTGCTCAGGGCCGTCCATGCCGTTGCTGCTGCGGCTGATGGTACTGCCTCTGCATCTGCCGTTCATGCTGGTGTTGGTGCTGCTTATGCTGATGCCGCTGGTGGCGTTCACGTCCTCTGCATCTGCTGCAGCTGTCGCCTCATGTTTAGCCTCCAGGCCCTTGACAGAGACTTTGGGGCTCAGTTCGTGTATCCCCAGCTCCCACAAGACCGGCACCACAGGCTGCTGCTGCTCAGTTCCAGACACTCCTAACTGCTCGGGCTGCTGCTGCTGCTCCTGGTGCTGCTGCTCCTGTTGCAGCTGCTGCTGCTGCTGCTGCTGCTGCTGCTGCTGACGCTGATGCTGCTGCCAAGATTGCTCCCAAGGCTCCTCATGTAGAGGCGTTGGCAGCTGGGCTGGGTGAGATGCGGCGAGGGCGTCAAGCTCAGCAGCGCCGCTGCTCCCCCTCACGTGCATGGCCTCTGCAGCAGCACCTCTGCAGCCGCCACCGCCTCCTCTCACGCCGCCGCTCGCAGCAGCAGTGGCGGGAGCAGCTGCGGTGACGGTGATGTCCAGGTCAACATCGTCGCAGGTGCCTCTGTCCCTTTCAGTGAAGTGGTNCCTCTGCATCTGCTGCAGCTGTCGCCTCATGTTTAGCCTCCAGGCCCTTGACAGAGACTTTGGGGCTCAGTTCGTGTATCCCCAGCTCCCACAAGACCGGCACCACAGGCTGCTGCTGCTCAGTTCCAGACACTCCTAACTGCTCGGGCTGCTGCTGCTGCTCCTGGTGCTGCTGCTCCTGTTGCAGCTGCTGCTGCTGCTGCTGCTGCTGCTGCTGCTGCTGACGCTGATGCTGCTGCCAAGATTGCTCCCAAGGCTCCTCATGTAGAGGCGTTGGCAGCTGGGCTGGGTGAGATGCGGCGAGGGCGTCAAGCTCAGCGGCGCCGCTGCTTCCCCTCACGTGCATGGCCTCTGCAGCAGCACCTCTGCAGCCGCCACCGCCTCCTCTCACGCCGCCGCTCGCAGCAGCAGTGGCGGGAGCAGCTGCGGTGACGGTGATGTCCAGGTCAACATCGTCGCAGGTGCCTCTGTCCCTTTCAGTGAAGTGGTTTCCTGTGCCGCTGCTGCTCCGTGCTGTTGAGCTGTTGGTGCTGCTTAGGCCGCAGACGAGGCCAGCGGAAAGCTGTGTGGTTGCGGCTGCACACAGAAAGCCAGCAGCACCACAACCAGCAGCACCACCACTACCACCACTAGCAGCAGCAGCACCAGGACCAGCAGCAGCGGCAGAGGCAGGAAACACAGGATAATGGTTCTTCCTGGAAAACGGTACGGCCGGCAGAAGCACACGACGTAGGAGGCTGCTGCTGCTGCTGCTGCTGCTACTGCTGCTGCTGCTGCTGCTACTGCTGCTGCTGCTGCAGCTGGCAATGGCAGGGCCTCTCTCGCTGCTTCTGGTCCACATAACCCAACCGAGCTGAGGCATTGCACCCATCACACTAGGACCCAAGCTGGACTTGGCGCCCCTGCTCCTGTTGCTGCTGTTCCTGCTGCTGCTGCCCCCGCAGACGGCGCTGCTGCCGCGGCAGGCTGCCGGAGAAGATGTGGGCAGCCGAATGCCCGGCAGGGCCGAACCTGCCGGCGTGAAATGAGCTGCAGTGCCACGTGTACGCGCGCGAGCCACCGCCGCCTGCCGCAGCAGAGTGAGTTGGGAGCGCGAGCGCGCCATGCGGATGACGACGGCGCGGGAGGTGCTCAGGTCATGAAACGGTAGGGGTGACGCCGGCTTGGTGACACGACTGACAGCACTCGGAGCGTGGGTGCGCATGGCAGGGGAGATGACCCGTTCGGTGCGCGCGGGCATGGGGAAAGACGGGGCTGATGGGGGGGGGGGGCACGTTGAGGGGCCGAACTGTGCTCCGCCTTGCGTGTGAACATGAAGCAAGTTTGCTTCTGCCATGAACAGGGGCGTCAGCCGCGACTGGCAGGCGTGGATGCGCGTCAGCAATGCGCGCCGATCCGACAGCGAATGCGAGTCGTTGCAAGAGATGCAAGTCCTGAACGGAGACCATTCTCGCATTGGGCTAAATAGCTCGAATGCCCAAGCCGCGCTCACTATGAAGCTGGCATACCCGCGAGTCCCATTTTGGACATGGCCTACCCATATCTTACCAAAAAAGGTACAAGATATCCGACCTTCGCTCGCCATGTTCAGTCAGCAAAATGCTTCACTGATCAAGAATGACGCTGAGGATCATGTGACCGTCGCTTGATCGTGATTGTCACTCCCTCGCGAGATCGCGATGGAGCGATGACCCTTTTGTTTTTCTTCCGACTCGCAAACCTCCTGTTATGATTTAGAATTTTTTTATTTTTTACGAGGGCGGATCTCGCGCAGAATATAGAACCCTGCATCGTAATAAGGGGTTTCCGCATAATATCTATAAAAAAAATACACGAACAAACAAACAAACAATACGGTTTATCACTTCATCGCGATCAAGCTATAACACCCATTTCAAAATGGGCTTTTTCCAATGGCCACAAACCACCTTTGGCCTTCGTGGCACACAAACCACCACTGGTTTGCAAAAAACATACTTTCAAACCCAACCCCTCTTTACATTTGGGGTTGAGTGTTTTCATCTTTGCGCAGGCATATGCGGGGCCCCGTGGTAGCGGGGCCCAGAAGATTTCCTAACGCATCTAATTTCTCGGATCCCCCACGCAAACCACAGGCAAACCCCTCCTTCCAACAATTACAGACACCTCAAAAGAGGGGTTTGTCATTGTTCGAGGAGCATGATGATCACAGCATTCAAACGCTGCATTTCATGCATCGAAGACGTACCTTCTTTTGTGGATGTGTCGTATCTTTGTTTTGACCACAGTGGTCCTTAGAGCTAGATGACCTCCGCAACCAAGGGTTCGACGGAAATGGCGGCTACGTGAAATAAAAAACGTCGCCGGCAGCTAAAAGCAGCAACAAAAACGCCCGAAGGGACTACGGCATGTACAATTCACAGTTTGAAGCATCATAAAGTGCGTTAGGAAGCTAGAGAAGAGCCCTATTTCTTGGGGCTTCCTCTTTTCCGCCTCTCCTCCATCGTAGTGGGCTAAGAGAATTTATGCGGGACAGAGTAGGGGGTGTCCACCCCCAAACCACCAACTTTTCCCCTCTTCTCAAGGCTCCCTCACCTCCTCTTCAACCAAAATTTGGGGCAGTGCCCTTTTCCAATACCAGAGACTCTCATGGCTTGAGAGAAAAGGGAAAAAGAGGAAAGTGCTTTTTGAGAATGTTTGGAGGCCGCTACATCCTCTTGGAGCACAAGTAGGGCGCCTCCAAGGAGGCGCAATGCGCGCCAAGAGAACGCAAGAGGAGGAGATAAAAGACAAGAAGACAAGAAGTTGGAAGAAGGGGTGAAGGAATTGTTATGAATTTGTAGAAGGACGGAGTTGTTACATGTCCATCGTTACGGTCAATAGGCCCGCGGTGCCCATAGTCGAAAGCGAACCGTATGCGGTGCCCAAAGTCAAAACCGACACGCATGCAGTGTCCATAGTCGGAATCGGAATGACTGCGGTGCTCATAGGTGAAATGGACATGACATTTGTGCCCTCGGTTAGTGTCAGTTATGGGCACGCTTGATATATGTTTGATGGTTTTAACTTTTTTGACATGTATTTCAACAACTATGAAAAGACCAATGTCGTTGGCGGTCGTCCGCGAAATATGGAACGAATATCGCGTGGTTCGTCAGAGCTGCAACGCCTTCTTTACAAGGGTCTTACATACGATAATGCAATACTTCTTCTCGTAGAAAGGCGTTGTACACCATCGAGCCGATTGTGTCATGTCAGTCAGTTGTTTTAAGGATCCACGAAGTTTAACAATTTGTACATTCGTATGTATGCAATATGTCCATGTGTTCCAGCGCATTCGCATCTGATTTTGACACCCTGTCAGGATTCACACTCTGCCGGTTTCCCGGGTCGCAATGTACCTCCCATCATGCACGGTTACCACGTGCCTCCCACAGCGCCTGTCGTACCTAATACTGGAAAGTATTTTTCAATTCACATCCACAATTGCGGTTTGGGGAGGGGGGGGGTTCTGGCCGTGCGTTGCATTGTGGTGCATCGAAGCGTCGATGATGTTGGTCGTGCCCACGGCAGCCTCGTAGACGGCGTATGTGAGACGACCGCGGGTATCCAAGGTATATACACCTTGGTTTAATCAACAAGATGCCCATGGAGTCTCCCGATGGCGGGGAGCACGCACCAGAGAGGTGGTGGAGCTGTCACATCATCCTGGTTCCCGCCAAATGACAGCGACGACAACGCCACAGATGATCAGTGCTTGACGCAGCAGACACCAAGTGTCGTGAACGACGATGCACCGGCAGCTGCAGTCGACGGGGCCCCACGCCCTGAAGCTGAGGGTCCCTTGAGGATGTCCTGTGTAGGCGGGCGTGTGCACTCTACCAAGGGCAGGCCCGTCGGTTCTGACGATGAGGCAAAGACAACCGACGCCAAGGCAAAGGCTGTCGCCGCCCTCATCTCTGAACCCACCCCACGTGCTACCCCAAAGAAGCGGAAGGTTGCGGTGGACTTCCCCGGTAGCTCAACATTTGAGAACATGGCTGCATGCAAGTGGAAGAGTATGCGGTACACAACCGCATGGCGCCGAGGTGGTTGAAAAGTGACCCCACTCGATTTGTGGCGCAGTGCAAGCAGTTTGCGACAAAAAACTGCCCGTGGATCGTTCGTGCCGGGTATAGTAAGAAGTCCGGAGCAGTCAACATCTCCTCGTTCGTGGATGGATGTCTTTGTGACCCCGGCCTCGGCCGGGGTAACCCCGTGCGTTCCATGAGGTGGGTGGCACGGCAAATTGAGAGCACCATCGCCAGGGACCCGTCTGTGAAGCCCAAGGCGCTGCAAGCGGTCATGAAAGAAGTGGCCAACACGAATGTCCCATACACCACCCTCTACCTTGCGAAGAAACTTTATTTGCAGAAGATGTACGGCAAAAAGTCGGAGTCATGGAGCATGTTCCCAGGTTACGTGGAGGAGGTAAGTTATCCCACTTTCGTTCAGTGTTATCCATTTTTTAACACTGCGGCTTTGTCATACTACAGTGACTGAACAGGGCGAACATGGTTTATGTTGCAGGTGCAGAGGGTTGACCTGCAAGCCATCGCCAAAGCCGAGAAACACCGTGTCACGGGCGCCTTCGACCGAGTGTTCATCGCACCCTGTGCCTGTAAGAGAGGTTTTGAGTACACCAGGAGGGTCCTTATCATGGATGGCACACACCTAAAAAATGGTCATAGATAGGTTCTACTCATCATGCAATTCTTTTACGCAAATGACAACGGCATGCCCGCTGCATATGCCCTGGTGTCTGGGGAAGATGAGCGCAACTGGAGCTGCATCTATGAGTTGGTCGCAGCAACATACCCGACGGCTGCACAACATGGAACAACGGTCGTTTCTGACCGGGAGAAGGGACTGGCCAACGCTGTCGAGGTGAAGCTGCCCGGGGCGACTCACACGTACTTCGCGTGGCACCTGATGCGTAACGTGCAGTCCAAGTGCCAGGGCAGGTCTGGCGCACTGTTCTGGAACCTGGCACACACGACGACGTAGGCGGATTGAGACGCATGTCTGGCAGAGATGCGGCGCCAAGTGCCGAGAGCTGTGGATTACCTGCTAGGCGGGAATGGAGAGCCCGGTATCTCGAAGGAGTGCTGGAGCAAGCTCTTCTGCCTGGTTGCCCGCGGTGGGCATACCACCAGCAATGCTATGAAGTCTCTCAACGGCAACATGGTGTATCCTATCTTCTGTTTCGTTAACCTACACGTCTTTGTCCAGCCATTGTGGCACATTCGCCGCAGGTTGGCACACAACGCTGAGGGCAACGTCGCGCTAGCGCTCTAGCTGAAGCTCAAGAACAACTGCGACCGCAGCAGGGAGTACTCACTGGACCTGGATGGCGACGAGACGGGACCATGGCACACGGGCACAGCCACAGGGCACAATGGCACTCCACGAGACGTGAGCCTGAAGACCAAGGATTGTTTGTGCAGGCAATGGCGGGAGTATGGGGTGCCGTGCCCACACGCGTGCAGCCTACTGCTAGAGAACGCGCTGAACCCGGTCGCGTACGTCGACCTCGGCTACCTGAACCTGAGCTACAAGCGGACCTACAACGCCCCCTTCCCAGTGCCAAAGGTGCGCCAGGTCAAGCGTGAGCCCAAGTGGACGTAGCCAAGCCCAAGTCGTGGGCGTGGGCGGCCAGCCACCGTGCGCCTTGACAGACATGCCAAGATGAAGAAACGGTGCATCTGTGCACGCTGTGGGAATCAGGGGCATGTCTGGCGGACATGCCCTAACATGGAGGCCCCAAGTCCCTAGGCGATAGCGGCAACACGCGTCTCCGAGCTAGACGCTGACAGACACATGCAGGCCTCCTGCAAGAGCAACGTTGACGCCATGGGATACTCAGGGGATGAAGCTAAAGATGCACCCCCTGCCGAAGAGGAGGCAGGGTCAGAGGAGGAGGAGGAGGAGGAGGACTCCCATGAAGAGGGGGAGGACGATGAGGGGGGGGGAGAGGAAGAGGCGGGGGGGGGGGAGGGGGAAGAGGAAGAGGAGGGGGGGGGATGGGGGGCAGGAGGTCGTCTACCCTGTCTTTGTGTCCAGTGACGAAGAAGGCGTACCCCACCATGAAGCCGAGGATTGTGAGGAGGCATGATGGCATTCCATGCTGAAGTTGATAGCATCAACTGCTCCTTTGGCCTTTGGTGAGTGTGGGTGAGCTTGTTCTTTCTGCCATTACTTCATTTCAAGACTTAATTGGACATCATTAAGGAATTTTAACTCTGTGTTCATTCCTTGTGTGTGCTTTGCAGAGATCAACAATGTCCACTTGTAGAAGAGGAGGTGCATGCCAGATTACACGTGGCCCGTGATTGCACTGCTGTAGTGGAGTAGGTTTCAGTTGTGGTGTACGTGGAATTGTAGCAGTGAGCAACTCCATTTGACAAAGCATTTTAATGACAAATGCCTGCGATCTTGTACTCCTCCCTCCCCATGTTGAAAAGAGCCCATAAAATCTCCTCACTTGGGATAACTCACAAGCACCATGTCCTTTTTTCACACACAAATACTTCCTGGATATCCAAAGTTGTGCAATGAATACACCCCAGATGCCCATACATGTCACTGAAATAATACTCGCATACCCTGAAATGACAATGCAATGAACCTCGGCAGCCCATGTATGTCACTGGCATAATACTCACATACCCTGAATTGTCAATGAAATAAACCTCTGAAGCCCGTACTTGTCACTCACATATTACTCACATACCCTGAATTGTGAACAGAGTAAACCTTGGATGGCCATTCGTGTTATTGAGAAAATACTCTCATACCCAGAATTGTCAGACAAATAAAGCTCTAATGCCCATACTTATGAGTTCAATAATTCTCGCATACCCCGGATTGTCATTGCAATAAAATTTGGATGCTCGTACTTTCATCAACGAATGGCCGCTACAGACTCGATGGCTCGGTTCATGTCCACGGCTCCCATGGCTTGGAACAGTTGGGCGGCCTGCTACTGGGCATGGGCACTCCCAAGTTCCAAGCCATGTGCTCCGGAGTCACAAGAGCTCGGGCCCATGGTGGATCTTCATATCCCAACTCATGGTGGCGTGCTACATTGTGGTCCCACCGCTCCATCAATGCGACCCATGCCTGATGTGCCGCCCGAGGGTCTGCTACAGGAGTACCCCATCCATGATGTGCCGGGCCATTTTGACGGACGTCGTTCTCCATGTCCAGTGCACGTGTTAGTCAAAGTTCGACACTAGTACACTAAGCGCACAGTACTCTCGAGGAAGCACCTAAAATACACACTGTAGTACCGGTTCATCATGCTAACCGGTACAAAAAGCGTTTCAGTTGATGAACATGTTCGCGTGACCCTGTGTACGTCGGCACATGCTACAGACATCGAGTGAAGGTCAGCACGGCTTCGGCAACTTCCACCATGAACAACATGTCATTGGCGGTGGCCGCGTCCATTTGGCGAGCATTCATTGGTGATAAAAATGTCATGTACCGAGCGACGTGTAGACGTCGTTTACAACACGGCGATATCAGTCCACATGCATGGCTCCAGCTTCTACAATGTTACCGCCGCCGAACGGTAAAGGACAAAACAAAGCGGAGGCTTCCAAGCCAGGCTGACAACATGCGAGGTTTCTTTACGACATGCTAGTCCATGAAGATTGAATACTTCCATGAAATAGTGGGTATAGTAGACATAAAGTTTGGTTTTGACTCGCACAATGAAAACCATGGGCACCGCAGTCATTTTGATTCCGACTATGGACACCGCATGCGTGTCGTTTTCGACTTTGGACACCGCATGCGTGTCGCTTTCGACTATGAGCACTGCGGATCTATCGACCAAAACGATGGACTCCGGAGTATTTATGCCCTTTGTGAAAATCCTCTCCTACTCTTTGCCCTTGTTTTGTGAGTGGTACCCACATGTCTTGTCATTTCCGTGTGTGGTGTGTTTTTGTTTTCCTAGATACTAGTCATTGCCAATCGCCGTGAGTCACGGCTTAGGAAGGCTAGCTTCAAAATCTACGTGCTTGTGCCGAACCATGGCGGCCTAGGAAAATAGAAATCAAAATTATAATGGCCTCACCGATCGTGAGAGCAAGGAGACTTTGGGAGGCAAAACCTGCTTAAAGTTGTGGGGCAAGCCTCACAACGGCCCTCACGTGCTAGTTGCACGGGTGACGATATGGCAAGTGCCGGACTGTCCAAGACCAACAAGAGAAAGGTGGTGACGGCCTCACCCCATGCCCTTTGCGGACTTCAAATTTTTCGAACCGCCGCCATGAGCACGGTTGCTAAATCAAATGCAACCGAACCGCCAAAGGCAATTGGCGCCAACCTTGGCAACAACAAGAAGCGTTCTGAGGTAAGAAAAGTGCTCGACGAGCATGTTGACGCGGACGTGAACGACCCCCATGTGACGGACGAGGCGCCCGGCCGGGGACCCCGCTGATGAGCATGACATCAATGATGGTGAAGGCGACACGGATCGCAGCCATTGCCATCGTCGTGCGGCAAACCAGAGTCAATCGTTTGAGAAGGGCAAGGTGCTCGCTAGATCGCCTGAAGTTGCCGTCAGCAACGAGGCTCCAAACAACAGTAGAGGCACTGAAAGCAGCCACGCAAAAAGTCCGCGCGAGAATGAGCCAGACGACGTCTCCACGAAGGCAATTTGAAATGAACGTTGAAAGCTTGTTGAGTTGGCCGCCAAAACGGCGTGTCGACTCAAGATCGGCAACGACAATGCAAATGCATCAGCAAACAAGGGAATGGGGGCGGACCCCCCTTTGTACAATGGCGACCATGGGGCAGACCCATGTGCACTCAAGCAGCATTGCCAACGATGGCTTCCTCTGATAGACCGGGCTCCTCATAGGGGTGTATGCGAACCGTACCCTCCTATAATGGGTGAAGGTGCACATACAACACAATGTTATCAAGGGAATTGCTGACGCTCCGACAACATTAGAGCTTGATTTTGAGTTTGCCAACCTGCGAGCCCACGTCGGACAAAGCATCACAAATCTCGAGTGTGATTGCCAGGTGTATCATTTGGCCGGTCATGAGGCAACCCGTCGATGCGATGAACTCGACAATAAGTTGTAGAGCGTGATCCAGGCACATGTGTAGTAGCAATTGAAGCGTGTCGTGGGTGTTGATTCCACCGCTAGTGGTAGCGAGGACCCACCTGCCTCGACGAACTCAGGGCCAGTCATGAACATGTCCTTCCTCCACAATATGGAGATCTTCGGAAAAGGCGTAAAGCGGACTGACTGGCTCAACCGCATGGAGCACGTCTTATACGTTCACAACTCTCCACTCAGTTAGTAGGGCGACCTTGCCATGACGCGACTGGAAGACAAGCTCTTCAAGTACGTGGTCAAGGAGTGGAGTGCGCATAGGCCACACCTTGAGTGGCAGCCCATGTCATGGAAAGCCTTCTACACGATCATGCGTCAGAAGTGTATCCAGCATGAGGAGGAGCAGAGCGCCTTCCACAAGATCAAGGACTTCAAGCAACTGAATAGCGCGCTTAAGGCTTATTTGAGCGAGTTCACCACGCTCGTTGAGGAAGCTAAAAGATTTAGCAAGAGTGATGGAACCCAAACCATCAAGTATCGAGTGCTTGTTGTTGGAGTACTTCCGCGATGGTCTTGCTAGCAAGAAGCTGAAGGACAAGACCACCACGACCGCAACAGGCCTGGCTTAGACAAGTTGGAGGGAATTGCGAGACTACGTGAGCAAAGCGTATTTGGCAAACCCAAAGTACTACTTGGATGCACGGCTGAATGCGCATGCACAGTAAGTCCATGATGCACGCATGGATGCTGTAGGGAATGGAGGGACAACCAAGCAGCAGGGCAGGTGAAGGACAAGCAGCCTACAAATCCCCCCAGCCAAGAAAGACCGGTGGGAACAAGCCCCCTAGCCACAAGCGTGGCCGCGACAATGACAATCTGCAGGCAGCGCGCGAGCGTCGCAACACGGCCTGCTACAAAGGACTGTGCCACAATTGGATGCAGCCCGGACACTTCAGGGCTTTATGTTGTGAGGATGCTAGTGGTGGACAGGAGACCGTAGCGTTGGCTGCGACCAAAGCACCTCGTGGGGATGCGACAGTAGGAGGCCGCGGACAGGGCCATGGAGAAGGCCGCGGGAGCAGGAATGGATAAGGCCGTACAAATGGACAAGGCCGTGGCATGGGTTTTTGCCACCCCTTAGTGACGTGACGTTAATGGGGAAAACTCAGGGGTAAATGTGGGCCGCGAATGTGGATTCATGTTTTCACATGAGGATATAAAACAATTTGAATATTTGACGAGTTCAAACTTCTTTGTTGTTTTCTCCCCTCTCATTGAACATCGTTCTACACTTGTTGATCGACATTGCCCACTAAATCTTGCATCACCGGATGAGATCCATGGCCAAACGTGCTTGGTGGTGGCAACATCAACTACTGCGCAGGGACTATCAGACGTAGTGATTGAAGCAAACGTCCTAAAAGCATTGAGTTCAATCATGTTCGAGGTTCTTAGTCAACGATTTTGACCTAGTCAAACTTAAAGATTGCCCATAAGATGTGGACACGAGTGGGTAAATTGTGGGAGTTGCGGTGCCCACCTTACCAATTACGTGTTTACCACAAACTCGGCTTGCCATCGTCGAGCCTGATTACTTGTAAGAGCGGAGGCAACATGACAATGTAGTTCAAAGGAAACCAAGATGGTGTCCATGTGAACGTGCTGATTGACACTGAAAGGAATGACTCTCTTGCTAGCCATGGCTTCACACGACAGGTGGAATTGACGACATCTGCACCATTTGATGGTGCAGTTGTCGTCCATAACAACCGTACGGTACCCATGATTGGCAAATGCAAAGCAGAATTTTGAATTCAAGCATACACACAGAGCGTCACATTGAGGGTACTCGGCCTTCTGGACCCGTTCGACGTGGTTCTGGACAATCTCTAGCTTCATGAATACCAGGCTATGATGTGCTTTGAATTGAAGTGTTTGATCCTTTGAAAAGGACAACGCCGCTTTACTTTGGTTCTTGGTACAAAACTGTCACTGACCCGACAGAAAGTCCATACAAGCTTGTCTGCGATGCAAGTCAAGAGGTGTATTCGACAAGGTTGTCAATACTTCTTGGCTTAGCTTCAGAAAGTAGAGGGCGACATGAAGGAAGACATGCCACAAGAGATGAAATCTCTATTGGCAGAGTTCTCTGTTGTATTCCATGGATCACCGGCTTGGCTTCTATGAGAACGGCACATGGGCCACATAATTCCGCTGCAACCACTGGAACTCCTCCATTTAGACCCATGTATCACCTTAATGGAGTAGAAAGACAAGAGGCCGAATGCCAAATCAAGGAATAACTTGCAAAAGGGTGGATCAAGTTGAGTAACTCGCCATATGGTGCACTGATCTTTTTGTAATAAAGAATAGGATAGTGGTTTATGCATGTGCCTAGACTACTGGGCGTTGAACAAGCTGATGGTGAAAATTTGATTCCCCTTCCACCGGATTGAGGACCTATTTGACCAACTCCAATGGGCAAAAACATTCTTGTCAATGGATTTGTCTCAAAAGTTACCATCAAATCCACATTAGGGAAGATGATGTGCCCAAAACCGCGTTTGGAACGCACATGGGACACTATGAGTTTTGAGTGTTATGCTTTGGGCTAACAAATGCCCCGGCAACCTTCCAAGGAGAAATGAACCAAATGTTTGTCAAGCAGCTTGGTCAGTTTATCCTGGCTCATCTAGACGACATATTGGTTCTTTCTAAATCAGTGGAAGAGCACATTGACCATCTACATGAAGTCCTTGCAATCCTTTGGGAATAAATGTTTTATGCAAGAGTGAGCAAGTCAAAGTCTACACAAGATGAGCTCGAATACTTTGCACATCGTCAACAAGGACAGTATCTATGTTGACCCACGAAAGGTCCAAGTCGTGGTGGACAGATGACTCACAGAAATTGTTGGGCAGATTCGGTTTTTTCTTGGCCTTGCAAATTACTTTCTACGGTTTATGCAAGGAATTTCGACCCTGGTAGCATTGCTAGCGTGGCTCAAACAAAAAGACATGCGTTGGGAATGGAAATTTGATTACAAGAATACCATTCTCAAAGTCAGAGAGCTTCTATCCACAGTGCTTGTCCTAGCTCTTCCGGATCCATCGCAATCGTGGGAGGTTTAATGTGATGCATCGGTGGTAGGACACAAAGCTCTCCTCATGCAAAACGGTCACCCAGCTGCATATCAGGGCTAGAATCTCATCCATGCAAAAACGCTGTTCACGACTGGGGATTAAGAGCTCCTTGTGGTAGTACACGCTTTGAAAACTTGGCGTTGCTACCTCAAGGGTACTGAAGGGGGTGTGATGGTCGTAACCGACCATAACCTATTGGTGTTTTTCCAAACGCGGCCGAACCTGTCAATACGACAAGCGTGTTGGAGTGAATACCTTAGCCAAATCTTGTTCACGTGGGAACGTCTGCCTAAATGCATCAACGTGGTTGATCCACTAAGCCTAAAACCCATAGAAATTGAAACGACCACCGAGGTCGATGGGTGTTTTATGGCAATTGCAATAGTAAAAGTGCAAACACCACATCCCCATGCACCCCTACGGCCACCTACTTAAGAGATTATCCACCACAACGGTGGAGGCTATAGGAATCTTCTAACATGGAGAAAAAAACGTTTCAAACTCGGGAGACCTCCGAGTGAAGATTATTTCTCAGTTCCACGACAAGCAGATCACAGGTCGTGTGGGTCCTCAAAAGACCGGACAGAAACTCTCTGACCACTATTGGTGGCCGGATGGTGTGTCTATGTCTGCAAGTATTGCATGACATGCGACCCATGTCTTCAGAAGAATACTAGTAACAAGAAGCCTGTTGGACTCCTTCAACAACTTCCCATTCCTGGAACTCCATGGGAGTGCGTTTGTATGGACTCCATGACTGGTCACGGCCCGTGGCCACAATGAAATACCAGTGGTTGAGGATCTTCTAATGAAGATGACACACTTCATTCCTACAACCATTGAACGCAGAGGAGACCGCATGTCTTTTCCTTGAGGGTGTCGTAAAATACCACGGCTTGCCATTGCGCATTGTCTCCAATCGAGATTGAAAACTTGCTAGTACGTTCTGGCAAGAGATGTACGATTACTTCCGCAGCGACTCACAAATGTCGACAGTGTTTCACCCCCAAACTGGCAAACAAACATAGCGCATGAACCGCACTCTGGAAAAACTCTCCGCATGTACGTTGATCCTACCATGAATGACTAGGATGAATTCCTAGCCCCAGTAGAGTTTGCGGTGAATAACTTGATCAATGAGTCTACACAGTTCACACTGTTTGAGTTGGAAAATGGTCGGCATCATGTGCTACCCTCTTCATTGGAGAAGATTGGGAGTAGAGGGGGCAAGTTCCTTCTACTCAAGCCTTTGCTAAGCGCATGGACTCCTTGTTACAGGAGGCCAAGGATCACCTTCAAGCTTCTCGGCAACAACAAAAGGCATATGCCAACAAAAGTCGTTGTGGGGTTTCATTTGACATCGTTGACAAAGTGTTTCTTTGCACTAAGAACCTTCAGCTGATGTCTCTAAGGGTGCAAAGTCTTCTACCGAAGTGGATTGGGCCATTTCCCATTGTTGCACTCATCGGACCAGTGGCATACTGATTGCTGCTTCCGCCGAGTATGAAGATACGTGACATGTTTCATGTGATCCTGTTGGCTCCATACACGATGGAGGGAACCGTTAAGCCACCATCGGTAGTCCTTACTACCGCTTGTCAATACGAGGTTCTTTGTCTACTCCACCACCAAGAGTATACTCTCCGATTGCATGTTGTTAGGGAATACCTTGTTCATTCAGCCGGGTGTGGACTTGAACACAACTCATGGGGATCCGAATCTTGGTTGCCGAGAGGGGTTGTCAATGAGTAGTGGAGTGAGTTGGCAGGTTGCACAAATCGCCGCGTGTTAGGGGGAACCACCTGTATGTGGAAGAAGTGAACAACATTCCCGTAGAGCAGCATTCATGGACTACAACTATAGGAGGTAAGGGACATGGTTGTAGCGCGGATGCTCCAGCCTAAAGGGGAGAGGACGCTAGCCGTGTTGTACGACAAGCTACAGCTTAGGTCCAAGTACCATGCATGTGTAAATGTTTAGCAAATGATTGAAACTGTTAGATTTCTTCTACAATATTGATGACTCACTAAGTGACAATCCTACATGTTGTTCATGAACGAAGATGGTTCATAATAAGTGGGGAGGAATGTAGCGGGAGGGCCAGTTTGGCCCTCCCTCTTTGTTGAAGCGAGGAGGGGGGAGGAGGCAAAGGGTCACCTTCAGCTTCAATTTTGTGTGTACAGGGCATGTCGTTCCTGTTTTAACTAGTGTAGTTACTCCACTTTAAAATTTGGACATGGTGGGTATCTAGTCAATGTGTCTTTTTTACTTTTCCGTTGGAAAAAATGTCCAAATAGGATAGACTAGCCAATACACACCCAGAAGGATGTCCGTGTTAAGTCCTTCTTACTTCCCAACCGTACATGAGTCCCTAAACTCCATAATTTGATCATCATATTTTGTTGCAAACCCCATCTTCAAGAACCATCCGCGTTCCGCTCGGCGCAACCCTTGGTATCAAAGCGCGGCAACATTGGAGGGACATCCACTACATTACTAACCTAGGAACAACTGTGCATGAGTTTTCAGTGCATCTCCACCTTCCAGAAACTTGTAGAACTTACGATAATTACTGTGAAAAGAACAAGCGCACCTGGCGACGATAGCCGGGCGAGCAGCAGTAACAAGCAAAAACTCGAATGATGGGGGATCAACAGCAAGTAGGTAACGACGCTCTCCAGGTAAACCAGACAGCAGCCACATCCTTCATGACAAATAGAGCAGCAACAAATCTCTCAATTGTTAATCGTATCTCTTGGGTTTTTCAAACCCTTTGCCTCCGTCGTTGTCCGCAAGGACAACACCTAGCATGATGGGAGGTAGTCGTCGATATTCTTGGTTTAAGAAGGATATGCACTTGAAGCTCTCAAGAGTTAAGGGCCTCAACACCTATCCACTCCAATGACTCAACGTGGTAATAGAGGGGCATCATAATGCTCGCCGGCAATAAGTAATACTCCTAGAGAAGGAAATTCAACTCTCAAGTGAGCCCCAGAATCGATGAACACTTCATGAGCCGTTCAATCCTACAAACTCTAAGTGAAGTATGGTTCAGATATGGATGACAGGCTTGGAGGTGTACTTCGCTGTTGTTGGGATCAACGGCAAAGAGAAAATTGCCCTCTAGGCCTCACTTTTGCATGGCATGACTTTAAGTTGGTGGTCATATCAGAGGATCATCCAATACTAATAGGTGAACAACAGATCGAGAACAATGGGTCACACTACCACTCCCACATCATCGACCACATGCGTTCTAGAAGAATGGCCCTAAGAGCGGCATCTATCAAGCAATTGCCATGATTGGAAACCTAGATGACCTTCCACCAATGATTGTAGTAGTTGATTGCATCGACAGTGTCAACTACAACACGCGGATGCAATAATCTTATGCCTGGTGGATTGAAGGCCACAATCCATATGGTGGCAGCAAAAACGTATAGTCGATGGAAATTTCATCTCTAATGGAGATTGATGCCGTCGATCAACAAGATCTATGGCTATCTTGCACATGCGGGTAGCCATGGCAAACGTTGGACGACTGTGAGAATGGTAAAAAGAAACAAAAAGAGGGGAAAGTCACAAAGAAGAACATGATTCGGAAAAGGGTAATGGGTAAGAGTACATGGTGAGCTTCATATCCGGTTGGGAAAATCTACACCTTACCAGATGTATCTGGAGAACTGTACCAACGCTTCTCAATACAGGAGCTTCCTACAATTTCTTTACCACTGAAATACTTTGGAAGATGTGTTGGGACACCAAACCATGGGTGTTTGAACAAGTTTTTGTTGACGGGCGACTACATCTCCGATGACTTCGTGAGCCACTCTGACTGCAAAGGGGAGATTGGCACAATGCAACGGTCTGGACGACTCACTCAATGAGGAACTAGAAAGTCTTCCTTGAGTAACTCTGTAGTTAATGTCAGTATGAATGGTAAGAAGCGATACCTGCCTCTTGAAGAGCGACCCACGATGCAGCAGCAATTACATGCAACAACAGAGGAAATGGTACCAATTACAAAGCAACTCACGTAACTCACAAATCTACCTGTGGCCACATTATACTTGTGACAAAATCACAAGTATGGCTGGTCCAGATTGAGACAAAGAGGCACAATAGATCAAAAAAACAATGATCATCAACAACATCAGCCTCATCAGCCAGCTCTGCAACCTGACAAGTTTGCAACCATATAGGAGAAATTTTCATCTATCATCAAGGAGGTTAAAGGATTTTTCCTGATGAACTGCCTTGAGAGTTATCCATGCAATGTCGTGTCAATGATCGGATAGACCTAAAGTCACACAACAGACTGAGAGTGAATGGGACCTATCAGGTGAGTGACCACAATGTGACCGAGTACAACAATTGGCTGGATAAAATGCTCCGCAAGGGGTTCATTAGGCCATCAATGTCACCCTATGTAGCACCAGCACTTTTTGTGAAAGAAAAATCCGGCAAAATGCAGATGTGCATGGATAACCCTTGCAATAAAGTATCCGTATATTTTTTTACCTCAGCGTTTTCTCGCCTAGGTATCGTGGGCACACGGGGCATTATCCTGTTTTCCGGACACTCCAAGCGGAATTCCGTGGGATGTCCGGCTCAACCCTGATGGCTCGTGGACGCGATGATGAGGACGCAAGGATGAGGATGCGAGGACGCGAGGACATGATCATGCGAGGAGCGAGCAAGCAAACTCCACACGCCAAGGGCGTGTTTCGCTCGCACCTTTGCATGGCATTCCGAACACGCCACGCGAAGGTGGCTTTCATCCCATCAGCGAGTATCATACCAGTTACTCTATCCGCAAAGGGACTACCTCAACGGCGGCCCTCTGACACCAGATGCAGTCAACCGCGCCATCTTTACTTCAGGTGGCGTGCGCTACAACACAACCACACTCACTGTCAAGAAGTATACGGGGTGACATTCGACGTACGCAACGGCTCATCGAGACAGAGGACAGACTGTCGATCTCGACGATCGACAGCTGAGCAGTTCTCGCACTAGGTATTAGGAGCAAGCAGGGCACTGGCTTCAGGTGCAAATAGCTTCTTGTAGCAAGCTTGGAAAGTAGTATACCAAGGCCAGGACAGGGCGGCCAAACAGTATACATACCTTGTACTCTGTTCATTGTAGTTAACCTGTCATTTCCAGTTCTGGTTTCCAGACTTCCACAAGTCTATCTTTCCGCTGCTACTATGCTCTCCACACACCAAGGCTAAATCTCCAAAGAGCACACACTCTCACATCTGGTATCAGAGCTAGAGCCACGCGTAAGGCGGAAGCACTGTCGGATCTTTCCAAACTTCAAGGAGCGAAGGCATGACGACGCCGGACAATGTTGAAGCTGAACAAGAGAGAGATTACTTGACCAGACTTCAAAGCCAATGCATGAGACAACCTATAGAAATCTTGTATATTTCCAGACCGTCCACACAGCCTACCGTGCACACGCGGGAGAGGACGGGTGACTCCTATGCACTTCGAAGACGTCAGACTTTCATCTCGGACTGCCAAAATGCTACCAATTTTTTTCATTGTTGCCAGGACGCTGTCAAATTCTTCTAAGGATCTCCTACGGCCAAAAGTCATCAAGATCCATGGAGTAGGCGCTACAGCAGATTGTAGAGCAACAAGGAGCCATCAAGCTGGAGAATGAGTGGCTAAATCAGCAGATGGCTGACTTGCAAGACGGGACTGGCGCTGGACAGGTTCGGGCGGCCCGGCCAAGGAGTCCACCAAGACCAAAGCCAAACGCTCTGGAACTGTTCAATCCCCCAGTCAAGGGTGCGAGCGTACAATCCTGGTTGTTCGCGATGAACATCTACTTTGGGGCTCTAGGTCACCCTCCAGAGAACAATGCTGTGTGTCATTCGCATTGACACTGCTACGTGGAGTAGCATTAGAGTGGTGGAGGCAGCTGAATATGCTGGCCACTCGGGGTGGAGATGGGAACGCAACTGTGCAACATGTTGTGTTGTGGCAGCCGAATGCAGGGCAAGCTGAAGCGCTCGTGCCGACGCCATAGGAGTAGTTTGAGCAAGCCATCAGAGATCGGTCCAATCTTTGTACTGCCTCTATGGTCGCACGCAACAAGCTGAAGCAACTGAAGTAGATTGGCTCGGTGCAGGAGTACACACGCCGTTTCTTGGTGTTGTACTCGGAGATTGACGATATGAGCAAGCAGGAGATGGCACATAAGTACCATGACGGCTTGAAGGCTGAAATTGAGCGCACGCTGGCACAAAGTGGCATCGCAAAGTTCCACACGATGGTAGCCACAATGAATGAGCACGTTGACGTGCTACGCTACGATCAAGGGGATTTTTGTGAAAGGCATGAGAATTTTGAGCATCGAGCACAGCATCGACAAACCGACCCCATGGAGATCGATACAGCGCAAGGAGGCCAACAGAAAAACAAGACGCACGGTGGGAACTGTTGGACCAAAGGGAAGCCTGGGCACCGTGAGAAGGATTGGAAGAAGAAGCAACGGGGAAATGGCAACCAGTAATGAGTGGCGGAAGGCCAACTACTGGGAAAGCTTTGTCTGCATCACCAATCACCAGCCCCAGAAGTCCATCGACAACTAGGGAGCTACCGAGTGTATTCCTGTAGAGTAAAATATACGAGAGCGTTCCATGAATCCTCCCAAAAGCCAAAATATTTTTGGCTGGTTCTGAGGACAGCGAGGGGCGCCAGAATTGCTGACAGATTAAAGCATTGCTGGATTGCGGTGCGTTGCAATCATTCTTCGTCGCCGAGCTTGCAGAAAGGCTGAGGCTTGCATGGCTACCTAGGAAACCAACTAAGGCCAAGTTGGTGCAAGGGAGGAAGAGTGCGGATTGCCTCTAGAGCCTCTGAGGGTCCATCTGGACAAGCTATCATGTGAGGTGTATTTTTGCACGTGTCCGATGGATACCTATGGCGCCATTCTGGGGTGTGACTGGCTGTACCAGTGCAATTTGCTGTGGATTGGGTGCGCATCCAGTGAAAGTGAATAAATTACGGAGAGCAAATTGTTTTGCCGTTGTGGACCGGGGAGAAGGACTCAAAGGCAGGCAAGGTGTCACAGTTGAGTTACGTGCAGCTGAAGCGCTATCTGCACAAGGGGGATTAAGTGTACCTCGTGTGGGTGCACCAGAATATAGCAGCTGGAAATGTGGAAGTGTTGGTAGCAGATACAAAGCAACAGGAAAGAGAGTAGCACAAAGAACTAGTAGCAGAGCTGTCGGAAGGAATCAAGGGAGTGTTGGGTAGCTATGGTGACGTGTTTCCTGCTGAGCCTCCGAATGGTTTGCCACCAAAGTAGGACATCGACCACAAAATTGAGCTAGTTCCTGGAGCAACTCCAACGGTGCATGCTTCTTATTGCATTAGCGATAATGAGCTGGGTGAGCTAAAGAATCAGTTGGAGGAGTTGAGGAAGCACAGGTTCATTAGGCCGTCGGTGTCACCTTACGTTGCACCGGTCCTCTTTGTGAAGAAGAAGATAGGAGAGCTACGGATGTGCGTAGACTATCACACACTGAACAACGTAACGATAAGAAAACAGTACCCATTGCCAAAGGTCAAGGAGCTATTTGACCAGTTGAGGCTCCCCTCAACTAGAGCGCAAGACTTCAGCAAGATTAACTTGCGCTCGGGATACCATTAGATCCGTATTGCGAAGCACGATATGGAGAAGACAGCTTTTTGGATGCGGTATGGCCATTTTTTGTACCTCATGATGCCGTTTGGGTTGACCAACACTCCAGCAAGGTTCATGAGCCTCATGAACAGGATTTTCCACCCTCATCTGGACCAGCTTGTGGTGGTTTTCTGCGACAACATCCTCATCTACTCCCTAACTTTGAAAGAGTATGAGCAACACCTTCGACAAGTGCTGGACATTCTTCGGAATGAAAAGTTGTTTACAAAGCTCTCCAAGTGTGCGTTTGAGAAGCAAGATGTGGAGTTCCTTGGGCGCATTTTGAGCGGCAAGGGTCTTCATATGGACCCAAAGAAGGAGAAAGCAATGAGGCAGTGGCCAAAACCAAAATGCGTGCGTGACGTCCAGGTATTCCCAAGGTTTATCAACTATTACCGAAAGTTCATACGGGGGTACGTAGAGAGGGGTGCGTCCCTGACTCAGCTGTTGAGGAAGGATCACAAGTGGGAATGGAGAGAGGAGTAGAAGAGATTTGACGAGCTCAAGGATGTAATGTTTGACGCTCCGTACCTCGTGCATCCGGATTCATCCAAGGAGTACGTCATGGAGATCGTCGCAAGCGACTATGCCATTGGGGCAATACTGATGCAGGATCATGGAAAGGGGCCGCAACCGAGTGCGTACGCATCACGCATGCTACAAGGTGCATAGTTGAACCACGCAATCCATGAAAAGGAGATGCTAGCGTTGATCCATGGGTTCAAGCACTAGACGTGCTACCTCTAGCCGCGGCGCTATGTGGTCTTCACGAATAACTATGCCTTGAAGTACATGAAGGCGTAACCGAATCTCAGTCACCAACGAACTCGATGGGTGGAATTCTTGGAAGGAAGTTTTTACTACGAGATCCAGTGAAAGCCTGCAAAGGAGAATTTGGTAGACCCATTGTTGTGGAGGCCAGACTTGAGCCTCAAAGCCATCTGAGTGTTGATAGGATCTCGAGTCATGCATAACGTGTTCAGGCACGGCTATGGCGTGGACGGTGAGTTCATGGGTGGTGCGCTGGAAGATGCCACGTGGCATGGAGTGGAGTGTACTGGCAAAGGGGACAAGAGCAAAGGATTTTTCTCTTGTCGTGCTATCGTCGTACTGGCAAAGGGGACTATGCGCCATTGAAGCAGTTGTTGCTAGAGGTGGCACATGACACCAACTACTCAGGTCACTTCGGCTCCAAGAAAACACTCAAAGCCTTGGCACGCAAATACTGGTGGTCATCAATGGTGATTGACTACAAGAGGTTTGTGAGCAGTTGGAATGTGTGACAACGCATCAAGGCACGAAGGACCAAGCCACCAGGGGAGTTCAAACCATTGCCTAGACCAGAGAGGCCATGGACAGATATCTCACTTGACTTCATTGACAGTTTTCCTATGACGGAGCAGGGTAAGAACACGGCGTTCGTGTTGGTGAACCGATTTTCCAAGATGGCACACTTCATCGCATGTCCTGAGATCATCACAGCTGCTGAGACAAATCAACTCCTCCTCAATCATGTTATCAAGCTGCATAGAGTGCCGCACTGGATGCTCTCAGATCTTGATCTACGCTTTGCTTTACGGTTTTGGATAGATCTCATGGAGAAGCTAGGCACGCGGGTGCAGCGGACCACAAAATACCACCCACAGAGCGATGGGTAGATGGAGTGCACAAACAAGACATTGGAGCACCTGTTGCGGAGCATGGACCCACCGGATGGAGAGGGTTGGGAGGAGAAGCTCAGAATGGCAGAGCTTGCCTAGAAATCAACGGTGTGAGCATCAACACGAAAGTCATCGTTTGAGGTGGTCTACGGCCACTAGTTACTGAGCTCAACCGCCCTTGCTACGGCAACATCTCTTCCAATGGTGCAACAGATTGTTGATGGATTTGCCACCACTTGGAACATGGTGCAGCAACGGCTGTTGAAGGCACAAAAGCAGCAGATTCAACAGGCAGATAAGCGTCGCTCTGCGGAGGATTTTCAAGTGGGAGATCAGGTGATGCTGAACTGTGCTAACCTATAGTTGATGGGAGTTGGGAGTTCTAAGCTGAAGTCACGCTGAGTGGGTCCATTCCGCATTATGGAGAAGCAGTCGGCCGTTTCCTACAAGTTATAGCTGTTGGCTCACTACACCATCCATCCGGTGTTTCACATCCCCTTGCTTTGGGCCTATCATGATCCCAACATCTTCTTTCAGGGTTGCAAGACAGCTCTACCTCCTACTGTCCAGGTTGATGGAAGTGATGAATTTGAGGAAGAGAAGATTTTGGCAGACCGTCAATGGGGACGTCTGCGTGAGTCTCTGGTGTAGTGGAAGGGGTACCCGGTTGAGAAAAACTCATGGGAGCCAGAGGCCAACATCAATGTCAGGGGTACCAATATTGTTCTCAAAGATTATCTCAGGCGTGCCGCGGAGTCGCGCCTCCGACGAGGGGAGGGGGGTGAATGTAATAAAGTGCCCCAATTTTTCCGACCTACGTAGGGTCTTGCATGGGTGTTGTGGGCACTCAAGGAAATTGTCGTTTTCCGGATATCCCGAGCGGAATTCCATGGGAGGTCCGGCTCGACCCCAACGGCTCGCGCATGCGAGGAAACGAGGAGTGAGCAAGTGAGCTCCACATGCCAAGGGCGTGTTTTTCTTGCACCTTTGCATGGCGTTCTGAACATGCCACGCGAAGGTAGATTTCCTCCCCTCAGCAAGTAGCATACCAGTTATGCTACCCGCCAAGTGGCTATCTCAACAGCGGCCCTCCGACATCGGACGCGGTCAACCGCAACATTGGTACTTCAGGTGGCATGGGCAACAACACAACCACACTCACCGTCGAGAAGTACATCGGGTGACGTGTGACGTACGCAGCGGCTCATCGAGAGAGAGGAAAGAACATCGATTTTGACGATCGATGGCCGAGCAGTTCTCGCACTAGGTATTAGGTGCCAATAGGGCATTGGCTTCAGGGGAAAGTAGCTTGTTGTAGCAAGCTAGGAAAGTAGTATACCAGGGCCAAGACAGGCCGGCCGAACGGTATGAATACCTTGTACTCTGTTCATTGTAGTTAACCTGTCATTTCCAGTTCTGGATTCCAGACTTCTCCAAGTCTATCTTTCCGCTCCGACTGTGCTCTCCACACACCAAGGCTACATCTCCAGAGAGCACACCCTCTCACAACCCTAGTGCGACATGATTTTGATACTAATGTTCATTTTTGTTGACAAATTCATGAGTTTGGATATGGACCTGCACATCCTTTGCTTTTATCATAAACACCTTGCTAATTCATGTAAGGTTGAGTTCACACATGGAGTTCAAGTTCATTACATTGCCCTCGTTTAATGGATTTCTATGTCAAATCTGACAGCCTCTGAGTGGGTTCGTGTGGCAAAATCACGCGACCCCCCTCGCAGGCTATAAGACACATCCATTCCATGACACCGTGGAGCCCAATCAGACGTCGTAAGGCACGATTTGTCAAACTTTAGTGCGCCACCCAGGGTGATTTTGTCGTTAACGAATACACCAAGATAATTGTACCTAGTGAAGGATCAAGACTACAACAAGATTTGTATCATGTTTTCATGATTTCACGTGGTACTACAATACAGGGTGTTGAACAACATCACCATAAAGAACAACTATCTCCTTTGATGAGCAGAAATATTCTTCAACAAAATGTGCGGGAGAAAGTTTTTCACCAAAATCGACAACTCAACCACCATCATTAAATTAGCGTATCTCATAAAGACATCGAGAAGACGGCGTTCCGAACTAGGTACTCGCACTTCAAGTTCACGATTATGCTGTTAGGACCCATGAATGTGCTCGCAATATTTAATGCTGTATTGAACATTTTTTTCTTGTCGTACCTCATCGGCCTTGACTTTGTATATCTCGATGACATCCTAGCATAAAATAGCACCCCGGAGGAGCACGATGGACAAATATGAGAAGTCATCACAATTCTATACAGGAAGAGGTTTCACATGAAACTATCAAATCGTGACATTAGTCGCGTTCGTTAATGGTTTTGGGCCACATCATCAGTGGCGGACAGATAACCATGGTCTCAAAGAAAGGGGATGCAATCACTGATTGGCTGACACCGACCAACTTTCAGGGTTCCGGTGTTTTAGGAATCTGCAACTACTACAATAGATGTGTAGAGATCAACACACAAGTATCAACACGCCTCTCCGATCTCACCTGTAAAACGTCCGAGTGGAGTTGGGGGAGACAACAAACAACAAGCGTTTAACTCTTTGAGAAACATTTTGACCTCGACACCAACCCTTTTATTTGTGTATCCAAAAGCAGACTATATCATGGCCACTGCTGCATCTGACGAAGCAATATGAGCCGTGCTCCTCAAAGACAACAGCGATGGATGGAGGAAATTTTGTTCCGAATCTGCCGAGAAAGTTACATGGACCAGAATTAAAGTACATGGTACAAAAAGAAAAACAAAACTTGGGGGTAATGCACGCATTCAAACATTTCTTTACTCTCTGGAATGTCCAATGTGTGACCTCCGTACCAACCGCCTTGCACTGAATAATTTTAAGACTCAGCCAAACCTGAAATCTCAACAAACTCGGTTGATGGAGTTCCCAGAGTCAAGCTTTGAATATGACATCAAGTACCAAAATGGGAAAACAAATATAGCGGATGCTCTTAGCCGACGACCAGATAAGATGATGGAGATTAACACATTACACATGGAACAAGACGTGTACCTTGCAAGGATATTCATGAAGGGATACAGGGATTTTGACGAGAATGAGAAGACCAAATAATGGTTTGATGACCTGTTCTGGCGACGACGATTCACTCGTCAGGTCGTCCTAGAACCAAAAAAGGAGAATTGAAGGATGCTTTTGGAGGAAGGCCACTAAACCTCCCTAGGCAAGCAGTTCAACGAGGACAAGACGATGAAAACTTTGGCAAAGTGCCAGTTTTGGGACTGCATACAGGCTTAAGTGACAGCATTTTGTCAATCATGGGATACCTGTCAAGAGCAGAAACCTCGTCGCACAAGGCTGCCAAGGCTGCTCCAACCTCTCCTTTCCAATGGAGCCACATGTCCATATCATAATGGACTTTGTAACAGGATTGTCTGCCACTCCGGAGGAATATGACGCCATCCTTGTGTTGGTGGATGTACTTTTCAAAATGTCACACTTCATGGTAACGATGACTAGTGTCACTTCCTAGAGAACATAGCTTTCTCTAAACCACATCATGAAACTGCATGGATATTCTCGCACCATCCTTAGCAATAGAGATGCCCGCTTTACTAGTTGTTCTTTGCTTGAAGGAATGACACATTACGCTAGTTGGATCCAACTATGAAAGGTGTTCCATCCTCAAAATGATGGGGTAGCTGAGTGGACCAATTAGGTGCTTGAAAAGCTTCTCCTCACTTTGCGCAAGTCACATGGAGCTGACTGGATGACACTACTTCCAGTTTCCAAGCTCACAAAAAACTCGGCCACTTCCACTAAAATGGGTTAAATTCCATTTGAGGTGGTCCACAGGAATCTTCTCAGCACACTGGCAGGATTATAGAGCCAAAGAAACATTCTTGCAGTTGACATCCATTGTTGCAAACATTCAAGCACCTGAGAAGCAACACGACAAACTCTTGCAAAAACGTAGGCGATGAAAGAGAGAATAGTGAGCCGACATCGCAGCAATGACATATTTACTTATGTTGATTGTGTCCTATTCAACTTGACAAATGTCAAAGTACACGCACCAGAATTCATAAAGCTCAAATCTTGATGGTTCGGACTGCTTAAGATTGAGTGAATGCACATCCCAAAAGTCGCTCAAATTTGCCTACCGGAAAGCATGGCGTTTTACCCGGTTTATCCACATCAGCAAGGTCAAGCACTACTGGGATCCTAGCAACATATTCCCTGACAGAGATGTCGCTCTCCACCTCCAATTCAAGCAGACGGAGACACAAAGTACGTGATTGAGGATATCCTTGGACACCATTAGCAAGATAAGCAAGTGTCTTATCAAGTTGCACGGCTACGACATCATGCACAAAAACTGGGAGTACTGTGAAAACTTCTGTAACATCGAGCATCTGATCGATTTCTACTACACGCTTTTGCAAACATGCTGAGACAGTGGAACTAGGACATAGCTAAGGAGTAACTTGGACGTATCTACTCTGCCCCTAGTGCAAAACTTGGGCGCAACCTCGGCACAACTAGGTTGCAACTAGGCCAAAACTAGGGAGAAACCAGGGTGCAACCAGGCCACGACCTGGATGCAACTTTGGCACAACAAGGGCGCAGCTAGAGCATGATTATGGCACTAGGTTGCAACTAGGGCACAACCTGGACGTAACTAGGGAACAACTAGGGCACAACAAGGGCACATCTTGGATGCAAATAGGGTACAACTAGGGTGTAGCTAGGATGCAATTAGGATACAACCAGGGAATACATAGGGCACAAAAAGGGCTCAACTAGGGTACAACTATGGCGCGAGTAGGGGCAACTAGGGTGGAACTATTACGTAACCAGGGAACAACTAGGATACAACTAGGGTGAAACTAGGGCACAACTAGGGTGCAACTAGGGCACAACAAGGGCACAACTAGGGAACAAGTAAGGTGTAATTGGCACATGAGTAGGGTGAAACTAGGGCGTAACTATGATGCAACTAGGGTGCAACTAGGGCACAGCTTTGGTCCAACAAGGGTGTAACCAGGGAAAAACGTGTACACAACTAAGTCGCAACTAGAGGGCAACTCGGGCATAACCAAGACGCTACTTTGGCACTACCTGGGTGCAACTAGGACACAATTAGGACACAACTAGGACACATCTAGTGTGCAGAAATGATGCAATTAGGCCGCAACTATGGCATAACTACAAGGCAACCTGGGCGCAACATGTGCGCAACTAGGGTGCAACAAGGGCTTAACCAGGGCGTAACTACGGCACAACTAGTTTGTAACCAGGCCTCAAGTAGGATGCAACAATGGTGTAACTAGGGTGCAACTATGGTGCAACTAGGACACAACTAGTGCGCAAGCAGGGCGCTACTATGCGGCCACTGCAATAGAACTATGGTAAAACTAGAACACATCTCGTGCGCAAGGAGGGCGCAAGTGGGGCACAACTAGGACGGAACTAGGGCTTAACCAAGCCATAACTAGGGCGTAACTAGAACACAACAAGGGTGAAACAAGGGAGAATTTAGGGCACAACTAGGGTGTAACCACGGCACAATTAGGGGGCTACTTTGGGCGCAACTACGCCACAACTTAAACGCGAGTAGGGTGTAACGAAGGCGAAATTAGGCCACAGCTAGGGTGCAATTAGGACATAACTAGGGCAAAACTATGCCTCAACTAGGTTGCAACAAGGACGCTACCATGGCACTAGGATACAACTAGTGCACAAGTAGGATGCTACTAGGGAGTAACTACTACAGCTAGGGTTCAACTAGGATGCATCTGGGGCGCAATTAAGGCAAAACTAGTGCGCTACTAGGATGCAACTCGGGTAGAACCAGGGCACAACTAGGGCGTAACTAGGGCACAACTAGGACGCAACAAGGGCACAACTAGGGTACAACTTGGGTGCAACAAGGGCATAGCTAGGTCGCAACTAGGGTGCAACTGAGGCACAATCAGGCCACAACTATGGTGCAACTATGGTGCAACTAGGGTGCAATAATGGCAAAATTAGTGCACAACTAGGGTGTAGCTAGAGCGCCCATTTGTGCCCTACTTTCAGGGCACAAATGAAGTGTAAATAGGGTACAATTAGGGAGAAACTAGGAAAAAACTACAGCGCAACCAGGGCACAACTAGGACGCAGTTAGGGCACAACTAGTGCACAACAAGGACGGAACAAGGACACAACTAAGATACAACTAGGTTGTAACTAGGGAAAAGTTAGGGCACAACTAGGGTGCAACTTAGGCGCAATTTGGCCATAACTAGGGAGTAAGTACGGTGCAACTAGGGTGCAACGATGGCACAATTAGTGCACAACTAGGGTGTAGCTAGAGCGCAAAGATGGCACAACTGTGGTGCAACATGGAACTAGGGCGTAACTAAGATAGCGCAACCAGGATGTATGACCCATGTTGATAGCATGTCTAGCCTATGGACAGATAGTGACATCGTCCAATCGACAAGTATGCTAGTTGTGCCATCGATTTCGTCGGAACTTTTTGTCGATGGGCTAATGCGCAACCAGGAAATGGGCGAATGTAATCATCCATAGTGTTAGTATCATGTCTACCCCATGGATAGATAGTGACATCGTCCAATCCACAGGTATGCTACCCTACTGCTTCATATCTTCGTTCTTTAAGCAGTTGTGAATTTAGAAATCTTTGAGTATGTTGACGGGTTTATATTGGCTCGTTTTCTTAATATTCATTGAAAGTATGGTGGTGCTTGCTTAAATTCGGCGACCGGTCCTGGTCAGTTTCCCAATTTGGCAAACAACAGTGCCCGATCATCCAAATTGCGGCCGACGTGTCATGTTTGCTCTCGCGTTCCTGACATGACAGCAATGCGGGAATGCGGGACACACTCACTGTAGACAAAATCATTATGGCCCTGCCGAGAGGCAGGCTAAACATCATAACAGGGACATGTTATGACGATTCACTACTGTCCATGCACTAGTGCATTACAAAGCATACGCATCAACCGCATGGCTTTATCTATAGAATGAAAAAGGAGGAGGTCTGCTACATCATGACAACATTATCAGTTCTACGAGACAGAGAAGTCGCCCCAATATCCTTCTCGGACATGCCTATACACGATCTAAGCATCTGGACCCCCCCAAGGTATGGTAACATTTTCGTCAGCCAGTTTGTTGATGGCCACCATTGCGTTCCCGGGACGGGACGTGGTGATCCAGCTGAGACGGTGCGCTGGGTTAGTCGGCAGATTGCGTCCACGTTGAAATGCAAACCCACGGCCAACGTGAAGACCCTGGAGGTCATGGTGAGGAAGAGCACTGGCAAGGAGGCGGAAAAGAACACCCTCTCCCACGCCCGGTCGAAGACGCAGGAGCGGATAATGGACCCGAAGGACAATGCATGGTCCCTGTTCCCTGTATACTACAATGAGGTGTGTCATGACTCTTTTCTTGAACATACTACATCGCAATCCGGTTTTCTTGGCTTTGGTTTTGATTGTTGTATGCTAGGTTTGAAAGTGCAGCTGATGCATGTGGATCCCAACACCCACACGGTTGTTGAGGCCACAGAGGATGGGGTCTTCCACCGAGCCTGTGTTGCCCCCGTAAAACCATTCTTGGATTTCAACACTGCCGCAGGATTCTCACCATGGACGACACCGGCCTAAAATACGGCCATAAGCAGGTTCTCCTCATCCGCTAGTTTTTTATGCCAACAAAAGCGCGGTGCCGATGGCATGGGCTATGGTGAGCGGGGAAAACGAGGACAATTGGAAGTATTTCTGCTTCAATTTTTCGTTGGCTTACTCCACTGCTGTGTAGGAAGGCAACAACATGAGTGGGAGAGTCGTGATGAGATGTACCAACAGGCAGCGATCGTGCAGGATGACTGTTGTGTGGAAGATCAGTGGGACGATGGCCCGGACGAGGTGGAAGACGACACCTACGTGTAAGTGTTCTTTTGTTTTCTTCCATTCGTGTCAACTGTGTAGCTTTCTCCTGTCATTGTGTGTGTTACACGTTACTAATCCCAGTACCGTTCTTCTTCCACTTCTCAATGCAGGTGAGAGTGCATACATCATGGTTTCAAGCAAGCAAGTTACATGGAGGGGCGGGTCATACAGCACGTTGCCCAAGACATGGAAGGGCGGCTCAGTCAACACGTACACCAAGACATGGTGGGGCGGGTCAGACAGCATGTAGCTCTTCACACAGAGAAGCCCCAAGTCCAGTCGTGTAGTGTAGTGGTGTTTGGTAGTGGACCAAATGTGTTGTGAAAATGGATATGTATGCATTAAACACAAAAGGAATATTCTCTCCATGTCCATTACTTCCAGGTATTTTGTGAGAATTATTCTTGCATTAATGGATGATGTATCCACATCAGAAGTAAAATGTGTATAAGAAGAACAAGATAGGCTCAATTTTCCTCCTCTTTCTATCTTCTTTCTTTAGATTGCTCAACTCTGTTCAACACTTGTACACGGGTTAGAGGAAACTCACTATGGAACACTCTGAGTGTACAATAGGACAACCAATCGTTCTGTCCTTCCTCGATGGAGTTTGTACTACCTATGTGTTATTCGAGTTATGGCCCGGGGGGGGAGGGGGGGTCGTACCCAAGTGACAAAGGTGTATTAAAGCACATTCCCAGCAGAAGTAGACTCCTCAACTGCTTCAAATGTGCAAGAGGACGACAACGAGGAGGCACATGACATTTTATGATGTTGACAGCAACATGGACTACGAAGACTATGGTGAAGATTCCGACGATGAGGAAGCCCAGGACTGCTGCCAACCAGGGCAGTTGTGTACTGTTTGTGACATCATAAGTTGGATGTATTCCCTTCCACCGCCGATTAGGGAGTGGATAGTTAGTGGACGTCCGTGAGGACAATAGGGATAATGAAAATGTAGCCGTTGTTTCAAATTGATTGACGATGTAGCTTCTTACATTCTCTCCTTGTACGCCTCTTCAAAGTTCAGGCTCTTATTGCAGAGCCGTAAACGTGAACGCTATTTACCATTTGTTACATGCAACGTAATATTCAATTTATTCGCTTTCAAGATTTGTGAATATGGGATTTGCATTCGGCGAAATAACTTAATCATCCAATGAGTGGTATCTGGGTATGAAAGAAGGCAGTATTATTCGTTCATTTCCAATGGTCTGATTCTCGTGCTCTGATGCCCCTAAGATGTAGCGCGATTTCGAGCCTGCGACCAACGGAAAAGGTGTCACAAACGACATGTCATCACGCGTGCACCGCTCATTGCAGTGGCCGTCGCACCCTTACGGCAACGACTACGCCCAATGAACTTGTATGCTACATTCAGGGCATTGTTGGTTGGAAAATGACAGCACAACAGCCTGTCAGGAGAATACGCCTGTGAGGCGTTATCGCACACAACAACCGCTCGGCCAAGTGGGGAGCATTCATCATCGGCCGACTTTCCATTTCTCCGGAAGTGGATATAGTATAGTAAAGTAAAATTGAGATGGATATGGCACAAATATGTAAAACGGTTCGTGTGTAACGCGGTAAATGTCCAGTATGGTGGACACCGCGTCATTAAAGTTCCGATGTTTGGATATGGTGTGGTTAATGTGCAACATGTGGACACCGCGGTAGATTTCGGGAATTCTGTGGGTATATGGTTACTCCGTCGTATCAGGAAATGGCATCACAAAGATAAAGAGGGGTGTGGAAACGGAGGAGAACACTTTATGTGGAAATGGAAATGGATCAGCCCCTATACATGGGAACATGACATTTGTCAGACCATGATGTTATAAACTTAAGCTTTTTGTTAACCTAAAAAATATTGCCGTTCGAAACAAAAACGGTTTCGAATATGTTCAGACAAGGATAAAAACCCAAGCACGCCCTTTGTGCCAATAAACGTGAGGTGGACAACACATATTTATCGATTTGGGGTACAGTCGTTTGCAATTAAACATTTGTGATATGGATTCAACGAATTTCGAAGCCCAATTTATGGTTTCATTGAACCAAAAGCTAAATTCACAGTTTCATCAAGTGGTGCACAATGATAGAATTTTACAATTCTCGCTCTGTTGGGATTGTGTCAGTACCACACGGTGACCTCTGGCCTCGTTGCACACCCACCTCACTGACGCAGGTGACTAACTGGAGAGAGACAACTCTTGCTGGCTGCTACGCTGTGGTGGCATGATTTCACGACGAGTCTCACAACGAGGCATCAGTACAAGTTTCACAGGACTCTGGCTGGCGTGCATGTGTGCACACACATTTGCCTCGGGTTCACACACTCACCTGTTCTTTGACAGTTTTTCCCTCCACTGACCTACTTGACAGGTTGCAACTTTTAGTGGGTACTTTGGTTCGGTTCGACCGTTCGGGTGAGAACGTGCGAGATCGAGCTCGCTGCTCGCTCGCTCGCTCTCCCCACCCGACGGCTACCACTTCAGTGCCTGTTACCCGTTTTTTCTTCCCGTTCGTTGTCCGCTCACTTCTAACTTCCACGTAAACCATCGTTGTTGCTTGGTGTCTTCCTTGCACGGGTCCAGCTGCTACTTACTTGTCTAGCACAGCAGCCTACTGGTATCAGAGCAGTTGCGTGGAAGACGGGCAGCGGATCGATCGGCTGTCCGCATATTCTGGGCCAAACCCGTGACCGCCACTCTTGGCGTCGTGCATCCACACCGCCATCACAACCCACCAGCATCACAGCAGCTGACTGCTGTAGCCTCAGCAGCAGCTACTGACGGCATTCTGCCATCGAGGATCTTTGGTCTTCCCCTCCTCCTGCTGGCTGGGCTCCCCTCTATTCCCGGGTTGGGTGGGGTTGGAACAGGTTCCTACAAGTGCCCAACGGCCTTCCCATATTTTCCACGCCCACTGGGGCGGGGGAAACGCTGCCGAAAAATTTTCGGCAGCGTAAGGGGGCCCGTCATCGTCTCCTGGCACTATTTGCAGCAGCAACGGTGGATCTAGCTCCTTAGATCCGCAGCAGAAACTCATCAGCAGCACCTTATCCACACGCTTCGCAGCAGCATCTTATCAGCGGCGCAGCATTAGCTCAGCACCAACTCAACAGCAGCTCAGCAAGCAGCTCCGGGGCAGCTTAGCAGCAGCTCAGCAGCAGATCAGTAGCTGCTCAGCAAACTACTCAGCAGCAGCTGAGCAGCAACTAAGCAGCCTCGCAGCAGCATCCTAGCAACAGTGCAGCATCAGCTCAGCAACATTTTAGCAGAAGTGCAGCATTAGCTCAGCACCAACTCAGTAGCAGCTCAGCAAATAGCTCAGAGGCAGCTTAGCAGTAGCTCAGCAGCAGATCAGTGGCTGCTCAGCAAACTACTCAGTAGCAGCTGAGCAGCACCTCAGCAGCTTCGCAGCAGTATTTTAGCAGCAGTGCAGCATTAGCTCAGCACCAACTCAGCAACAGCTCAGCAAGCAGCTCCGGGGCAGCTTAGCAGCAGCTCAGCAGCAGATCAGTGGCTGCTCAGCAAACTACTCAACAGCAGCTGAGCAGCAACTCAGCAGCTTCGCAGCAGCATCCTAGCAACAGCGCAGCATCAGCTCAGCAGCATATCAGCAGCTGTTCAGCAAACAGCTTAGCAGCCGCTCAGCAGCAGCTCAGTAACAGCACGACAGCAGCAGCAGCAGCTGCAACAACTACCTGCACCGCAGCAGCCACATGACCAACGTGACAGGAGCGGCAAGCGGCGTTGTGGAGTATCTGCACTGCAACGCTGTAGCCGCCTCCGCACCACCGTCTGGTGGTGGCCGCCGTCACGCTGGCGCACTGGGAGGATCCCGGCGGCAACTCAGGGGAGAGCTCGACCCTACAACGCTCGGTAAGACCCTCCTCCCCTGGTGCCTCTGGGGGGATTCAGCAGCCGCACGACGCCGCTGCTGCATTGCCGCACTCAACTTGGCGTCAGGACGCACAAGACTTCGCCCGCACCTTCACACGTACTGCGTTCGCCGTGATAGACGCGGCAGCCGCAGCTGTTGCCACTTTTGCCGCCGCAGCTAGAGCAGCACGTGCCCCTGCATCAACGTCAGCTGGCCGCGCTGCCGAGTCCTACACTGAGGCTGCCGTTGTAGCTGGACCGTTGGCTGCGGCAGCAGCTGACATTGGGACACAGCTAGCGGCAGCTGCATCATCTGTGGCCTCTGCAACAGCTTCTGCAGCTTCTGCCGTATCCGCTGCAGCTACGGCCATTCGCACCTCCACTGCCGTCGCTGTTGCAGCATCCGCATCAGCACCCTCTGACATCACCACACTCGTCACAGCGGCCGTCGTTGCAGCGGCGGTCCTCCCTACCGTTGGCGCCGCNCGGCCGTTGTAGCTGGACCGTTGGCTGCGGCAGCAGCTGACATTGGGACACAGCTAGCGGCAGCTGCATCATCTGTGGCCTCTGCAACAGCTTCTGCAGCTTCTGCCGTATCCGCTGCAGCTACGGCCATTCGCACCTCCACTGCCGTCGCTGTTGCAGCATCCGCATCAGCACCCTCTGACATCACCACACTCGTCACAGCGGCCGTCGTTGCAGCGGCGGTCCTCCCTACCGTTGGCGCCGCCTTCACCACAGGCTGCCTGGCACTGATTGTGCCGATTGCGTCTTGCGTCTCTGTGCTCTCCGCTGCAGCTGCTTCCATTGTCCCGCCTGTTCTTGCTCTTTTGCGCAGCCCCTCACACACCTCGTGAGGTCTCCTGGTCTGCATCTCCCTTCTCTTGCCCTCTGTCTCCTTTCTCTGCGGTGGCTTGTCTGTGTGACTTGGGTCGGGCTGTCTTGCAGCACATATTCATCGTGCCTAAGGCATTTCCAGTTTTCCCATGTCCACTGGGGCGGGGGAACTCTGCCGAAATTTTCTCGGCAGGGCCCATTAGTCGTCACCATGCCTGGTGACGACGAGTCGGTCATTGCAGACCTTCAGCGCCAGCTGGCCCTCGCTCGCGACGCTCAGCGTGATGCTGAAGAGCGTCTCAAAGTCGCGAATGACAATCGCGCCGCCTTCGCAGATGAGGTCGCTGCGCTTGTGCTCAAGCGTCTGCCTGCTGCCCCTGTCTTGCCTGTTGGCTCCTCTGCCGGCGCCGGTGTCGGTGTCTCTTCCACCCCACCTGGTACTAACTCTGCTGCTTCTAACCCTGCTCTCACCCCTTCTGCTGTCCCTCCTGTCGCAGTCTCCCGCCAGCATGACTTCTTCTCCCAGCCTCCCGTCTTTGCCACTGGACTTGCTTTCTCTTCCTGGGAGACCCGGTTTAGTGCATGGGCTCAGGGAGAACGTCTTTGGGAATACTACTTCCCTGCCACACCTCCCTTCACCCCTGTCGCTGACGAGTCTGCTCGCGCTGTCCGCGCCCTTATTGCTGCTGCCCCTGAAACCCTCGTCGACGAGGTTGGCACTTACAATGCTAACCCCGCTGTTAAGCGCCTGGCTGACCCAGTCGGTGCGTACACCATGCTTCGTCGACGCACGACAGTCACAGGTCAGGCAGCACAAAGTGCTCTCACCGTTCAGTTCAACACGCTCTTGATGCGAGCGGACGAGTCGGCCGACGCCTATTGGGCACGCGGGCTCAAGCTGCTTCGCGAGCTTGATAAGGCCGCACCAGGTCCGCTGTCAGCTGTGCACACCATGGTCAACGGGTTAATCCCCGAGCTGTCCGACCTTCTCCGCGATGTCAAGGCAGACGAGCTGCAGCGTCTTGCCTCTCAGCCTGTTCCACCCGACTCC
>SZWC01000429.1:336903-348492 GCA_023375785.1 Penium margaritaceum
TCAAGGAAACCCAGGGGCTATAACATATAAATCTCCTCATCAAAATTCCTGTGTAAAACATGTTCTTTACGTCCATCTGCTTCAGCTCCTAATCATGGTGTGTCACAAGAATTAGAGGGGCTCAAGCTTTGGTCAAAGACGGGGAAGTGCCTCATCAAATTCAACACCAATGAATGAGGAAAACCACTTGGTAGTGAGACGTACTTTTTACACTTGTCGTGCTCACTGTTCAGCTTGTAATTCAGACAAAAGACCCATAGTACATCAATGGCCTTGCCACCTATCGATAGATTTCCTAGCTCGTATACGGTATGTTTTTCTACATCTCTCACCTCTTCCCACATGGCAGCTTCCCACTGTTCTCAAATGGGTATTTCACATGTCTGTCAAAATTTTGTTGGATCAGGCGATGAGGGCATTTTAACAATGCTTGCATCACTTTACACTGCTACCCAAAATACTATCTTCAATTTTGCACACGTGCTCTGTTCAAAGAAATGCATACCCTAGGATAGAGCGATGGTGGAAAACCTTTATGGCCAAGCCTAAGGCATCCATGTTGGTTGGTGACACCGGTGACTACTCAAGTTCTAAAGAGGACAAGCAAAGGACACTAAGACAGAGCAGGTAGGAAGCACTCAGAGGCACTCTCCCTGAACATAAGGTGAGATGGGTGTACAACCACAATGATCACCGGATAGTGGAAGCTCAATATAAGATTCACTAAGTACGACAAAAGTTAGTGGACTAAATGGAGTCGTAGAGGAAACAATGACTCAAATGGGATTAGTGAGGAGAGGATAAGGGTCTCAGAGATCTAAGCAAGCTAGACTACGTGGATCAAAGGGACCCACAAGAAAATTCACACACATTGCAAGGTATTGAGGGATGCTCCTCTACTGGATGCTTCTTCAAAGAGACTACAATAGGGACTTTAAGCATAACAAGGACTTAGGGCCGCCCCCTTCCCAGAACGGAGAGAACGGCGGTATGGAGGCATTGGACAAATGACAAATAAGATCAAAAAGAAGCATAAGCTCACAAATCAAGGCCTTGTTGGATTCAACAACGCACTAATGCTCATGTTCCTAGAAGCGACAAGCCTTTTACTAGGTGGAAAAACGCAAGAAGGGATAACAGCACCTTTGCGGGGGAAATTTCTTATTGCGAAGGTCCTATGGAAGTTTGAGAGACACAATGCTCCCCCGTATCTGATCAAGGCAAAGGTTGGCAGAAGTTCCTTACCAACACTTAAAAGAACAGACAGTGCAAGGGAGAGGACCGTCTTGAACAATATTCAAGACTGAAATCATGTAAGCGACAACCTCAAAGTCGAACACAAGGGAGATATTACATTTGAACAAGAAGGTGCATGTGCTTTTGGTAAGTATCCGATTTTAGTGCTTAGAGCATACGTTCTAGTAGAGTGTGTAGGGAGCCATGGTCTCCAGACATGCCACTTTTGGCCTAATGAACCTGGCAATGGGGTAGAATAACTCACGACCCTAGTCCATACAAACGACACATAGCAAGCACTAACACAAACATTCATCGTACACCAGCCAAGATTGAATGACCAGAAAAACATCACTCTGTTGATAAAGAGTGAAGATCCAACAAAAATCAGAAAATGGATCATGTAGACAAAGATCATGTCGTCTGACACCGTCAAAGGAAATCATGGTAAAGGGGATCCAGTACATTAACGTGAACAAGGTTAAGGGGGTGGAAAGATAAGGAGTCAGAGGAGGAAAAAGGAGAGTGATGCATCTTACCCTAAGGATCGTCAAGATAGTCACAAGGACAAGGCGAAGGAAAATTGGATAAGGACAAGGTAATAGAAATATGAAATGGGGGCATGCTAGTAATGATACCAATATGAACATGGAAAAAATATTCACGCAAGAGCTAAAAATCATCATGGGAGAGAGAGGGCATGACATGGGTGAGAGATGAGCGAAGAGAGGAGGCAGAGGAGAGAAGAATAGGCACATGGTGAACCTTGTCACACTTGAAACCTTGCAAAATGACACGAGTTGAGGGTCAAAGATGAACATTAGTTATTCCCTGACTAGCTGAGAAATTTATATCTTGTTTATCGAGGGAGCTCTCAGAAAACGGGTTGATCTTAAAGGAAGCCACATACACTTTATTGAACAAAAACAACACATTTGTAGGACTAATGACGTAAACGATGCCAATGTTATTGATGAGGAGCAACTAGGCAGACCCGGTGCGCACAAAGCGAATGAATCCATCACCGCTCAACAAGAGAAGGGAAAATCTAACGGACATCATGTGGTGGGTGGTCTGGAGTCAAAGACCAAGAAGCCACATGAGACAAAAACATAGGGAAGAACACCACAAGTCGTAATTGTGCCGACTGAGGGAGGAAGCAAGGCATTTATAACGAGACAAAGAAGGAGAAAACATATTATAAATGCCAGACCAAAGGGTCGGACGCATGCGAAACCTGAGGACATGATTGATGAGGTCCTCGCAAGTAAGAACTTTGGCCAACAAAGTTACTCTCACCTCCTTCATCACGAAGGTGAAGGTAGGAGAGAATAGACTACTCTAGCTAGCACATGTTTTTGACTGATGATGTAACGTTTCTTGTCATGTCATTATGGTCTTTATGCATAACATTCTATGCCAATTTGTTTCAATTTTTAGGTTTCCTTTGGATTTGTAGATCATTAGTAAAAAAGCCATATGATATTGCTTAAAATTTTCCAATAATCTTGTTATGAATTTCTGTATTTCTGCCAATACGATTGTTCATACGAGGAAGGAACCTACACATCTTTTGATTTCTTTCTCTCCCCTTCATCAAACGTGGTCAATGAACTATTTTCAAAGTTTATCTAAAGACGTGGGTTGTGTTGCGGTCTAAAGGCCTTCCATACCCCATCTGAGCGGGATTGCATGTCCTCGCCAATTCGTGAGGGGGTTGTTCTTGGGAAGAGAGGTCCTTTTGATCCCACTTATGACATCCTGGTTTGTTTTGTCTCCACTTGGCACCTGAAATATGTTTCACATATTCCGAAGTGAGTTCTCTCGTCCATTTAGCTCCGATACATGACGGTTGGATGCGTTCCTCTCTGGGACTGTTGGAGCCGCAGAAATTTAGCTCCGATGTAGTGAAACCCTGATCTCAAGCGAAGGGTGGTACAAGGTGTCTGCTATGCCGCTGCAAGATGCGACAGGGGGGTTGCCTCATTAAGGGAAAAGGGATGGAGGTAACGGCTGGCCGGTGAATCCGAACCATGATTGAGGTGGCCGGAGACTGAGGGCACGAAAACGGCTGGGAGCGCAGGTCCGCGACGCTACTACTACCTACGCGCCGCGGTTACCTTCAAGGGCTGCTCCAGGATCCCCAAGCGCGGTTTGCCGCCGGAGCACAAAGCGACTCGGCTTGTCTTTGTCTTTCGTCATTGCTTTCGATATCCATAACCAGAACAGTTTCGAAAGTCGAAAAATCAGCTTTCAACTGTACTAAGTCAAAGTTTCGAGCTTTCTTTTCCAAGGGAAAACTCTTTGATCAATTTTACAATTCTTTGTAGGCCGGTGGCCGCCAATGGGGGGAACAAGAGTTGCGGCGGCGCTTACAGACCGCCATTGTGTTAGTTTCCCGCCATCGAGGCCACTCACGACCTTTTCAAAAAATTTGGAGCCACCGACACATCTCCGACCACTCTGGCTACCCCCCGCCCGGCGCCCCTGCACGAAGACGGATACATGCCAGGGAGTAAAACCTCGAATATCCTGGTAAGGGGAACATAGATTACTCTTAGGGCAAACTTGTCCGCGAAGACAACCTGACCTGTCGCCATGACTGGCTACGACGACGACGGCAGGTATGTATGACAAGAGCCAGATCAAAAAGCTAGTTTTCCAAATATGTGACGGTCAGCGATGACTGATAGATTGATCTGGCCGGCTAATCTGACCTAAGCCACACTCAGATGTAACATAAGAGCCTCCATCTGTAGGCAACAATGACGGCGCGATTGCAACGTGCGCGTTGTTTCTAAAACTTTTCAAATATGCTTTATTCTCAAGTCGGGTTGTCATCAGCTCATCCGAATAGACCATGGCATAATGAACAGGACCTCCAATCAAACAAGAGGGGAGATAATACGATCATAGCCATCCGCTAAAAACTTCGGGACTCTACAAAGGTGAGACGACCAATCGAACCTGGGCGTGAAAACGACCGCCCAACCATCCAGGTCGGCGTACGATGTTGACCAAAGCTACCAGGGCGCAGCTTCCGGTAGGCTCAGAAACCAGGTAGCCTTAAACACTCTTCCTCCAAACGGACCGGCGCATGAGCTACAGACAAGGCCCAAACCAGGATAATCTAGTCAATTTATCCTACTCCCTATTTTGTACCCGAACACTGACTACTCTACGCAGCTGTCAATACATGTTATGTCGTACGGACCGTAGATTGTTAATAGGTAGAAATTGCAAAGAAGGGCACGATTTAGAATGTGGAACACTTCATACATTTATACTTCGCGGTGAATTTACTTCGATGACAAGTGTCGAAAGGATCAAACCTATATACCCTAAAAAACTTTGATTTCGATGTTAACTGTTTATTGCCTCATCGGATTTCTTCTATAACAAACTTTCATCAAATTCATAGATACCACCTAAATAACTACAAAATGAAATGATCAAAATCAAGGCACCACCATGAATATTTCAGGTTTATGCATCCTGGGTTCTTTACGTATGTTTTCTAGGTGGGCAACGCAATATACGGGAAAATGGAAAGCCTAGGCAGGAGGTTGGGGTAGCAGCGTTGTTGATGCAGCGTGCGGGCTTCCACGCTCGTTGCTGAAGTCAGCTGCCCCCTCAGTCTGCTGCTTTAGAGTCTAAGTCTAGAAGCTCTGGGTTTGTTACTCAAAAACGCGCGCGCCAGAGTTAGCGCCAGAAAGCCGCTGAAAACTGAAAGTAACTGGTTATGAATGAAGAATGAGCAACAATGGGAGACCCCTCCAAGTTCTAGCTCCCCCCCCCCCACTAGTGAAGAAGTTGTTACTCAGCTAACCAGCCAATCAGAAAACAGCTATGGGCCTATTTTTTGGCAGGCAGGGTTTTCTCGGTGACCCCTGCCAGACCACCGACAGCCCAAAACCCGGGCGTCGTCCGTTTTGCCTGAAAACTGGATCATACAATAATACCAACGCTGCAAACGCAGTCGTGTAGTCAGAATCAGCTAGAAAAATAGTAGTAGAGAGTTATGGCTGCCCAAACCCAGGCAGCGCCTACGGTAGTCCATGATGCCGAACAGGGTCATATAGCATGCAACAAGGACCCTAGGCAGGGCATGACGGCGCAGACACGACGGGATGCGTTGGACGCATGCAGACAACAATTGCGGTGGCAGTGATCGCCGGCAGCACGACCGCCGAGGAGGCCTGCCGATGGAGCTGAGCACGTCGCCGGAGAGAGGAGGCTCCAGCGAACAGTGAGTAGCCCTCAGCGTGCGTTGGCTCCACCGGATGAAGCTCCATCAACGTCGAGTCTCGCCGTCAGTCATCTGCACGTCGATGTACAAAAGCCGGGAGGACACAACAGAGCACAATGAGGGATGCGCAAAAACCAACACTCCCCCATGAATCACAGGCGTAGTGTACATGGGCGGGCAAAGAACCGGTCAACATCCAGACCCCCCCAAGCTACGCAGAGACGCGGAAATAAGCAAAGAGGGCAACTCACGGACGCACGCCGACTAAACTCACAGCCTTCTTGAACGAGTCCCGCTTCAGTGCCTCGGTCAGGAAGTCAGTCAGCTGTCGTGCTCTCTCAACCCATACGATGCTGATGCAGCCGCCATGCAACAACGAACGCACATAGTGATACTCAACATTGATGTGCTTTGTGCGTGTGTGATGCACACCATCATTGTCGGCGATGGCCATGGCAATCTCATTGTCACGATGCAAGGTGATGGATGCGACGGACTGACGCAACTCGGACAGCAGACGACGTAACCACACACTCTCACACGCGCCTGAGCCAAGGGCCACGTACTCAGCCTCGGCAGTGCTGCGTGCAATGCACCCCTGCTTGCCACAGCGTCAGGACACAGCAAGGCCGCCGACCAGAAAGATCCAACCCGTGCGACTCTTACCGTCTGGACTGCCGACCCAGTCACAATCGGTGAAGCCCACTACGACGACAGACGGCTGACGGCGGAACATGAGACCTCGCCGAGGAGTCGAGACGACATAGCGCAGCACTCGGATTGCGGCCTCGAAGTGGAGGTGATGCGGCTCCTGAGAGAACTGGGCTAGGAGGTTGACGGCGAACGCGATGTCTGGGCGTGTCGTCCTCGCCATGAACATCAGTGACCCGATGACCCGCAGATACGTGGTCACATCAACTGGCTCCCCCACAACAGCTGGGTCATGACTCTTCAGCTTCACCTGGCCATCGGGTGACATGGGTGAAGATGCGCTAGGCACGAGGGGCAAGTCCTCGGCGAAGCAAGTGGACAGGTTCTGCACATAGGCAGTTTGGTGAACGTACAGGATGCCCTGGGAGCGATCATGCTCAAGCTCCATGCCCATGAAGACTCGGGCAGACCCGAGGTCCTTCATCTGGTAGGCGGCGTGCAGCAAGTCCTTGACACGCTGGATGGCGGCCGCGTCTGGCGACGCAATGAGGAGATCGTCGACGTAGACCAGAACCGCGGCGAAGGTCTCACCTCGCGGGCTGACGAATAGTGCGGGGTCAGCGGTGCTGTGCTGGAGGCCGCCACGGAGAAGCGTGCTGCTGATCTCCTTGTTCCAGCACCGAGGCGACTGCTTCATGCCATAGAGGGCCTTCCGCAGCCGCCAAACTCTCCCAGTGCCGTTGTCGAAGCCTGGGGGCTGCGTCATGTAGAGCTCCTCACCCTCCAGTGAGCCATGGAGGAATGCGTTGCTCACGTCCATCTCATGCAGCTCCCACCCATACTGGGCAACCAAGCTGAAGAGCGCCCGGCTAGTGGAGAACCGACCGACTGGGGCGAAGATCTGGTCGTAGTCGACCCCAGGGACCTGAGAAAACCCCTTTGCTGTGAGGCGGGCCTTGTACTTGTCCAAGGATCCGTCAGGCTTCCACTTACACCGAAAGACCCACTTGGCACCTATGGCATTCCGACCTGGAGGGAGGTCGACGAGATCATACACGTGGTGCTGTCGGATAGTATCGAGCTCCTCGGCGCAGGCAGCATCCCAATGTGCGGCCTCAGGGGAGGCTCGAGCCTCGCGTAGGGTGGAAGGGTCCTCGCGGCGCGCTGTGGATCGGACTGAGAGGGCGTGTACATCACGAGCTCCAGGTGGGATGCGGGCTAGTGCAGCCACAACAGCATGCCGATGCTCGTGATGAAGCATGGCATAGCCCAATGCAGAACCCGTGTGAAGGTCTGCGATGATGGCGGAAGTGGTCAGACCGAGAGCCTTTGTGCCAGAGTCCCCACTCACGATCGTGGGAGTGGAGGAGACACGTGGAGCGACAGGGGGTCGAGGCGCCACAGGACGTGGAGCGACAATCTGCACGCTCAGTCAGCCGAGGTCGGAGGCTGCCGCCTGGGCCACGTGTCTAGCGCGGTCAAGCAATAAGGGTCGTGAGTCCGACGGGTCGACGGAGGCGAACGGGGCTACTAGTCCGGAGGAGCCTGCAGACGCGACAAGCGCAGCTGGCCCGGAGGATCCAGCAGACGTGACAGGCGCTGCTGTTCCGAAGGGGCCAGCGGACGTGACAGAGGCTGCTGGGCCAAAGGGGCCAGCGGACGCGACTGGGGTTGCCGGCCCGGAGGGGCGAGCGGACGCGACTGGGGCTGCTGGCCTGGAGGGGCCAGCGGATGTGACAGGAGCTGCTGGCCCGGAGGGGCCAACGAACGCGACTGGGGCAGCTGGTCCGGAGGGGCCAGTGGACGCGACAGGAGCTGCGGGCCCAGAAGGGCCAGCAGACGCGACTGGGGCTGTTGGCCCAGAGGGGCCATCGGAAGCGACTGGGGCTGCCGGCCCGGAGGGGCCAGTGGACACGACAGGTGCTGCTGGCCCGGAGGGGCTAGCAGACACACAACGGCGTCCGCGGGGGGCGAGCTTGCCGCCCTGCTATGGGGCGTGCAGCCACACAACGACTACGCAGCCCCAGACGCGAGCCGGGCAGAGGTCAGCGCGTCGACTGCACCAGTGCTGGTAGGGCGTGGACTGGCGGGGAAGGGGACCGTGGGGGACCCGGTTCTAGACCCAGGTCATGTAGGCCATGGCTTCAAAATAAAAGCCATCGGAGAGACCGGACTCGACCCGTATGGTGTGAACTGCGTCGGCCATGGTACGGTTCCACCGCTCGGAGACGCCGTTCTGGGCGGGTGTGTAGGGCGCAGACGTCTCATGGTGGATCCCACGGGAGGCGAGAAAGGTCGTGGCCTCATCCCAGGTACTCGCCACCGTGATCGGAGCGAAAGCAGCAAAGGGGGCGGCCACACTCGCACTCCGCGAGGACAAGCCAGTCCTGAAAGGTGCGGGCGACATCGCTTTTTTTCCGAAGGCAGAAGACCCAACGGTAGCGAGAGTAGTCGTCCGTAAGAGTGAGGACATAGCGACCATGTTCACTGACAGTCTCGGTGGGGAGAGGGCCCATGACGTCCGAGTGGACAAGGTCAAGGGGGGCGGACGCGCGGGAGGAAGAGAGGGGGTATGTGGACCGGTGCATCTTCCCCTGAGCGCAGTCAATGCACTCAGTGGGGCACGGGAGAGGGAAAGTCTCCGGGTCAAGGCCCTTGGCCGGCTGGGTGCGGAGCATGTTTTCCACGGCGGCAGAGTGGACGTNGCGGCCACACTCGCACGCCGCGAGGACAAGCCAGTCCTGAAAGGTGCGGGCGACATCGCTTTTCTTCCGAAGGCAGAAGACCCAACGGTAGCGAGAGTAGTCGTCCGTAAGAGTGAGGACATAGCGACCATGTTCACTGACAGTCTCGGTGGGGAGAGGGCCCATGACGTCCGAGTGGACAAGGTCAAGGGGGGCGGACGCGCGGGAGGAAGAGAGGGGGTATGTGGACCGGTGCATCTTCCCCTGAGCGCAGTCAATGCACTCAGTGGGGCACGGGAGAGGGAAAGTCTCCGGGTCAAGGCCCTTGGCCGGCTGGGTGCGGAGCATGTTTTCCACGGCGGCAGAGTGGACGTGGCAAAGGCGGCAGTGCAAGAGGCGGGTGTGCTGAGGAGAAAGCGTGCTGGTGACAAAAATTTGACCTGTGGCGGCCGACGGGGAGGAGACGGGAGGGGAAGAGGAGAGGCAGGGAACGTGCCACAGGTTGCCACGAGCGGTGGCGATCAGTACGACAAGACCAGACGCACGCAACGACACAGTGTCAACACCACGCGAGTGCACAACGTCCATGCTCATGCGGTCAAGGGCAGTCACGGACAGGAGGCTAAGATCGAGACCAGGGACTAACAGAACATAGGTCAAAAAAACGTCACCAGCCAGACGACAGAAACAAACGATGCCAACACCACGTACAGGCAGCACCTGTCCGGAACCCGTCCTGACACCGGAGACATCGGCGACAGGATCGAGTATACTGAAGGCCTCGCGATAGGCCGTCATGTGATGCGTGGCCCCGTAGTCGATGATCTAGGTCTCAGCGGGGTCCTGGACAGGGGTCGCCAGATCACTCACGGTCAGATGGCAGCAAGCAAGGGACGCCAACGTAGTGGAAGGAGGCGCAAAACGAGACTGCCAATCGTCAAGCCACGCAACGTCGTCAAGGAGTGGGGTGGAGGAGAACACGGGAGACGACGAGACAGACGAGGAAACGGGACACGACCGCAGCTTAGGGATGGGCCGGAGGGAAAGAGGTGACGCAACTCGCACTTCCCTGGGGAGGAGGGCGAGGCAGACCAAGCTGGAGCGTGACGAACTGCTCCAGCTGACGCTCACGGGAGGATGGCCCAGGATTGTAGATGGAGTGCGGAGTGACGGTGCCGGGGCCCGGGTAGTAGGAGGGCTCAGCCGGCGAAGGAAGCGGAAGTGCCGACGGCTGAGGGTAGTACTGCTACGGGTAGTAATGCTGCGGCGCGGGTGTCTACGACAGGCAGAGCTGTCGGAATGGCAGAGCTGCTGGACAAGGTCGGAGTGTCAGGGCCAGCAGTAGCAACGGTGGCAGAGGCGAGGCGGCGCTCCCGCTCGCGGCGCATGGTGGCGATGATGCACGCCTCGTCCGTCGAGAGAGGTCACTTGTACCACCCGTGCCCGTGCTAGCCATTGTTGTGGCAGACCGAGCCGCCACCGCTGGGCCCGGTCGACAACTGCTGCTGCTGCTGCTGTGGCGGACCCTTGCCTTTCTTGTTTCGGCTCTTCTTCTTCTTCCCCGAAGACGATGATGTAGCTGTGGCGGGGGAGGCAACGGCCACGGAGGTAACGGCAGGAGAGGCGACGGCAGGGGATGCAAGCGCCTTCGTGCGATGGAGGTGGGACTCCTAGCCAGCTTCCTCAATGCGGAGGAAGAGCTCGTATGCCCATGGCATGAGGGTGCCCTGGGCCGCCATGGTGGAGAGGACGTCCTAGGGGTAGTGGACGAAGACGTCCGCATACTCGCTGGTGGCGCCGCGCTTGATGGTGAGGAGCGCGGACAAGGGGGGCGGAGAAGATTTGCCGGGTCGACGGAGGATGTCCTCCGCCCGCTGCCAGTAGGCAGTGACCGTCTCGGTTTGCCCCATGTGCAAGGAGTATAACTCCCGAAGCAGACGGCTGATCTCAGCGTTGTTGGACAAGCGATTGGGCCTGGTGAGGACGTGCCATGCGGCTACAGGGTCCGGGATGTCGCCAGCGATGAAGTCGCCGAGGAAGGGTTCCAGGGCAAGGCGGAGCTGGGGGGGGCGACTGGGACAAGGGCACAGATGGCGCGACCAGCATCATACAGCTGATTGGCCTGGGTGGAATCATAAGGGAGGGCGTAGTAGGCCCACAGACCCTCGACCTGTGCCCAGATCCGGAAGCTGAGCTCCCAAATCCGGAACTGCTCGCCGGCGTGAAGCGGCGGCGACGGTGTCTCAAAGTCCTTCTGCTTGCGGCCGGCACCCAGAGTGGGGCCAAGGATGGAGGTCACTGTCTGCCGTTGGCACTGAGTCTACTACTGTGCCAGGTAGTACATGGCAGCGGACACAACGAGGCTAGCGTGCCCTGGAGGGATGAACGACGGCAGCGTACTTGTGGCGGTTTGGGCAGCGACCAGCTGTAGCGCTGCAAGCTGCTGCGTCAAGGTGGCGAGTTGTGGCTGAAGAGCAGCGAGAGGGTCAGGGTTGCCGCCAACGTTACCAGTGGGCTGCTGCTGCTACAATTGTTACTCCTGCAGGGGCGGCGGCTGCTGTTGCTACAGCGGTGGCGGCTTCTGCTGTTGCTACTGCAGGGGCGGCGGCTGCTGCTGCTGCTGTAGCGGCGGTGGCTGTTGCTGCTACTGCTGCAAGGGCGGCGGCTGCTGCTGCTGTTGCAGCGGTGGTGGCTGCAGTTGCGGCTGCTACTGTAGGGGCGGCGGCTGTTGCTGCTGTTGCGGCGGCGGAGGCGGCTGCTGCTGTAGTG
>SZWC01000429.1:348515-374992 GCA_023375785.1 Penium margaritaceum
CGGTGGCGGCTTCTGCTGTTGCTACTGCAGGGGCGGCGGCTGCTGCTGCTGCTGTAGCGGCGGTGGCTGTTGCTGCTACTGCTGCAAGGGCGGCGGCTGCTGCTGCTGTTGCAGCGGTGGTGGCTGCAGTTGCGGCTGCTACTGTAGGGGCGGCGGCTGTTGCTGCTGTTGCGGCGGCGGAGGCGGCTGCTGCTGTAGTGGCGGCGGCTGCTGCTGCTACAATGGCGGCGGGTGTTGCTACTGCTGCTACTGCTACAGCAATCGCTGCAAGAAAGGAGGGGTAGGGGTCCCCATAACAGAGGAGGAACCCTCCTCGCCAAGACTGCCAGCCATGATTTAGTGGATTTCCTTTTTTTTGTCTTTGTGTTGTTGATGTCAGCAGGAGGTTGGGGCGGAGAGATTCTACCCACTCTTTTGGCCTTCACCTTTTCCCTTTCCCCCCCTTCCTTTTTTTTGTTGATGACGTCAGTAGTGACGTCAGTAGAGGGGTGCTGACATCAGCAGCGGCGGATGTTCGGGCCGCCGCTGTTGCAGTTGCTGATGATGCTACTGTAGCCGCTGTTGCAGCTGCTGTTGCTGCTGCCGCTGCGGCTGCTGCAGCTGCTGCTGTAGCTGCTATTGTTGTTGCTGCTGTTGCTACTGTTTACTACTGTTGCTGTTGCTGCTGCTGCTGCGGCTGCTGGTGCTGCTGGTGCTACTGCAGCTGATGCAGCTGCTGCTGCATTTGCTGCTGTTGCCACTATTGCTACTGCTGCTACTGCTTGCTGCTGCTGCTGCTGCTGCTACGGTAGCTGCTGCTGCTGTTGCTGCTGTAGTTGTAGCTACAACTGTTGTTGCTGCGAGCTGCTGCGGCTGCTTTGGCTGCTACAGCTCGCTGCTGCTGCTGCGCGCTACTACAGCTGCTACATGTTGCACCAGCTGCTTGCTGCTATGGCGGGCTGCTGCAGCGAGCTGTGGGGGTGGGGGATTTTTTTTGTTGCTCCTTTTTTTGTTTTTTTTCCTTGTCACAGCGGGCAGTAACCTGCTGTCTGCTCTGAGCAGCGGGCTGCTGCTCGCCTGGCAGCAGCGAGCTGCTGCTTGCTGGCAGCAGCGAGCTGCTGCTTGCTGGCAGCAGCGGGCTGCTGCTCGCTGCTCGCTCCTTGTGAGCAGCGAGCAGCAGTAGCCACGGCTGGCAACTGCCAGCTGCTGCTCGCTACTGCTGTTGCTGCAGGTGGCTGTTACTATTGTACGCTACTGCAACTGCTGCGTGCTACGGCTGCTGCCTGCAACCGCTGCGGGCTACTGTTGCGAGCTGCTGCTGCTGCGAGCTGCTACTGCTGTGAGCTGCTACAAGCTGCTACTTCTGCCTGCTACTGTTGGTGATGCAAGTAACTACACCTGGGTGACATTGCCGCTTGCGTCGTCGCCCGCAGACATCAGACGCCGCCTGCCGCTCACCTCCTCGTGTCACGCGTGGGGGTCAGTGCTCCAAAAAAATTGCGGCAGAATTTCCCCTGGCCTAGTGGCCGTGGGAAAAAATCTGACGCCGCCACCAGGCGGGTCAATGATGCCAGGAAAAATCCAGCAGCATTTCCCCTGCACTGGCGCGTATGGGGGTCCGCCGGCGTTGTCTGACACCTGTTCGCCAGTCTTCTGCTGTTGCTGCTACGCTTTGGCTCTGATACCAAAATGGAAAGCCTAAGTAGAAGGTTGGGGCAGTAGCGTTGTTGATGCAGCGTGCGGGCTTCCATGCTCGTTGCTTAAGTCAGCTGCCCCCTCAGTCTGCTGCTTTAGAGTCTAAGTCTGGAAGCTCTGGGTTTTTTACTCAAAAACGCGCGCGCCAGAATTAGCGCCAGAAAGCAGCTGAAAACTGAAACTAACTGGTTAGGAATGAAGAATGAGCAACAATGGGATACCCCTCCAAGTTCTAGCTCCCCCCTCCCACTAGTGTAGAAGTTGTTACTCAGCTAACCAGCCAATCAGAAAATAGCTGTGGACCTATTTTTTGGCAGGCAGGGTTTTCTCGGTGAGCCCTGCCAGACGCCCGACAGCCCAAAACCCGGGCGTCGTCCGTTTTGCCTGAAAACTGGACCATACCATAATACCGACGCTGCGAACGCAGTCGTGCGGTCAGAATCAGCTAGAAAAATAGTAGCAGAGAGTTATGGCTCCCCGAACCCAGGCAGCGCCTACGGTAGTCCATGATGCCGAACAGGGTCATACAGCATGCAACAAGGACCCTAGGCAGGGCATGACGACGCAGACACGACGCGACGCGCTGGACGCATGTAGACAACAATTACGGTGGCAGTGACCGCCGGCAGCACGAACGCCGAGGAGGCCTGCCGATGGAGCTGAGCACCTCTCGGAGAGAGGAGGCTCCAGCGAACAGCGAGTAGCCCTCAGCGTGCGTCGGCTCCACCGGATGACGCTCCATCAACGTCGAGTCTCGTCGTCAGTCATCTGCACGCCGATGTACACAAGCCGGGAGGACACAACAGACCACAATGAGGTAAGCGCAAAAACCAACACGGGCATCATATGTTGGAGTGATTTGATTCGACGAATTTCGGCTCACACGACCAGCAACATCGCTTCGCACGTCCATAGTATTGTCTTCCCTTACTCAGATCAGACACAAGAATTCAAGGGTACATAGCGTGAGCAACATGCAAGAGTGAAACATAAATGCTAGGCAGCAGGTTGGGGCAGCAGCGTTGTTGATGCAGCGTGCGGGCTTCCACGCTAGTTGCTTAAGTCACCTTCCCCCTCAGTCTGTTGCTCTAGAGACTAAGTCTAGAAGCTCTAGGTTTGTTACTCAGAAGTGCGCGCGAGAGTGTTAGCGCCAGAAAGCAGCTGGAAACTGAAAGTAACTGATTAGTAATGAAGAGTAAACAACAATGGGAGACCTCTCCAAGTTCTAGCTCCCCCCCAGCTCTATAGAGCTTGCTACTTAGCTAACCACCCCATAAGGAAATAGACCTTTTTTCTGGCAGGCAGGGTTTTCTCGGTGAGCCCTACCATACAGCCGACAGCCCAAAACCCGGGCGTCGTCCATTTTGCCTGAAAACTGGACCATACCATAATACCAACGCTGCGAACGCAGTCGTGCGGTTAGAAACAGCTAGAAGAAATAGTAGCAAGGAGTTATGGATGTTCGAACCCAGGTAGAGCCTATGATGGTCTATTATGCCGAACAGGGCCACGCAACATGCAACAAGGACCCTATGCAGAGCATGACGTTGCAGACGTGATGGGACGCGCTGCACGTACGCAGACAGCAACTGCGTTGGCAGTGACCGTCGGCAACACGATCGCCGAGGAGGCCTGCCGATGGAGCTGAGCACGTCGCCGAAGAGAGGAGGCTCCAACGAACTACGAGTAGACCTCAGAGTGCGTCAGCTCTAGCAGACGACACTCCATCAGTGTCGAGTCTCGCCATCAGTCATCTGCACGCCGATGTACACAAGCCGGGAGCATACAACAAAGCACAATGAGAGATGCGCAAAAAACCAACACTCCCCCAGGACTCAAAGGCGTAGTGCACATGGGCGGGAAGAGACACGGTCAACATCCAGACTCCCCAAGGGCAAGCAGAGACGCAGGCAGAGACAGAGAGGGCAACTCACAGACGCACGCTGACTGAACTCACAGCCTTCTTAAACGAGTCTCGTTTCTGTGCCTTGGTCAGGAAGTCAGCCGGCTACCGTGCTGTCTCAACCCACACGATGCTGATGTTGCCGTCATGCAACAATGAACCCACATAGTGATACTCAACATTGATGTGCTTTGTGCGTGTGTGATGCACGCCGTCATTGTCGGCGATGGCCATGGCACTCTCATTGTCACAATGCAAGGTGATGGATGCGACAGACTGACGAATCTCGGACATCAAACGACGCAACCACACACTCTCACACGCGCCAGAGCCAAGGGCCACGTACTCAGCCTCAGCAGTGCTGCGTGCAATGCACCCCTGCTTGCCACTGCACCAGGACACAACTGTGCCGTCGATCAGAAAGATCCAGCCCGTGCAACTCTTACCATCTGGACTGCCGGCCCAATCACTGTCGGTGTAGCCCACTACGACGACAAACGGCTGGCGGCGGGACATGAGACCTCGCCGAGGGGTCCAGACGACATAGCGCAGTACTCGGATCGCGACCTTGACGTGCAGGTGATGCGGCTCCTGAGAGAACTGGGCCAGGAGGTTGACGGTGAACACGACGTCTGGGCGCGTCGTTGTCGCCAGGAACATCAGTGACCCGATGACACGCAGATACATGGTCACATCAACTGGCTCCCCCACAATTGCTGGGTTAGGACTCTTCAGCTTCACCTGGCCATCGGGTGACATAGGTGAAGATGCTCTAGGCACGAGGGGCAGGTCCTCAGCGAAGCTAGTGGACAGGGTCTGCACATAGGTAGCCTGGTGGATGTGCAGGATGCCCTGGGAGCGATCATGCTCGAGTTCCATGCCCATGAAGACTCGGCCAGACCCGAGATCCTTCATCTAGTAGGCGGCGTGCAGCAAGTCCTTGACATGCTAGATGGCGGCCGTGTCTGGCAACGAAACGAGGAGATCGTCGACGTAGACCAGAACTGCGGCAAAGGTCTGACCTCGTGGGCTGACGAACAGAGCGGGGTCAGTGGTGCTGCGTAGGAGGTCGCCACAGAGAAGCGTGCTGCTGATCTCCTGGTTCTAGCACCGAGGCGACTGCTTCAGGCCATAGAGGGCCTTCCGCAGCCGCCAAAATCTCCCACTGCCATCGTCGAAGCTCGGGGGTTGCACCATGTAGAGCTCCTCATCCTCCAGTGAGCCATGGAGGAACGCGTTGCTGAGCTCCATGTGGTGCAGCTCCCACCCATGCTGGGCAACCAGGCTGAAGAGCGCCCAGCTAGTAGAGAACCGACCGATTGGGGCAAAGATCTGGTCTTAATTGACCCCAGGGACATGAGCAAACCCCTTTGCTATGAGGCGGACCTTGTACTTGTCCAAGGACCCGTCAGGCTTCCACTTGCGCCGAAAGACCCACTTGGCACCAATGGCCTTCCAACCTGGAGGGAGGTTGACAAGGTCATACACGTGGTGCTGCAGGATAGCAGCGACCTCCTCGGCACAGGCAGCATCCCAATGTGTGGCCTCAGGAGAGGCTCGAGCGCGTAGGGTGGCTGGGTCCTCCGAGCGTCCTGTGGACCGGACTGAGAGGGCGTGTGCATCACGAGCTCCAGGTGGGATGCGGGCGAGTGCAGCCACGACAGCATGCCGATGCTCGTGATGAAGCATGGCGTAGCCCAGTGCAGAGCCCTGGTGAAGGTCTACGATGATTGCCAAAGTGGTCAGGCCGAGAGCCTTCGTGCCAGGGTCCCCACTCACGACCGTGGGAGTGGAGGAGACACGTGGAGCCACAAGGGTTTGAGGCGCCACAGGACGCGGTGCGACGGTCTGCGCACTCACAGTAGGCCGAGGTCGGAGGCTGCCGCCTAGGCCACGTGTGTAGCGCGGTCGGGCAGGAGATGGCACTGGGACCGACGGGCTAACGGAGGCGGACGGGGCTACTGGCCCAGAGGAGCCAGCGGACGCGACTGGGGCTGTCGCCCCAGAGGAGCCAGCAGATGCGACAGGCGCTGCTGGCCCGGAGGAGCCAGTGGACTTGACAGGAGCAGCTTGGCCGGAGGGGCCAGCGGACATGACAGGAGCAATTGGGCCGGAGGGGCCAGCGGACGCAACTAGGACTGCCGGCTCGGAGGGACCAGCGGACGCGACTGGGGCTGATGGTCTGGAGGGTTCAGCGGACGCGACAGGAGCTGTGGGCCCAGAGGGGCCAGCGCACGCGACTGGAGCTGCCGGCCCGGAGGAGCCAGCGGACACGACAGGCGCTGCTAGCCCGGAGGGGCCAGCGAACGCGACTAAGGCAACGGGTTCAGAGGGGCTAGCAGATGCAACGGGGGAAGTTGGCTCAGAGGGGCCAGCGGACGCGGTTGGGACTGCTGGCCCAGAGGGGCCAGCGGACGTGGCTGGGACTGCTGGCCCGAAGGGGCCAGCGGACGCGACTGGGACTGTTGGCCCTGGAGGGCCAGAGGACGTGAGAGGGGCTACCGGCTTAGAGGGACGGAGTGATGTGTCACCCGGAAGCGACAGGAAGGAGGACGGACTCACCACTCCCCCACGCGACGGGAGGGACACGAACGAGCCGGAGCGGATGAGGTCGCGCGAAAACAGATCCTCGAAGAAGAGGGCATCGCCAGACTCCACGATGTAGTGTCGGGATGGGTCCCAGAAGCGCCAGGTCTTGGACTGACGAGACACACCAAGGAAGGTGCAGGGGCTTCCGTGGGGGGCGAGCTTGCCGCCCTGTTGTGGGACGGGCACCCACACAATGGCCACGCAGCCCCAGACGCGAGCCGGGCGGAGGTCAGTGCGCCGACCGCGCCAGTGCTGGTGTGGCGTGGACTGGCGAGGAAGGGGACCGTGGGGAATCCGGTTCCAGACCTAGGTCATGTAGGCCATGTCTTCAAAATAGAAGCCATCGGAGAGACCGGACTCGACCCGCATGGTGCGGACGGCATCGGCCATGGTACGGTTCCACCGCTCGGATACGCCGTTCTGGGCGGGTGTGTAGGGCGCAGACGTCTCATGGTGGACCCCGCGGGAGGTGAGAAAGGCCGTGGCCTCACCCATGTACTCTCCACCGCGATCGGAGCAAAAGCGGCAAAGAGAGCGGCCACACTCGCGCTTCGCGAGGACAAGCCAGTCCTGAATGGCGTAGGAAACATCGCTCTTCTGTCAGAGGCAGAAGACCCAGCGGTAGCGAGAATAGTCCTCCGTAAGGGTGAGGATATAGCGGCCATGCTTTCCGACGGACTCGGTGGGGAGAGGGCCCATGACATCCGAGTGGACAAGGTTTAGAGGGGCAGATGCACGGGAGGAAGACAAGGGGTACGTGGACCGGTGCATCTTCCCTTGAGCGCAGTCAATGCACTCAGTGGGGCACGGGAGAGGGAAAGTCTCCGGGTCAAGGCCGTTGGCCGGCTGGGTGAGGAGCATGCTCTCTACAGCATCAAAGTGGACGTGATAGAGACGGCGGTGCAAGAGGCGAGTGTGCTGAGGAGACAGCGTACTGGTGACAAGCACATGGCCTGTGGCGGCCGACGGGGAGGAGACGGGAGGAGAAGAGTAGAGGCGAGGAACATGCCACAGGTTACCACGGGCGGTGGCGCGCAGGCGGACAAGACCAGACGGACGCAACGACACCGTGCGAACACCACACGAGTGCACAACGTCCATGCTCATGCGGTCAAGGGTAGTCACGGATAGGAGGCTGAGCTCGAGACCAGGGAGGAAGAGGACATCGGTCAGAAAGACGTCATCGGCAGGACCACGGAAACGAACGACGCCAACACCACGGACAAGCAACACTTGTCCAGAACCCGTCCGGACACTGGAGACATCGCCTAGAGGATCGAGCATACTGAAGGCCTCACGAGAGACCGTCATGTAATGCGTGGCCCCAGAGTCAATGATCCAAGTCTCAGCAGGGTCATGGACAGGGGTCGCCAGATCGCTAACGGTCACATGGCAGCAAGCGAGGGACGCGGACGCGGTTGAAGGAGGTGCAAAACGAGACTGCCAATCGTCAAGCCACACAATGTCGTCAAGGAGGGGGGTGGAGGAGACCATGAGAGACGAAGAGACAGACAACGAGACGGGAGACAACCGCAGCTCAGTCTCAGTCATGCAGGACTTGACAAGAAGGCAGGAGGTGACGCAACTTGCACTTCCCTGGGGAGGAGGGTGAGGCAGGCCAAGCTGGAGCGTGATGAACTGCTCCAGCTGACGCTCACGGGAGGACGCCCCGGGAGTTTAGACAGAATGCGGAGTGATGGCTCCAGAGCCCGGGTAGTAGGAGGACTGAGCCGGCGTAGGAAGCGGAGGCGCCGACGGCTGTGGGTAGTACTGGTGCGGCGCGGGTGTCTACAGGACAAGGGGAGCTGTCGGAGTGGCAGAGCTGCTGAACGAGGTCGGAGTGGAAGGGCCAGCAGCAGCGACGACGGCAGAGGCGTGACGGCACTCCCGCTGGCGACGCATGGTGGCGATGACACGCGCCTCATCCGTCAGGAGAGGGCACCTGTACCACCCGTGCCCGGGCTGACCACAGTTGTGGCAGACCGAGCCACCACTGCTGGACTCGGACACGACTGCTGCTGCTGCTACTGCGGTGGACCCTTGCCTTTCAAGTTCCGGCTCTTCTTCTTCTTCCCCGGAGACTATGAGGTAGCTGCGGCGGGGGAGGCGACAGTCACAGAGGCAACAGCAGGGGAGGCGACGGCAAGGGATGCAAGAGCCTCCGTGCGATGGAGCTGGGACTCCTGGCGAGCTTCTTTAATGCGGAGGAAGAGGCCGTAAGCCCAGGGCATGAGGGTGCCCTGGGCTGCCATGGTGGAGAGGACGTCCTGGGGGTAGTGTACGAAGACGTCTGCGTACGCGTTGGTGGTGCCGCGCTTGATGGTGGGGAGCGCGAACAGAGGGGGCGGAGAAGATTTACTGAGACGACGAAGGATGTCCTCCGCTCGCTGCCAGTAGGCAGTGACCGTCTCGGTCTCCCCCATGTGCAGGGAGTTGAACTCCCAGAGCAAACGGCTGATCTCAGCGTCGATGAACAAGCGATGGGGCCTGGTGAAGACATTCCATGCGGTTGCAGGGTCTGGGATGTCGCGACCAGTGAAGTCACCGAGGAAAGGCTCTAAGGCCAAGCGGGAAGGCGGAGGGGCGACTGGGATAAGGGCATGGACGGCGGATGCGGCTGCGGTTGCTACTGCTGCTGTAGCTACTGCAACTGCTGCTGCTGCAGTTGCTGCTGCTGCTTGCTGCGGCTGCGGCTGCGGCTGCGGCAGCTGCTACTGCTGCAGCTGCTACTACTGCTTGGTGCAACCGCTGTTGCTGCTGTTGCTATGGTTGGTTACTACTGCTGCCGCCGGCTGCTGCTCTTGCCAACTACTGCGCGCTGCTGCTGCTGCGGGCTACTGCTCGCTGCTGCAGCTGCTGCTGCCGGCTGCTGCTGCGAGCTGTTACTTCTGCCAACTGTTATTGTGTGCTGCTGCTGCTGGCCGTTGCTGCCATTGCTCGGTGCTGCGGCAAGCTGCTGTTGTTGCTTCTGGCAAGTGCTGTCAGTCACACCTGGAGGACGTCACCGCGTGCGTCGTTGCCAGTAAGGGCCTAACGTGGCCGGCCGCTCACCTCCTCACGTCAAGCGTGGGGTCAGTGTTGCTGGAAAAAATCCGGCAACGTTTCCTCTGGCCCAGTGGCCGTGGGAAAAATTCTGACGCCGCCACCAGGCAAGTCAATGCTGCCGGAAAAAATCCGGCAGCATTTCCCCTGCACTGGCGCCTATGGAGGTCCGCCGGCGTTGTCTGGCACCTGTACGTCAGTCTTCTACTGTTGTTGCTACGCTCTGACTCTGATACCAAAAAAGAAATGCTAGGCAGCAGGTTGGAGCAGCACCATTGTTGATGAAGCGTGCGGGCTTCCACGCTAGTTGCTTAAGGCAGCTGCCCCCTCAGTCTATTGCTCTAGAGACTAAGTCTGGAAGCTCTGGGTTTCTCATAAGTGCACGTGCTAGTGTTAGCGCTACAAAGCAGCTGGAAACTGAAAGTAATTGATTAGCAACGAAGAATTTACAACAATGGGAGACCCCTCCAAGTTCTAGCTCCCCCCCCAGCTCTGTAGAGCTTGTTACTCAGCTCACTAGCCAATCNCTGTTGTTGCTACGCTCTGACTCTGATACCAAAAAAGAAATGCTAGGCAGCAGGTTGGAGCAGCACCATTGTTGATGAAGCGTGCGGGCTTCCACGCTAGTTGCTTAAGGCAGCTGCCCCCTCAGTCTACTGCTCTAGAGACTAAGTCTGGAAGCTCTGGGTTTCTCAGAAGTGTGCGTGCTAGTGTTAGCGCCACAAAGCAGCTGGAAACTGAAAGTAATTGATTAGCAACGAAGAATTTACAACAATGGGAGACCCCTCCAAGTTCTAGCTCCCCCCCCAGCTCTATAGAGCTTGTTACTCAGCTCACTAGCCAATCAGTAAATTTACCTATTTTCTGGCAAGCAGGGTTTTCTGGGTGAGCCCTACAAGACAGCCGACAGCCCAAAACCCAGGCATCGTCCGTTTTGCCCGAAAACTGCACCACACCATAATACTCACGCTGCGAACCCAGTCGTACGGTCAGAAACAGCTAGAAAAATAGGAAGGAGTTATGGTTGCCCGAACCCAGGCAGTGCCGACGATGGTCCATGATGCCGAACAGGGCCACACAACATGCAACAAGGACCCTATGCAGAGCATGACGATGCAGAAGCGATGGGACGCGCTGGACGTATGCAGACAGCAACAGCGGTGGCAGTGACCATCGGCAACACGACCGCCGAGGAGGCCTGCCGATGGAGCTGAGCACGTTGCCAGAGAGAGGAGGCTCCAGCGAACTGCAAGTAGACCTCAACGTGTGTTGGCTCCACTGGACGACACTCCATCAGCGTCGAGTCTCGCCGTCAGTCATCTGCACGCCCATGTACACAAGCCGGGAGGACACGACAGAGCACAATGAGAGATGCGCAATAAAACAACAGAAAACATGCCACACAATGCGGTTCGGTGTAGCCATTCCGACCACACATGCCACGCAACACACTAACTTCCTTCGCGCCATCTACGGGCATTCAACCGTTCAAACACAAGTGCTCAAACGTTCGAGCGAAGCCAATGTTCGTCAAAGTTAATTAAATGACCTGAATCAATAATCGAATTCAAGGTGTCACCCCTCTTGTTTCGTTGACTTCAATCGTACCACCAGAATAATTTGAACCCAAAGAAAATTCGTCGAATTAAACATGCAACAGGTAAATAATCGAATTCAAAGTTTCTTAGGGTATAGAAGTGTCGGGTCACCAATGAGGCATAGTTGGGGTCGTTGGGTCAGTTGTCGAGCGACGCGTGCAAAGTCCGCTGATGATTGGTCAGATTTGAGAAGGCCCGTTGAGTGATCTGAGGTCTTCGAGAATCGGCGGTGAAGATGCGATATGCACATCTGTAAACCCAAATTCATCTCGGTGTGTCGAGAAGTTGATCAAAGGGTCGTGATACTTCTATCATGGATTTGCGAGAGCTTTCAGGAATATTGGAGGGTTCGAGAAGGTTCACTTAGGGTGGCGGCTGACACCACGGTCGTCATTGCCCTTGTAGCAGCTTGTACGGCCTCAACAGACATAGAAAATCCCTCAGCCACAATAGTCATTTCAAGTATAAATGCGGGGGGGGACACCGGAGAGGCAGGAGACGTTGAGGTTGCCAACACATCAGCTATGGTTGGCACCACTACCATAGCTGTTTGATGAGGTGCAGTCGACGCGGAGGATGCAGCTCGAGCAGTAGCTGACGCACCAACGGCATCTGCTGAGCTAAAGATTGCCTCGCGGACTGCACAACGTCAAGACGTGTGCGTTGTTCGTTAAGCTCTGCTGCGAAGGCCGACCGGTTAGCACCATCTGCGACATGTAGAAGGTCAGTCGCGGAACAAACCTGACCGTGGACCTCAACCACGTGCGCATCGTCGCGAGCCACTGCCTCCTGAAGCCTCGTCGCCTCGTCGCGCACGTCAACGTTCTCTACGTCAGCCGTCAACTCATCTACCGCGTGGCCACTAGTTGCTGGTAGGACGTTGGCACCAGGCAGCGCATCAGCATCTGTAGCGTCTGCACCTGCAGGAGCTACTGTTGCGGAGGCATCGGGTGCTACCGACATACTTGTCTCTCAGCCGTCGACTGCTGGCCGTATGTCGGCATCCATCGGTGCATCTACCTCTACAGCGTCGTCGCCGTCATCGGGAGCGTGTACAATGTCGTGGGGCTCATCCCCACCCCTGGTGCATAGCCAATCGTCCACCTGTAGCTAAAGGTATGCCCGCCTCATATGTGCATCTTGTAGAGACCGCTCAATTGCCTAGAGACACGTGTGCACATCCTCCACGTACTCCACGATAGCCCGTCGTACTCGAACATCTGCAGTGTAACAGCGGCTGCTGGCCTCCTGGAGCTCGGCCATGAGACCCTGCACGTGTACTTCCACTCGAGCCACGATTGCATCCTGCGTATCCACTACGGAGCATAGGCGCAAAAGCACCTGGTCAGTTGCGGAGACTTCTGGCGTGAAGGCATCGGGTGCTGTGTACAGATCTACCCCCTTGACATTTGCAGCTGAACGAGCGCGGGCACTCAACACGTTAAGACCATACAGGTCAATTATAAGGAGTGGCTCCACCTGGACGGCTAATACGTCGGATGCAGCTGGAGCAAAATCCTCCAGGACGGCTCCACCTACAGGCGTGACTACTTTAGGCTCGTCAAATGCTGCAAATACAACCGCCACACGGCTATCAATAGTATCGACCATAGCAACGACCACTATTGCACGGGTCGCCACTGATGAGGCATCCTGTGATATCGCCTCCTCCAATTGTCGGCGCAAGTCCGACCGCCTCCACACTGCATCGTGCAACGTCCACTCAATAGCCTCCAGGCTCGTGTACACATCCTCAATATCTACTGCCGCTGCCCAACGATTCGGGACGTTTGCGGTGCTCCAACGTGTGCTCGCTGCATACAACTCAAGCGCGAGGTCATGTAGGTGCCTGTCCGCACGCACCGGTGCATCCTTCTGGACACGAAATGTAGAGTGTAAGCGCTCGAGAACAAGGGCCGGGTCGATTGTTGGTGCATCAACTACTGCTCCAGTTGCGTCCTCCACGATGACTGCACCTCCATAAACATCTGTGGTAATGGCGCCGTCCATACCAGACCTGCTGGCAACCTCGATGTCTCTTGCCTCTCCGCTGCCCCTCCCCCCCTCGCATGTCTACTTGTAACAAATGCCGCTGCGGCCGAGGGAGCGTCTACGTATGCAGAGGTCATACCAGTTGCTGCAAGGGCAATGGCCATCGTGGTGTATGCACCAACAAGGACATCCTCCACCGTTCTCCCGTCTATAGCAACAGTTAGTACTGCAGCTACTGTCACGACGGTGGCTGACAACACGCCCACGACCCGGACGTCTAATCCAAGGGCGTCAGTCTTCATCACCAGTATTTCTACTGCCTTATCCACTCTTGTTGTCACACATGCCTCTGTGGTCGTGGTCTCTACTATGTCAACTGCAGTCTCCATCTCCATCTCTACGTCTGCCTCCAACTCGTTGTCAAACTGCTCGTCCGCCTCCGACTCCGCGTTGAACCACTCCTTGGATGACTCGTCATCACTAAGAGTATCCTTTCATGCAACACCATGCATCGCATCCCTCCTGCACTCTATGGTGATTGTCGGCGGACACTCCCCCCCCCCTCGACCAATGCACCGGCGGAAGCTGGGAAGTGACGTTGCACCAACCCCGCGACCAAGAACGAGAGAGTGAGCTCTGTCGTAATGCCTGCCTCTCTTGCTCCTGCCACAACCCACTGGGCACGTCTAGCCAAGCGTGTTGTCCCCTGCCTCGTGTGCCAAGTGCGAGTATGACGAGTGCAAGCTGAAGGAACTACCATAGAAGCGGAGAGGTCAGTGCACAGCGATTACCCTGTGCACTTACCCATGCCAAGCTCCGGAGATAAGCATGTTGGCGTGGCAAGGAGCGCACCCAGGGCCATGGTTGGCGTCAGCACTGTATGCGTGGCAGGCGCCGCGTCCATAGTGGCATCTGCAGCGGTGGCACACACCTTGGGCGTCTAACGGTTTTGCCTGCTACTAATGTGGCGATCGACACCATGAATGGCACCAATGTCGCCATCGCCCTACTAGGTGGCGACCGCCCTACTGTTCTTTAACTTTGATTTTAACTATTTTTCATCTTTTTTTTCATCAAATTTAGATTCGTCATCTAAAGTTAGAGTACCACCTCATTATTTTGGAAATTGCACACGACAAGGTGTTTGCTCTTGTCGTGGTCGAAATTGCGATGTTGCAAATGAAAACTTTGCAATCGCAGTGCACATCCCACTTGCGCCCTGGATGTACATGAGTGGGATGCGCGTATTGGGCTGTCAGAGCTGTCAGTTCAGTCAGACATGCCTGTTCGAGTGCGGATTAGCAATTTCGCGTCAGTCAAACAAAGAAAATGACAGATGGATGCAGGCCTAAGCCCGTTCTTCGTCCAATTTAAGGAACATGTTCTTTCGTTCGACGAAAGTTTAGGTACCACCCAAATAACTTTGTCAAGAAAAAAGTTGAACAAAATTACTGATCACATGATTCGCATTCTCCCAGTAAACTACATTAAAGATCAGTAGGGTATAAGGCGGTCGCCACCTAGCTGGGCGGTGGCGACATTGGCGCCATTCACGGTGTCGATCGCCACAGTAGTAGCAGGCAAAACCGTTAGATGCCTAAGGCGTGTGCTTAAGGCTGCAACTGCCATTGTGGATGCTGCGCCTGCCACGCATACAGTGCCGATGCCAACCATGGCCCTGGGTGCGCTCCTTGCCACGCCAGCATGCTCATCTCCAGAGCTTGGCATGGGTGAGTGCACAGGGCAATCGCTCCTGCAGACACAAGGCCACAAGGGGAGGAGGGCAATCGAAGCACAGTCTCTTAGACGTGTTGCGATGTCGTCACGAGGACGGCCACCACCACCCAGGTGGTGCACTAATATACGGGTGATGGGTGATTGCTACGTTGCTATCACGCTGCTAACTTAAAGTGCGACCTTAAGTCCCCTTCTGTGCTGCTGCTATTGTCGTTGCTGGCTTCGGCCGTCGTCAAATGTTGACGAAGATAGTCTCACGCCACACCCCCTACAGCCGTTCATGCTACTTGTGCTGCCGCTACTACGGCTATTGCTACTACTCCGGTTGCCGTCGTCAACTGATGGCTGTGGCCTCAAGCCACCTGTGCTGCTGCTCTTGAGGCTGTTGCAACTACTACAACTGTCGTTCTAGGGGTAGATGCTGCGCTTTCCCCTTTTTTTTCTTTTCTCTCTTTTTAATGCACCAAATTCCTTAGTAATCTATTTTAAGGTCCCCCCTCTCGGGATTTCCTGGGGTGCCCACTTTTCTTGGGTACCACCTCCTTAGGTGCCCCTTCTCCCCTTTCTTTTTTTCCGTGTCGGCGAGTTTGACCCCTCACATGTCAAACTGCGAAGGGGAGGCTCGCGTCTCCCTTGTGTGCGGCCGGCTGACGGCCACCTGTCGGACTCCCTAACGCCTCTAGGGCGCCAGGAGGCCGACGGTTGGCCGGCGTGCGCTGGCTCCTGTGTCAACGGCAGGTCGGCACTTTGTCATGCCTTCGGTCGGTACGACGGGTCCGACCGACGGGCCCGACCGACGGGCCCCAACCCCTGACGGGTCCCCCCGATCCGATGACAGTAGCTACTACAACGATTGCTGCTACGATTGCTACAACAACTACTACTGTTGGTGCTATTGCGGCTGTTCCTTCGTTTGACGCAAAAGCTATAGCGACGAATGTTGTCGGTGAAGCTGATTGCTGCTACTACAGAGCTTCACTACCACAGCTGCTGCTACACCTACTATTACTCTGGCTGCCCACCACTGCTACTGTTGTAACTGCTCGCCGTCGTCGCTGCTGCTCCGGGTGCTGCTCGTCGTCGCTACTACAACAACTGCTTGCTCCCACTGCTGTTGCTACGGATGTTGTCCGCCACCGCTACTACTGCAGCTGACCGCCATTGCTATTACAGCTGCTTGCAACAGTTATTGTAATTGCTCGTCGCTGCTTCTGTAGCTACTCGTCGCCGCTATTACTGCTACGGCTGCTGCTTGCCACCGCTGCTATCGCAGCTGCTCGCTATGGCTGCTGCTGTTGCGGCTGCTACCCGCCACCAAAGCTACTACGACTCCTACTACCACTACTAGTGTAGCTACTCGTTGTTGCTGTTGCTTTTATTCCTGTGGCTCCTGCTCCCACGAGCCTTGTTGCTGCTACTGATTCACACCACCGCAACTGTTGTAGTTGCTGCGGCTGTTGAAATGGACACCCCCACTGCTTGCTGCTGGAACTACTGTCGACGTGGCTGAGATGGCCGCCGAAGTCGTATGCTGCTACCTCCTTAAAACATAGTCGTGGTGGCTTCTCCCAGGACTTGCTCCTGTTGATATGGGTGGTTGCCGCTGCTGCAACTCACAATTGTTGTTGTTGCTATGTCTGTGTTGCGAGTTGTGGCTCGCTTGTTCTGATACCAAAATGAGATTGCGAGGAAGCTTCCTAGCACGCTTGCCACTGACTGGACGTTGGCGCTTAGTCAGCTCGCGGCGTCAACACAAGTCAGACACAAAATGGCAAGGGTTTGGCTAGGCAATACAAATAGTGTCAAATGTCCTTCCAAAAAAAGAGACATGTAGAGAAAGGTACAACAATGAACCATAGTAAAAGCTACGAGGCCTCGTGCGCAGTCGGCGCAACCAGGGGTGTGTTTGGCTGTACAAAACTACACAAATTGCTTGAACGGCCTCGCCGAGGCTAAAACACTCGCCCGAACGTAACTTCTTGCACGGGCGTCATAACGACACGCCGTTTGAACCGGGACGTCCCGCACAACAAGCCAGACAGGTTCGTAATGTGCAAGACAGGTCTCCTCATGACCCCGCAACACATCTTCGGGTGCCCAGCTTGATCAATGAGCAAGGTACAAAACAAACCACTGGGCGACACGTCAAAAGCTCCTCACCCGCACACATTGGTTTAAGGCTCTGGGTCTCTACGTCGGACCGGTGAGACACACCACGTACCGGGGTCTTGACCAGCACAACCTCGACCAAAGCCATCGTGCTAAACCCGAACTAACCACACTGTCCTCATAAGGGTGTCAGGCCAAAGCCCATAAACCAACAGGTTTGGCCTCGTTCGTCGGAGTGAATATCAAAATCTCGGACTCGATGCGCTATTTTTGTAATAGCAGGAATGCCCAATCAGAGAAATTAGGAACTTGTGTACATCTGGTATGTAGCACATCACCTCCTTTTAGTCGCGATATTCCCGTGCGCATGCAAACATGGCCCCGTGACAGTGGTAATAGCCGCTGATTAGGTGATCGACGTCTCGAAGGTTCTTGTTGTGTTCCAATAAAAATGCGTGGCGTCGTAGCCGTGCCACTTGACAAGATTTTCTCTCATTTTGCCTCTTCGTCAATGGCCGAGAATGTCCTCCGTGACATACTCCGTGTCCTCGTCCACTTGAATGAGAGGCGGGGGAGGGACATCCCTATCGAGGAGGTTCTCTCGAGGATCTCGGTAGTGCTCGAGTCTACTGACATGGAACATCGGATGGACTTGCTTAGTGTCAGGGAGTTTGAGTCGTGCAACCATGGGGGGTTTCATGCACTCGATCTCAAACGGTCCCAACCATTGGGGTTTGATTTCTAAACAGTCGGCTCCGCGAAGTTTGATGTTTGCCAAGCTGGGGATTCTGTCGCAAGCGATGAACATGTTGTTGCTACGATGATGGGCAACAACTCACTTCATCGTTGTTTGAGTCTTCATGAGGGTTTACTGTGTGTCTTCCCAGCTGGTGGTGAAGTGTCGACATAGAACGTCGACCGCGGGAATGTTGCTGCGATTTTTTAGTGCGGCTGGTGTGGCGGGGAGTTTGTCATACACCACTTAAAACGGAGTTTTACCTATTGCAGTGCAAACCAGCAAATTCTATGCGATTTTGGCGGTCGGGGATTTTTGTGCCCAATCCGTCCCGTGAGGTTCACATGGTGTTTGCAGTAGTTCGAGCGTTTGGCTGGTTCGTTTGATTTCACCATCAGTTTGAGAATGAAAATCCGTTCAAAGTGAAATTCTCCTGTTGTAGCGAGTCATCAGTTTGCACCTAAAGTGGCTAGTGAATTGACCGTCTTTGTCGCATGTGATGGTTCCCGGTACACCGCGTAGCCACACAACATTATTTATATATGACCGTGTTGTTCCCTCAACGGTGACATGGGTTGTTGTTGGAATGAAGTGGGACGTTTTAAAAACCTTGTAAACGACCAAGAGGAGTGTGTCATATCCCTCGGGTGTGACAGGTAATCCTGTTACAAAATCCATAGAGATGCTAGCCCACGGTTCCGTCATAACATGAAGTCCGGGTGGTCCCGTGCGACAAGATTTTTGTCGTTGACATTTGTCGTATGTTTTACAGAAGTTGGCCACGTCGGATTGCCTCTTACTTCACCAATATTTTTTTTATAGCTTTTTCAGTGTCTCGTCCTCTTCGAAGTGTCCACTTTGCAGTATGTCGTAGCATTCTTCGAGCGACATTGGACGAAGTTTGTCGTTCAGGGGGACGACCACATGGCAAGAGAAACGCTGTCGCCAACAAGGTATGTCGTGCCATGATTTTTCATTTTTGTACCCGCCGTGCTCTTTGTAAACTCGTGGAATAATCGCTTGAGGTACGGGTCTCACTGTAGCAGAAGTATTGCGGCCTCAGCCATCAAATCTGGTCGGCGGCTGAGTGCGTCCGTCGGGCTGATTTTTCCTGGCCGGTACTCAATATTGTAGTCAAACCCGGATTCAAGGAATTCCGTCCATTGGGTCTGATGTTGAATGAGATTCAGCTTGTCTTCAAACATTTCAATGAGTTGTGATCGGTGTGCACGATGCATTGACGACACTCCGGGTAGCATCACCATGTCTTGAACGCGTGAACGACCGCTAGCATTTTGTTCTCGTATACGGCGTTCCGGTCCTCACAACCTTTGAGACACGTAGGCGACCAGTTTCTCGTCGCTGCCATGGTCTTGTGGGAGGATTACTCCAAATGCTTGATCTGGCGCACCGTTGGATTGACTAATTGTAGCATTGGCGCCAAGGTCAAACCGTCTCGCAAAACAGTGAATGCTAATTGTTCGATGTCTCCCCATCGCCACTCGTTTTCTTTTCAGGCGAGGTCAGAGAGAGGCGCTGACACTCGGGCGTAATCCCGTATGATACGCTAGTAGTGAATGCAAAAGCCGAGGAAAACTCAAACGTCTCGAACGTTGGTGGGCGTTGGCCAATCAGCGATTGCTACCACTTCTTTCGGATCCATGGTGATCCGTCCACTATTGATGACATGGCCCTAAAACTTGATCAAACGATGACCGAAGTCGCTTTTTTGAGAGTTTTCTTAAGATTTTATCTCTCAAAAACTTTGAGGAATTTTTTAAGATGTCCATTGTGCGTCCCTGGGGTGCAGATGTGCACGAGCATGACGTCGAAGTACACCACACAAAATCGTCAAGGTATGGTAAACAAATATTGTTCATTGCTGCCATGAACGTTGCGGGGGTATTCGTCAGTCCAAAAGACATTACCGTAAACTCGAAATGCCCGTAGTGGTTTCCAAACACAATCTTCTCGATGTTGGTGTCTACCATGCATACCTGGTGATATCCGCTATGCAAGTCGATTTTGCTGGAAAATTGAGCTCCTCCGAGCTGGTCGTAAAGCCCATCATCTCGAGGAAGAGGGTAGCGGTTCTTAATGGTAGCATTGTTCAAAGCCCGATACTCCACGCACATCCGCATCACACCATATCTCCTTCTTCCGAACAGCACTGATGCGGCGTATGTATGACGTGGAAGGATGTATGAACCCTTCACCGAGCATCTCACGGAGGTGCTTTCCTAGCTCGATCAACTCTTGATCGCTCATCCAATAGGCCACTCAAACTGTAGGTCTACTACTCGGCTTTAGTTTGACGTGATGGTCGATGTCTCATTGAGGAGGTAAGGTTCTCGGGAGTTTGTCACGGGAGATGTTCACAAACTCCTGGACGAGTAGTGCAAACTCTTTAGGCACCCTCGCAAACTTCGTTGACGCGGATGAGGCTCATAAGCGCAACGACTAGACAGCTACTACCACTTTCGTTTCTTCCATTGGCTCAAGATTACAAGCCACACACAAGCTTTTCGTCGTACGTAGTGCTTGGCCACGTTGAGCGGTGTTGGTTACACGAGTTCTCAATTTTGGCTTTTGCGGCTTTCGCCTTTGCTCAATCTGCTATCGGCTTCCGTTCCGCGTGCAAAAGTTGGCGCTTGGCGCTGTCAATCTCCACATAGACGTCGTTGCCATTCCAGGCGACTTACAAATTGTGCATGTACAAGAGATGATTATGATTATGATTTTGTGATCGCTCATTTGGCAAGACCCCCAGACCGTGACATCGAGTAGATCTCCCAGATGTGGTCATAGTAGTTCTTCGAATCTCCGTATCGGTAATCTCCCGTCAATGATTTTAGCTTCAAACACCAGTGGTTCGGTCTGCAAGCCTAGTTTTTGAACAATAGCTTTGTTGCTCACAAAGCTATGTGAAGCTCCTCCATCCAATGGTGTCTGTGCTCGTCTGCAACTTTTGCATCCTCGAGGCTAAATTTTAGTAGTATCACCGATTGGTCGTCCTCATACCCCTTGTCGAACTTCGTGATCTCAGAGACGCTTTGTGGTGACGTAGGTCGTTCAGATGGGTGATCGTTGGGTGCAGATCGATCCTCACAGACAAGAGTTGCACCTTTTACTCTTGCCATCTGTCATTGTCCGACTCAAGTTCTGCTATTCCCACACTTTTTGGCGTGCTGCTTACCCCGGCAATTGCAAAACAATGTGCCCGACATTTTTGCCGGTGTAGAAGGTTCACTTATCCCTCTGGTCGACGTCGTCCACATCCATTGGAGTCGAGGAGTCCGTCGGCTGGTTCTTTCTGTTCCCATGATAATTGTGGCTGGGATGTTGCCAGCCGTAGGACTCTTGGATCGGAGCATTGTAGTCGGCGTTGTCGACCCTTTTTGCCGATGCAATCATCGGCGTTAAGTCGTTTGGATGCCAAAAATGGTGACTTCTCTCCGGACATCTTGCTTGAGGCTGCTATTGTAGTGAAAACAAAATTTGTCAAGGGTGATGTGTGCTCGGATGATGATATCACAAAATCCCCGTGCATACTCTGCCACACTCGACTGCCAATGAAGACGTTGGAGCTTGTACCGTGAGTCGGAATTTTCATTCAGTTGTCCAAAACGTGCGAGTATTGCATGCAATAATTGATTCAAGTCGGTTGGTGGCGTCAACGCATCTTACCAATGTTGTCTGATTTCCTCCAAGGATAGATCGCTTGCGACCGGCGATATGAGACGGGTGCTGTTGGTCATTGGTGGTGCTCCGCTGGCCTCCTATTGGCGTTGGATGGTTTTTAGATCGGACCACCAACTTAGCACCGTGTCACAGAAAAGTGCGGCTACGAGGTCAATTTTCTTCTGATTTCCGTTCACGCCGGCAGTGGTGAAGTACACCTCCAAACCCGTCAACCACATGTGAACCATCGGTCCTTTTGAGTTTGCACAATCAAACAGTTATGGTGGAGCCGGATGAATGTTAGGTTCACTCGAGAGTTGGGAAATTCTCTCGACGAGCACCGCCTTATGCGCGCTTGCATTGCAAAGAGCCTCCATCGCAACGTTGACTTGCTCAAGCAGATGGTCGTTGATTCCTTCAAGCACGGAGATCCGGTTTGCTAGTTCCTTGTTGATCCAGGCCTGTCGTCCACTGCCACATGTTTTCCCTGTTGTCGTTGTCACGGTTGTTGGTGGAGACGGCTGGTTCATCACCGCTGGGTCCGCAACCAGATTGGTCGTCAAAGCTATAGGGGTTAATCCATTTGCCGCATAAGTTGTCATGCTAGCATTTGCTGTCGCCCCAGGGTTCGCGTGCATTGGCACGTTCTACTCCTCCATCACCGAAGTCGACGCCAAACATCGGCTGCTGGTCGTCGGTTGCGCTTGCTTGCCTCGCGTCTTACTCCCAAAGTCAGCAAAGTCTTGACATGTGAGATGCGTTGGCGGCTTGCGCAAGGTAGTTCTTCAGATGGGTAAAGTAGTCGGATGCCTCTCCAGTACCGATGTACTCTAATGCCAAGTGTTATGCCAAACTGAACGTAGATGGCGAACAGGTAGAAGTTGTGTGGCAGAATACAATTTAGAAATTGGGACACTTGAGCAGTTTACATACAATGAGAAGTGTCGAAGTTATCAAACCTATGTATACAAGTGTCAGGTTACGAATGAGGCATAGTCGGGGTCGTTGGACCGATTGTCTAATGACGCGTGCGGAGTCGCGTTGTGACTGGTCGGATTCAAGAAGGCCCGTCAGGAAATCGGAGATCTTCAAGAATCAACGGTGAAGATGCGAGATGCGTCTTTATGAATCCAGATTTGTCTCGGTGCATCGAGAAGCTGACCAAGAGGTTGTGATACTTCTATTGTAGATTCACGAGAGTGGTCAAAATTGTCAGAAGGTTTGGGAAGGTTCGCCGAGGGTGGGACAGTTTGTCCGTTTGCCCTCCACCGTTGGATAAAACATCATGGTTTTGCAATACGATAGGCTGTTTGTGTAATAACAAGAACGCCCACCCAGAGAGATTTGGGACTCGTGTATGCTTGGTACTTAACAATGCATGATAGATCGAGAACACACAGATTCATGAATGGATAGAACAAGATAATATATTCGCACTTATGGAAAACTCCTCTCTTAACAATTCAGAGCACGTGGATCCAAAGAACACAGCACACTGCACGATCGAGGCCTGGCGGGAAAACACCGTGACGCCTACAAGTGCCTCATAAACCATGATGCCGAACAGAGCGTAGATGGTGAAAAGGTAGAAGTTGTGAGGCATGACACAAATTGGAAGTTGGGACACTTGAGTAATGTATAATAAGCGATAAGTGTACTTTGATGACAAGTGTTGGAATGATCAAACATAAATATACAAGTATCGAGTTACGAAAAAGGCACGGTCGGGGTCATTGGGTCAATTGTCCATTAATGCATGTGGGGTGGCATCGTGATTGGTCGGATCCAAGAAGCTCAGCCGGGAAATTGGGGGGCTTCAAGGAACGACGGTGAAGATGCAAATCTAGTGTGTGGACCACTTTTAAGATGAAAATTGGTCTACAAATACCTACGGTGTGTTTTGGGGACTCACGGATAGTCTTCTGGGTTATCCGCGGCCGTAAAACAACATAAGTGCTAAAGTGTGGATCGATCCTAGCCCAGAAGATATGGTTTATGTGGATTTAAGGAAAGAGGAGTGACACGATGGAAGATCCATCGCATCACTCCTCCTCCCCTCTACTTGGCCGCTAGGTTCATGTTCTCACGTGGATGTGCTACGTGGAATGATAGGGTTTTAGGTTGCATGTTAACAACAATTCCCTATGACTACCCTGTCTGTTTGTGGTGCAGTTCATCTCAGCCAAAATGGCTGTGGCGACCATTTGACCACCCTCCTTATACTCACTATTACAAGGGCCTACGTTTGAGTCCCAGAGTTTGTGACACAACCAGCCAGAGCTATTACATTGGCATCAGAGCCAGAGCTTTTGCAATAAAAGGGTACCGAAAACACACACTGACGTCAGATCCACGCATCGACGGACATCATTAGCCATCGTCGCAGTGTACAGTGAGAGGAAATAAATGTTTGGACGAGTTCGTCTGAACGCAGTCCGATCGGCGGTGAGGGCGAGAGACCAAACGCCGCCCAAATGGCGGCAAAGACGAGCCGAGAGCTTGACGCCGATGAGCAGCAAAACACCACCCGATGCAAGCGAGCTCGCACCCGAGAGCCCGACAGGCCCAGCCCCAAGCAAGCGTGTGGGGATTGGTCCTCCCCCTCCCCCTCGCCATGGGGTGATCACCCAAGGGGGAGGAGAGACGTTCTCCCTCCCCCCCCTCTTCTGATGTGGACCAAAATCCCAAGGGGGAGGAGTGAGGTTACCCTCCCCCCTTCTGATGTGGGCTGGCAGTCCAAGGGTGAGGAGAGGGGACGTTCTCCCTCCCTCCTCTCTCTTACACAGGCCAAGGACCCAAGGGGAAGGAGACAAGAAGTCCTCCATCCCCCCCCCCCTTTTGATGTGGGCCAACGGTCCAAGGGGGAGGAGAGGGGGAGTTCTCCCTCTCCCCCCTCTCACATGCAAGCCGGCGGCCTAAGGAGGAGAGGGAAGGGAGCCTCTCCCCTCCTCCCTCCACTGCAAAAATGGCACTGAAGGGGAGGGAGTGATGGATCCCTCTCCCTCCTACCTTCTCCATGGCGCGGACAGCACCGAAGGGATAAGAGAGGGACAGGAGTCCCTCTTCCACCCTCCCATAGCACTGATTGCGCCAAAAGGGGTGGGGAGGGATGGACTCCCTCCCTCCCCTCTTCCGGTGGTGACAACGGCGCAGATGAGGGGGTAGAGGGACAAGAGTCCCTCAATTCCCCCCTCTTCCATAGTGCCGACAAAGCCAAGGGGGGCTGGTGAGGAGGGACCCCCCCTGTCCATGGCACAGACGGTGCCAAGGGGGACGGGTGAGGGGAGAGTCCTCTCCCCCGTCCATAGTGCGTAAGGCGGCAAGGGGAAGCTGAGGGGAGAATCCCCCCCCCTTTTCCCTAGAGCTTCAACTGCACCATAGGGGAGCACCCACCTCAAGGCCGGTAGCCATGAAATGGAGAGGAGGAGGAGGTTTCCTTTCTCCTTTCACGTCTAACGGAGGTGATGGCCTGCCAGACATTGTCTGTAATGAATTGTTTTTGGATCAAGGTAGATGTGTGCAATTGGTGCAGATGGTGCATCTAGAATTTCTCAATTGGTGGGCTAGGAGTTTGATTCCTGTGATGTACATCCTTTCTTCTTTCTCGTCGCCCCATTCCTGATAGCTGGCCCAAGGCAACAAAGTAAGAACTTCCGGTTGAATACGATTTTCACTGAAGCAAAAAGCAACAAGGAGCTTAGTTTTCCCTCTACAATATTTTGAGTATTTCTCAAATACTATCCCAAAGTATCTTCCTGTTCATCGAAAGGGGGGCCACCGATATCACAACATCGGGTGATGATTGGAATGTTCCATGCATCAAGGAGAAAAAAAAAGAGGGGGGCCTTGACGTGCCAGGATTTTGTTCATTTCCAACAAATCCTCGAGTTGAGGGATTTCATGTTAACAGTTTTCAAAAGGGTTTAAAACGGTGGAAATTCTTGTTGTCAAACTCTAGTGTGTGGTCTAGTGGACCATGGGTCTTGACGCAAAAAACCATTAGCTTTTGTTCAGATTGTACAAGTCGTGGGCTGTTTTGTGACTAAATTATGAAGACAAAACGTAGGCCCTTGGAAATTGTAGTCCAAGGAGAGATAGCAAATGGTCGCCTCAGCCATTTTGGCTAAGACAAACCGCGCCACAAATGGACATAGTTGCAAACATGAATCTTAACCCTAATCGTTTTACGTGGCATTGCCACGCTCTAATAGGACCCTGTCGCCAAGCTAGGAGTGGAGAAGTGACGCGATGGATTTTCCATCGTGGCACTCTGTTCACGTAGAATCCAGCCACAGATAATATTTGCCTAAATTCAAACTAGACTCTAGCTCATTCTGTTTATTTGGACTTAGGCTCCTCAAAACCTGAGCCTGGAGTACACAAAGTACCCAACAGTTATTTAACAACCAATTTAAACCATAAAAATGCTCCGCATGCTACATTCCTCTCCCTTTTTTTAACAGTCCTGGTTTCTCTTTGCTTGTGGAGGTCTGATCGTCGCATACTTTGTGATGCAAACCATGCAACGAGAAGCGCAAGAAATATCACTCGTGCAAACTCTTGTCACCTGCAACATGGTTGTGTCGCGTTCATGCAAAACAAACCACACACTCGCGCTTTTTATGGTTATGGTCATTTGTGGACAACAAATAGCGTTGACCGCATGATCCTTGGCTCTTACAAAGAGGAGACATGTACAATCCTTGTGTGTTCTTCACAAGTGTTGGTGAGTCTTCACCAAAGACCCATCACACGCATGCATCAGTGGCATAGTCGATGCCTTTTCGGATGTAAACTGTCCATAATGTCTTGCCAGTCTCGAACAGGACACATGGGATGAAGTTTTCCACATTTCATGTGGTACATGTTCAGCAAGTTGTTGTGGTGAAGCCTCCTCCCCCTTTGCAAGGAGCGTCACTGCGACCAATTTACAGGCGTCCCCGCAAAAACTGTCCATGTCCACACAACACTTCCCATACCATTTAGGCATGATCTCTTCCAAGGGGGTGTTGTCAAAGGTGGTACCTCCATGCAACATTGTCAATACGTGCAATCCAAGTCCCGGGCATCAGTCCTCTTGGTTTGCAACCATGTTCATGACCACACGCAGGTCTACTAGGCCTCTTTTAGCAACTATGGGTTGGTTGGCTGAACACAACCAAGCTCCACTAAGCCTATGCAACTTGCGTGCTAGCTTTATCTTAGGGTTGGGAGGCACCAAGGTCCAAAGACATGGTAACTGGGTACACTTGTTTTTCCTTTCAAATATTACACTCGTATTTGAAGGAGGTGGCATTGGTCATTTGGGACATGTAGTTATCATCAAAGTCTGTCATTTAACACGACAACGCTCCAATCTATATGATATTGGTTTCAACCATCATCCTCTCATTTCTGTCCAAATGGGTACCATAGG
>SZWC01000429.1:375027-401407 GCA_023375785.1 Penium margaritaceum
CTATGCAACTTGCGTGCTAGCTTTATCTTAGGGTTGGGAGGCACCAAGGTCCAAAGACATGGTAACTGGGTACACTTGTTTTTCCTTTCAAATATTACACTCGTATTTGAAGGAGGTGGCATTGGTCATTTGGGACATGTAGTTATCATCAAAGTCTGTCATTTAACACGACAACGCTCCAATCTATATGATATTGGTTTCAACCATCATCCTCTCATTTCTGTCCAAATGGGTACCATAGGCTGCGGCTCACGTCCCTAACAAAGACACACTACTTTTAACTAGCTTCGCTGAGGTAACCGATCCCAATGACCATGGATTTTATCCACGATCAAAGCATTCATTGTATGGTATTCACCAAACGGGGATACCACTATCACAATCATTGTGGTACAAGTTGGAAGAACACCTTTTGGGTGTCAATACCATGTCATTATGATCGAACACTTCGAATCACATCTGGTAATTCTGGTACAACCAATTCCTAAACCTTTTGTGTTGATGAGATTGCATCCAGGAGTCATGTTTGGAAATCTGTCAATGGATTGTGCCTGTCAAGCTGTAAAATCCCCTGATTCTTCTATGTCTTCTATTGTGTATGTTTGGTAATTACACTCACTATATTGTTTCCCATATGCCTCGACGGAGGCTTTTGTAGAGGGGATCTCCCTCATCGAAGACTTTTGACAAACAACCACCGTTGTGGATACCACCGCGAAGACATCCAAAACATGTTGTACTTGCAATCGGTAATGTACTTCAAGTGAACCAACTCCATAACCAAGGGAGTTCAGTCACTTTACCATGACCTTTTGAGTCATCAATGCATGGTTCAACTACATTGTAATTGTTGTGGTCTCCCTCGATGATTGGTTTTATTCCAGCAAAACAAATAGCCAAGGGTCCTTTCATGTCAACATTTGGTTATGACACATTGGTCATTGCTTTACCTTAGTGTTGATTGTGAATCATTACGTGGTTGGTCAGACCACCAAGATGTAAGCCCTAACACGTTGTTAGCTCAAAGCTATCAGCTTATAAGTCGTCTTCACGGTCATAAGCTTTTAGCACAAAACCTAGACCTTGACGTGATTCCAACTATGTCATAGTTGGTTTGTAGAAATCCATGAGATCATCTTAGTGTTCCGGAGCACCATTAGTAGAAAACGAGTGTCACTCGTTTTCTCTAAAATGGATCTTGCACCGAACTGTGGATGAACTCATATAATCAACATCAGTTCACGTCATTTGCTCTATCAGTTTCCATGACATGTTCACTTGCGAGTGATGATAGAATGAAGGTTTTGCCTCCAAAATTGTTCACTCTTGACAGTCGTTGGATCATGTCATACGCCATATAATGACTCTTGCAGTCTTTGACCACCACGTCTTATACCGTTGAGGACCCATAGAAGAGTCTCCGTCCCTCTTTGGCGCATTCACAACCCCCACCCAAAATTATCCTTGTCTTTTGAACAGGGTTGACGGTATACTCAGGTACCTCTTCATCGTCAGTACCGGTCGGGTACGAGGATCTGTATCCATCACTCACCGAGTGACAAGGCGCCAATGGTTTTGCCGTCAGGAATTCATTCAAGTGTATCATCCTTGTCATGTTCAATCATAGGTTGATGTTTTCATCGGGCATGACTGATGATGCACAAAACCTCCATAAGGTTTTGATGTATCCAGTGCACACCGTGTACAGGCGGTGCGACGGTAATCCTCAAGGATCGAAGTCGGCATGCTAACAAACTAGGTCCGTTTCCCATCTCATGACATAGCCATGAAACGGACTTAGTCATGAATCAATCGTATGTGCCTTTGAACATTGCAGCGCAATGGGACGTGCGACTGTCATGGAACATGTCCATTGCCCAACAAACCACTTGTTTCATGAAACGGTGTCACCATTCTTATCCAAAATATCAGCTGATATTGTCAGCTTGTTCAAATTTCACAAAACCGCTGTGACGATTTGTCCTTCCAACACATTCACAACTTGATGTTGTGATCAACACATTGATAGATAATGGTTAAGGTTTTGTGCATGTTGTGCACATTATTCATGCATACCTTGTACCCAACTTTGCGCGGCTGAAGTACAATGGCATGGATCGCACATTATGGTCCATTGAAAAGTGGGTTGTCTCTAGCACTTGGTCATGCACGTTGGCCTCTTGTGGTCATGCAAGCCGCGTATGTTTTGGCGTTGACTGTCAATTCACTGGGATTTTCTAGCACATTCCATCAATGGAACGGAATAGTTCACCCACCTCTAGTATGGTCCAAATTTTAGGAAATCGTCCTCGTCACACATGTAATGTATCTATGAAAAGTTGGTTCGTACTTCTTTCGGAAGCACTTTTCCATACTACTATCAACAGGACAGAATTTTAACTTCCTATGGTCTTCACTGTCAATGACGAGTACCATTGTATCTTTGTTACACCATCTGGGCATACATCTCATCACCATAGCCGTTTGTGATTGTTATTGGACATGCCTGTCGATTCTCTTTTTGAAGAATTTGACAGTATGACCATCATCAACGTCCTCGAGATGCCACAACAGACGAGGTGTTTTCACCGCCTCAAACAACGCACTCGATGCACTTGCCCGTAGGACCACGTTGCGCATCTATCGTATGCTTCAATTTGGTTTCTACTACAAGCTGGCACAACTATGTTTAGCGTCGGCTAGTTCTTTCTGGTGGATGCAACAGGGTGTGATCGGCACCCATGTTATCAATGCAATCGGCAGCTTACAACATGTGTTGTACCACCGACACCAACATAGCTAGACCAAGCAGAACTCATAGTCGTAGTGCATTTGACACTCGCAACAACAGTGCATTCAGCACCCATGAAAAAGGTGCACCCATAGCTTTTGTCATTCATTTAAGCGGTGTCTGTGACAACGGTGTCTTTGGCACTCGTGTTTTTGTTACAACTGAAGCACTCATCACCCATGCATTCAGCATCATGGTAATCGTTCGTTTGCCATTCGTGTGGATGCTACGACTGCATTTTCCATGTCGGGCACATTCTAGGTGCAACCGGCTCTTGTCAATTGACCATCATGCGTGGACTTCCACCGTCGTGTGTGTGGTTTACTGCAATCGACACTCACATCCTTGCTTGTCAAAATCCATTCACAGATGGCTTACCCAACATTCGTGGTGCAATCCACATCCACGTGGATACACAATCAGCATTGGTTTTGGTCAAACCACCGTAGACCATGAGCAGTGCGTTCGGCAGTAGCATCGTGGATGCCTCTGGCATTTGTGATTAAACTGCAAGTAGCACTTTTCACTGGTATGTTCAACACCGAGCAAATGTCTACAACACGCACTTGTGCTGTTTCCCGTAGTGCAATTTGTACCTATGTCAATTATTTGGTCGACATCCGTGTAACCGTGCAATCAACACTTTTTTTTGTCCTATCTACAAAATTTTGCATTGTTGCGACAAGTAGGTGAATCGTCACAGCACGCGGGGTGCCTTTTTTTATCTACATCAAGATCTCGTCTCGATGTACGTCACCATTCTGGTTTTGCACTTTGGTGCCGTTGTGGCTCTTTTGCACGAACGAAATTGTTTAGCGCGTGCCCGACCAGCGTTGAGCCATATAGTGGCTTTGGAAGGTTGGCCCTCTCGGGTTTTCTTGCAAAATACCCCAAGCTTTGAGGTCGATTCACAAAAACGTAGGCAGTGTCAGTGCTAAATTTCTGCCGTTGAAGCATTTCCAGGTGTATTCCATTCAGGGCATGAAAAACTGTTAGTTTTTCTCCTTTTTGTGCTTCGCAATGCAGAAGAAGAAATAAAAGAAACCAGGACCACTGGTTTTCAGGAGATCTCAACGAGAGCTCATAGACATTACATCGTAACCCATGGTCAACTTGACCACACACACGGATTCAACCACGGACGTTTTCACCGTTTCAATGGTTTTTAAAACGGGTAGCATAGAATTCCTCGGCTTGAGGATTCTTAGAAAATGAACGCAATCCTGACACGTCGCTTGCCTTCTTTTTGGTTGATTCTTGGAATCTTCCGAGTGTCATCCGGGGGTGTGTTGGGGTAGATATCCATCTTCCCATTTTCCATGAACAATAAAATATTTTAGAATAATATCTGAGACCTTCTCGAAATATCTTAGAGCTTAGACAAAGCCCCTTGCCCTTTTTATGGTGGTCAACCCTAGCCAACAAGGCCAGACGTCAGGTTCAACCAAGGAAATCGTCCTCGCATCTTGTGCTTGTGGCACTTGGAGATTCTTTTTAAAAATATTTCCATTCCATGCAAATTAAAGGCTTGGTCTAGGCTTTAAGCTGCTTTTTCTGCCGTGCCCAAAATGGTCGCCAAACGGAGTAATTGTCCTCCAATTTGCATTGGACTAGCTGGGTTTCAAAAACAAACCGTGTTTGGGAAAAGTCATTGGGGGGGATTCAAACTTTGATCATCTTAGTCCACAAGCCAGTCTCAACCAGTTTCGCCACTTGTGCATGCACATATGGTGTAAACTGTCAAATTCTTCCCCAAGGAAATTCAAGTCCTAGGAAGTACTCTCTGAACAAGGTGGAAGGAGGGACGAACCTTCCTCTCCTCCTCCTCGTTGGGCTATCGGCCCTTGTGAGTGGGGCGAAGAGAGAGGTCCCCTCCTCGCCTCCTACCTGGGCTGCCAGTCTTCGTGAGAGGAGTGAGGGGGGGGGGGTACACCTCATCCCCTCCTCGTTGAGCTTTCGGCTCTTGTGAGGGGGGGAGGGAGAGCGAGGAACGCCTCCCCTCCCGTCCCCATAGGCCGTCGGCCACGTGAAGGGGAAGGAGCGGGGGGGAAGCCCTCTTTCCTCTCCCTTGGACCGTCAGCCACGTCAGAAGGGGGGAGAAGGGGGAGACATCACCTTTTCCTTCCTCATAGGCTGTTGATCCACGCGGGGGGAGGGGGGGTTGGACGTCCCCTCTCATTCCCAACAGCACTGTCAGCGCCATGGCGGAGGGGGGGGAGGGGGAGGGGGAGCTCGTCCCTTTCCTCCCGCCCCCCCCCCCCCCCCCCCGACGCTATCGGTGCAATGGGTGAAGGGGAGAGGGGGCTCGTCCGCTCCGAAAAGCAGCATCAGCTAACAGATATTTGTTAAACGGAAGTTGGACACCATGAGAGAGAGAGAGAGAGAGTCTGAAAACATCCTCGCATCGTGAGCGCTGCCCTCCCAACCTGTCGCTACAAAACAAAAGCGCATGTCTGGTGTACATGCAGCCAGTATGTTCTGTGTGATTTGACTGTGCCTGTTCACATATGCTCCACGTCGATGCAAAGGAACAATTAGAGGGACATGCGTGCCATCAATAGCACCCACACAGTCACTAAACCATGGTAGGTAGTCCTGTCGACCAGCCCATGGTGCAAGAATCCGCGATGCATCCCTCGGAAAGCTGATGACCGACGAAGCAAGAGAGTTGATGGCGTTGACTACTTCTCGTAGAACACGGCATATGGTGGCAGGACCGCGTTGAAAGCGCTCCATGAGGTCCCGAATGGAAAGGGCATGCGTCACACATTGTAGCCAGGTGAAAACCTTTTCCTTGACGGATAGACGAGTGTCACGGATGGAGGTGTAACAGCGGATGATGTCGATGATGGCGTACCAGGATTCTCAAGACATCCACATCATGTTATAGATGCGTGTAGGATGTCCTGCATGGAGTTCGTGCAGCCAGGCCAGGCCGCTCAGCTGCCCGTTGAGCATTGGCAGGCGTGACAGGTGATTGTTGGCACGCCTAGCGACAACGTCGACCACGTCATGGACGAGTGCGTGCATGAAAAGGTGAAGCTGGAGCGCTTTATGAATCGCCGCGTTACGTGCTGTGAATCTTGGGTTGTCCATGGTGATAGACGATGGACACAACAGAGTGCAAGAACTGTTTGTAAGCCATGTCAACGTCACGGCACGTCCAGGCCGACACGACACAAGCAACAAACGGATCTGTTTGAACCGTTGCACAACTACTGCGCCGCGAGCCCATGGCGACACGGCAGGGGATCTCCCCAGACCTAACTGCCCGGGTTCAAACTCTCAGGATTGCAATGTCATGGCTGAATTTCAGTGGAGATGGCGAATTGGAGGGAATCGAGGACGAAAAGGCAGTGAATACAGGATGGATGACAAATGTGACTGAAAGCGGGAGTAGTCGTCACTGAATTTCATCATTCTGCCTTTTTGGGGTACATGGCTGAATACTGAATTAAGTGAGTGCGGAACTCGACAAATGTTTTGCCAGCTTTTGCACGTTTTTGCTACTGGGTTGTGCACCATTGCGACCGATTGGACGAAATGAAGGATCATCGCGGTCGTGACACCGACTTGACGCCGTATTTAGTGATCACCAAGTCCTTCTTGGACAAAATTAAGAAACTACCATAATAATTTGAACCCGGGTGTTCTTGAACGAATATAAGGATCTTAAAATCCAAGAAAACATTCTCCATGAATCCAAGGAGCAATGGGGTATTTCCTAGGCTATATTCAAACTTGAATCTAGGTCATTCTGCTTTTTTTGGGCTTTGGCTCCTCAAAACCTGAGCCTCGAGTACCCAAAGTACCCAATCACTGTTTAACGACCATTTTTAACCAAAGTAATGGTTCATACGCTACGGATATCTTCCAAAAATTAGCACTCATTTTCTTCTTTTTCTTTCCCGTTCCATAGTACAGACGGGAGAAAAACCGACAGCTTTTCGTGTCCTGAACGATAACTTGCCTTGAAATATTCAATTTAAGAAATTTAGCACCGAAAGTGCCTCATTTTTGTGGATTAACATCAAAGATTGGGAAATTTATGATAAGACCTGGAAGGGTTGACCTTTAAAGGGTGCCACATGGCTTAACGCAGGTTGTACAGGCGCCAAATAGATGTTGTGTGTGTAAAAGAGCCACGACGATGTACACCGGGTTGCAAATCCAATAGGGTGACGTACGTCTAGACGATTTTTCGATTCCAACCAAAAAAGGCACCATACGTGCTGTGACTACTGGACCACTCACCTACTCGTCGCAAAAATGTAAAATGTGCGGACAACACAAGACGACTGTTGATTGCACCTTTATTCAAATGTCGACCACATCACCGACGTAAGTGCCAATTGCACTACAGGCAACATCACAACTGCTGGTTGCGGAACTTTTCTTGGTGTCGAACACACCAGTGGAAATTTTCCACGTACACTTTAATCACCGATGTCAAAAGCATCCATGATGCTAGTGCCAAACGCAGTGCTTGTGGTCTATAGTGGTATGACCAAAAAGAATGCGGATTGTGTATCATGGGTGTCATGCTGATTGTGTATCATGGGTGTCAATTACACCGAGAATGTTGGGTAAGCCATTTGTGAATGGATTTTGACCAAATAAGGATATGAGTACCGATCGCACCCAACACACACACACACAAACACACACACACACATACACACACATGCACACACACACACACACACACGTACACACACACACACACGCACACACACAGATACACACACGGACACACACACACACACACACACACACACACACAATGGTGGAAATCTATGCATGATGTTCGATCGACAAGTGCTTGTTCCACCTACTATATGACCGACATGGAAAACAGAATTGTAGCATTCATGCGAGTACCAAACGTACAACTACCATGATGTTGAATGCATGACGAGTGAGGGTGTGGGTTGAGTCGTTGACAGGAGTGCCGAATGCACCGTTGTGGTATGCGTCGATTGCACGATTGACAAAAGTTGCAGGTTGCACTTGTCATGGGTGCCGAATGCACCATCGATGCAAGTGTTGATGGTACATGGACACACTATATCCACGAGCCTTGGTTGGAATAGCTATGCTAGTGTTGATGGTACAACACATGTTATAAGATGTTGATTGCAATGATAACAAGGGTGCCGGTCGTACCTCATCGTATTAACTAGCAAGATCTAGCTAGCTCGTTGCCGTGTCAATCTAGCTTGTAATGTACCACCAAATGGACGCATACGATCTATGCACAGAGTAGTTTTTCAGGCAAGTGCATTAAGCACGTTATTTGAAACGCCGGATAATATGCCATCGGATGTTTGCAAGGCATCTTGACGAAGTTGAGGATGGTGATACTATCAAATTCTTCAAACATAGAATCGACAGGCATGTCTGGAAGCAATCACGAACGGTTGTGGTAATCAAATGCATGCCCGAACGGCGTAACACAAACACAGCGGTTTTGGTTGTTGCCGACAGTGACGATCGTTGGCAGTTAAAAGCTTCACCCTACCGATAGAAACACGGAAAGGTACTTCCAAAGGAAATACACACCAAACTTTGATCAATGAATCACGTGTGACGAGCACGGTTTCCTAAAACTTGGACCATGCTAGAGGTGGACGATCGCCTTAATGTCCATAGATGGAACGTGCTACAAACGGCCGGCCGGTTTAGCACCAATTCCAAAATGTGCACAGCTTGCATGAGCGCGAGGGGTCAGCGCGCATGACAAAGTACCATATACAACTCAGGTTTCATTTGATCATGGCATGCAATTCATGTCATCATAATTCAGCTACGTAAACTTGGATACGTAACATGCGTAGAAAGCGTACACGACATTCACGTATACATGGTATACTAAGTGTTCGTGTGTTGATCACAACACCCATTCATGGGTAATTTGGACAAACGAATGATCACAACGGCTTTGTGACAATTGAACAAGCTGACAACATCAGATGATGTTTTGGATGCAAATGGCAACACCACTGTACCAAACAAGTGGTTTGGTGGGTGTATGGTGGATACTACAGCAGTCACATGTCCCATTGCGCTACGTTGTTCAAAGGCTGATGCAATCATTTCATGACTTAGCCCATGTCATGAGTATGTCATGAGATGTTAAACGAACCTAGTGTGTTAGCACGTCGACTTCGATCCTCCAGGATTGACATCATGGTTCTTGTACACAAGTGTGTGCTAGATGCATCAGTACCTTTCATAGATTCTTTGCGTCATTAGTCATGGCCGATGTGAACATTGATCCGTGATTGAACATGTCAAGGATGACTTCCTCAGAATAAGTACTCAATGGCAAAACCATTGACATCATATCACTTGGTGAGTGATGGATACAGAATGCAGTACCTGACTAGTATCGACAATTAAAAGGGTACACGAGTGTACTGACGACCCTCTTATGGAGACAAGGATTATTGTCAATGGGTATTGTAAATGTACCAAAGAGGGGCGAAGGATCTTTTGTGGGTCATCAATGATTTAAGACGCTACAGTGTGGTGGTCGAATATCGCAAGAGGCACTTCTAGCGTATGATGAGATTGACCGAATGTCGAAAGTGAACAAATATGAAGGTAACACCGTATGTCTGTCATCACTCGACAACTGAACACATTATGGACATTGATAGACAAAAGCACGCGAACTGATGTCAATGACATGAGCTCATCTAGAGTTTGAATAAAATCCATTCCAGGGCAAACAAGTGACAATCATTTGCTACTAATGGTGCTCCAGAGTAATATGACGATCTTGTCGATTGATACAGATCAACTAGGACATAGTTGGGATCACGTCAAGGTATAGGTTTTGTGTTCAAAGCTTATGAATGTGGAGATGATCTATAAGGCGATATCTTTAAGCCAATAGTGTGTTAGCACGTACATCTCGGTGGTCCGATCAACCACACACTAAATCATAATCAACATCGAAAAAAAAGAATGACCAGTATGTCGTAACCAAGTATTTATGAAAAGGAATATTCAAGATGGCCTTTTAGAAATGATATTTCTCATTGGATTCCTCTGATGTTTTCAGAAACGTATCAAACTTGATGGCACTGTGACACGGTACAATAATCGTGTACGTCACGCTCTTCAAATATCATGCGGATGAATTCCGACCATGCCAATGATACGGTGTAGCACCGCCTATGTGATATCGATGTGAAAAATAAAAATGAAACATGCCACTTGTCGGAATAAAACCAATATCCGAGAGAGATTGTAACGAATGCGGTGCATTCAAATCGTGCTTCACTTACCCGGAAGGTCGTGGTGAAGCGACTTACGTCCATTAGTTTTGGGGATGGCTTAATAGATGTACATCGCGGGATGCAAGTACAATACGTTTTTGGATGTCTTTTCGGTGATATGTAGAATTGTGGTGGTTTTTCAGATGTTCTCAACGAGGACAATACCCTACACAAATGCCCCGGATAAGGCACAATAAACTACTCTATTTAGTGAAAGTACAGAATGTACAAAATCGAAGACATTGAAGCAACACAGGTTGTTGCAACTGGCAAACCCAAACCATTGACGGGTCCTTAAATGGAACCCTTGAATGGGAATATATAATTGCAAAACAGTTTGGGAACTAGCTGTTCCAGGATCACCGCTTGTGATTTGGAAGTGTCTGATCACATACACATGAAATACACACCCAAAAGGTGTTCTTCCCAGTTGTACTGTAATGATCCTGACCATGGTACACTCGTCCGGTGAATGCCATACAATGAACACCTCGTTCATGTACATAATACATGGTCATTGAGATTGGTTACCTTGGTTTATGTAGTTCAAAAGCAGCATGTTTTTGACAGGGACATGAGCTGCAACCTACGTTACATATTTCACACAAAAATGAGGGGTTGATGGTTGAGACCAAGATAACATAGGTCGGGGCATTCCCATGTCCAATGATGGACTTTGACGGCAATTGCACATGCGAGACAACCTATGTCGTCTCCTTCAAAGACGAGTGCAATAATTGAACAAAAAATAGTTGTGCTCAGCAACCATGTCCTAGGATCTTGGTACCTCCTGTAATTATGAAAAAGGCTAGCATGCGAGTTGCATGGGCTTAGTGGCTCTTAGTTGAGATCAGCCAACCAACACATGGGTGCTGAAAGAGGTATAGTAGACCTACACGTGGTCATGAACACGTGGTTGCAAACTGAAAGGATTGATGTCCAGAGTTTGGATGGCACGCATTGACAATGTTGCAGGGAGGAACCACCCCGGCAACATCCTCTTGGAAGGGATTATGTCTGAAAGACATGAAAATTGTTGTGTGCACCTGGACAATTTATAGGGAGAAGCTCGGTAAGTTGATGGCAAGGACTCTCCTTGCAAAGGAGAAGGAGGTGTCACCAAAACACCACAATGAAAACGTACCACACAGTATATGGAAAACTTCATCCTATATTCTCATATTCCAAACTGGCAAGACGTTGTTGACAATGTACATTCCAAAATGCATTGACTATACCATTGACTACACAAGTATGACGAGTCTTTGATAAAGAATCACCAACACGTGTGAAGAATTTACAAGGATTGTATCTGTATAGTCTTGGTAAGAACCATGACAATGTGCGATCAACATGGAATTCTCCACACGGATGATCACTTTTGTGAAAACCATGCACGTGTATGGTTGGTTGTGCGTGAGCGTGACACAACAGTGTTGCGGATGACACAAGCTCACAACTGTGATCTCGTGCATGCCCCTGCTATATGGTTTTTATCTTGATTTACGCGGTGGCCAAACCTACATGGGCAAGGACAAACCTGGACGGTTCCGAACAGAGTGGGGGGATTGTAGCATACGGACCATTTTCAGGAAAAAAATGGCCCACATATACTCACGGTGTGTTTCGGGGACTCGAGGCTTGTTTCCCATGTTGCCTGCGGCAATAAAATAATCTACGGACTAGATTCCTGATCGATCCCAACCCAAAAAATGTGGTTCATGTGGATTTAAGGCAAGAGTAGTATCGGGGTGGAAGATGCATCATTTCATTCCTCCCCTCTAGTTGGCCGCTAGGTTCCTATTCCCACCTTGATGTGCCACATGGAACGATAGGGTTTTAGGTTGCATGCTTACAAAACTTCCCCATGCCTATTTGTGGCACAATTTGTCTCAGCCAAAGTGGCTCAGGCGACCATTTGACCACCCTCTCGGGACTAACTATTACGAGGGCATACGCTTGGGTTCTACTTATAGTCACATAACAGCCCAGAGGTGTTCTAAATATGCATCATTATAGATCAATATATGACTCAGCGTACATCGGCTCCACCAAGCGACACTCCAGCAGCGTCGAGTCTCACTGTCAGTCATCTGCACGCTGGTGTATACAAGCCGGGAGGACATAACTGAGTACAATGAGAGATGTACGAAAACCAACACTCCTCCACGACTCACCGGCGTAGTGCACATGTGCGGACAGAGACACAGTTAACGACCAGACCCCCCCAGGCCATGGAGAAAGGCAAGCAGGGACAAAGAGAGCCACTCACAGACGCATGTTGACCGAACTCACAGCCTTCTTGAACGAGTCGCGCTCTAGTGCCTTGGTCAAGAAGTCAGCCAACTGTCGTGCAGTCTCAACCCACACGATGCTCATGCTGCCGTCATGCAACAACGAACACACATAGTGATACTCAACGTTCATGTGCTTCGTGCGTGTGTGATGCACGCTGTCATTGTCAGCGATGGCCATTGCACTCTCATTGTCACAATGCAACGTGATGGATGCGACAAACTAACGCAACTCAGACAACAGACGACACAACCACACACTCTCACACGCGCCTGAGCCAAGAGCAACGTACTCAGCCCCTGTAGTGTTGCGTGTAATGCGCCCCTGCATGCCACTACGCTAGGAAACAACTGTGCCACCAATCAGGAAGATCCAGCCAGTGTGACTCTTTTCGTCCGCACTGTTGGCCCAGTCACTGTTGGTGTAGCCTACTCCAACAATAGACGGCTGGCGGCAAAACATGAGACCTCGCCGAGGAATCGAGATGACGTAGCATAGTACTCGGATCGCGGCCTCATAGTGGAGGTGATGCGGCTCCTGAGAAAACTGGGCCAGGAGGTTGATGATGAGCGCGATGACTAGGCGCGTCGTCGTCGTCAGGAACACGAGTGACCCGATGACTCGCAGGTACGTGGTCATGCAAACTGGCTCTTCCACAACAGCTGGGTCAGGGCTCTTTAGCTTCACATGACCATCAGGTGACATGGGTGAAGATGCACTCGGTACGAGTTGCAGGTCCTCCGTAAAGCGAGTGGACAAAGTCTGCACATATGCGGCCTGGTGGATGTGCAGGACGCCTTGGGAGCGATCATGCTTGAGCTCCATGCCCAAGAAGACTCTGGCGGATCCGAGATCCTTCATCTGGTAGGCGGCGTGTAGCAGGTCCTTCACACGCTGGATGGCAGCCGTGTCTGGCGATTGTCTGTCCTCACGGATTGACAAATAGTGTGGGGTCAGCGGTGCTGCACTAGAGCCCACCGCGAAGGAGCGTGCTGGTAATCTTCACAACCTTTTGGTCGACAAGTCGACCAAAAGGTTGTGAAGATTCTATCGTGGATTTGCGAGAGTGGTCGAAGTTGTTGGAAAGTTTGGAACGTTCACCATAGGGTGAGGGCAGTTGGCCAAATTGCCCACGGCCATCGAGGTGAAATGCAGGGTCTTGACATGTGGTGGGCTAATTGTGTTATAACATAATGCCCACTCAGAAAGATTAGGGACTCGTGTACATCTGGTACATAACACCCCCCCTTTAGTCGCGACATCCGAGCGCGTGTACATATGTGGCCCGGTGACAACGGTAATAGCCGTCGATGAGGTGATCAACGTCCTGGAGGTTGTCGTAGGGTTCCCAACTGTTATACATGGGATCGCAGCCATGCCATCTGACAAGATTATATGTTGTTTTGGCATATTGTTGATGGCCAAAGATGTTCTTCATGACATCTTCTGTGTCCTCGTGTACTTGTACAGGAGGAGGGGAGGGACTTCTCTTTCGGGGAAGTTCCATCCGGGGTTTTAGTAGTGCTTGAGTCAGCAGACATGGAACACCAGATGAACTTGCATAGTGTTGAGGATCTTGAGTCGCGCAACCATAGGGATTTGCATGTGCTCAATCTCAAACAGTCGCAACCATCGGGGTTTCAACTTCAAACAGTCAACTTTGTGGAGTTTGACGGTGGCCGGGCTGAGAAGGACTTTGTCGCTCGCGACAAAAATGTTGTCGCTGCGATGTCCGTCAGCTGCTTGTTTCATCGCTGCTTGCGACTTCACTTGTGTATTTTGTGTTTCCTTCCGAATGGCGGAGAAGTCTCAGCGTTGGACGTCAACCATAGGGATGTTGTTTTGATTGTGTAGTCCGGCTGGTGTGGCGCAAGTTTGCCATACACCATTTCAAACAGAGTTTTACCCGTTGCTGTGGAGATCGCCGAATTATATGCGCTTTTAGTGGTTGGGAGTTTTTGTGCACAAAACTTCCCATGGGGTTTGCTAATGTTTGGAGAAGTTGTTTCAGTTTTTGATTGACCTGCACGATTTCGCCCTCAGTTTGAGGATGGAACGCCGTTGATAGCAAGATCTTGCTGCCGTATAGAGTCATCAGTTCGCCCCAAAGAAGGCCGTTCTTGATGCGTCCTGTAGCCGTACGATATTATTTAGAACCAGCCGTGCTTCTCCTTCGACGGTGACAATGGTCGTTGTCGGGATGAGATGGAACATTTTTGAAAATTTTTCGACAACCACGATGATTGCGTCACATCCCTCGGGTGAGACCGGTAATACCGCGACGAAGTCTATGGAGATGTCGGTCCATGGTTCTGTCAAAACAGGGAGCAGCTGCAGAAGTCCGTGTGGCCTCGTGCAACAGAATTTTTGTTGCCGACACATGTCGTAGGTTTGTAGAAGTTGGCCACACCGGATTGCATCTTGTCCCACTTGTAGTTTTTTGCCAATTTCTTCAGTGTTTTTTCCTCTCCCAGGTGTATAGCTGGACCAGTGTCGTGGCATTTTTCAAGCAGCATTCGGCAAAGCTTGGTGTTTGGAGGAATGACCACATGGCGAGTGAATCGACGTTGCCAATAGGGTAAATCATACCAAAATGTTGCATTATCGTATTCGTCATGCTGGTCGTATCCTCGTGTAAACAACCACTTGAGATATGGATTTTGCTACAGCTGTAGCATTGCTGCCTTGGCCATTAGATTTGATCAACGATGGCTGACTGCGTTTGCTGGGCTGATTTTGCCTAACCGGTACTAGATATCGTAGTCAAAACCGGATTCAAGGAACTTCATCCATCGGGATTGTCGTCGATTAAGATTTGGCTGCGTCTTCTAGTATTTCAACGCATACTTGTCAGTTTCTACAATCCATCGGTGACATTCCAAATAAAACCGCCATGCCTTAATGCATGTGCGACCGCCAACATTTCTTTATTGTGTATGACGTAGCTGAGTTACGGTCCCCGTAGTTTTCAAGACATGTATGCGACTGGTTCCTTGCCATTGCCATGGTCTCGCAAGAGGAAGGTGCTGATGGCTTGATCATAGGTGTCTGTAACCATGACGTTGTCAACCGCTGGATTGGCTAATCGTAGGGCCGGTACCGAGGTCACAGCATTCCGGAAAGTGGTCAACGCTTCTTGTTGGTTGTCTCCCAACCGCCACTTGTTTTCTTTTCAGGCGAGGTTGGAAAGAGGCGCTTGCACACGGGCATAATCCAGTACCGTACTAGTATCTAAAAGGTGTTTCGATTATTTTTTGCAGGAGTTTTTGGCTTTGACTTAAGTTAAGTCACCTATACATGTCCTTGTCCCTCGTTTGTGTCATGTTTGTTTTTTGTATTATGATCCTAACCTCCCTCGCGTGTATGCGGTACATACAAGGCAATTACGACAAGTTTGTGCAAGACCTCGAGTACAACACCAACGTGTGCAGTCAATCCTCTTTGCGGATAGACTGCACACGTCAGTGTCAAAGTTCAAAGTTCAAAGTTTGAGCTTGGAACTTTGTTTGTCACGCACATTGCCGAGGTCGGGATGGACCTCCTGAGAAAAAACATTATGTCCTCGTGTCAAACACAAGTTTACTCTTTTGTCATTGTGTGTATTTCATATAGCTCCAAAACTATTCGTCTTCATATTTTTCAATTTTTGCCTCAACCTTTTAAGTACTAGTACAGTACGTAACACCAATAACTGTTGTAGAAGCCGAGGAAAGCTTGAACGTCGCAAACGTTGGTCAGCATTGGCCAATTAGCAACTGATGCCACTTTTTTCGGACCCATAGTGATCCATCCGTCATCGATAACAAATTCCAACAACTCGATTGAACGGCAACCAAAGTCCAACTTTGAGAGTTCTCTGGAAACAAAAACCTTTTTTTGTAAAACTCTGAGAACTCTTTTAAGGTGTCCATCGTGCTCCTCCGGGGTGCGGCTATACACGAGAATGTCGTGGAGGTGCACTATGACAAAGTTTCTGAGGTACAAATAAAAATGCTGTTCATTCGTGCCATGAATGTTGTCGGGGCATTCACAAGTCCTAATGGCATTACCGTGAACTTGAAAAGCCAGTACCGAGTTCAAAACATAGTCTTCTTTAAGTTGGCACCTACCATGCAAATCTGGTGATACTGCTACGTAAGTCGACTTTGGTGAGAATTCGAACTCCTCAGAGCTGGTTGAACAGTTTGCCAGCTCAGGGAAGAGGGTAACACTTATTGATGGAAGTGTCATTCAATGCCCAGTAGTCCACGCACATTCGCATTTCATTAGTTTTCTTTGCTATGAACTGTACTAGTGCGGTGAATGGTGACGTGCATGGGTGGATACCCCTGATTGAGCATCTCGTCAAGTTGCTTTTGAAACTCCTTTAGCTCATGATCGCTCATCCTACAGACCCCTCAAACTGTGGGTCGGCTGCTTGGTTTCAACTCGATGTGATGGTTGATGTCCCGTTGAGGTGGTAAGGTTTTTGGGAGTTCGTTGGGGAAGAAACTCACATACTCTCAAACGAGTGGTGCAAACTGTTTTGGGTACCCTTGCAAACCGTGTTGACGCTGATGAGGCTGACGAGGTTGATGATAGTGACGAGTCAACTACTGCCATGTCCGCTTCCTCTACTTGCTCGAGACGTATGAGCCACGTACGAGCCACACACCAGATTCTCGTCGTGTAGTTCTTGGCCACGTTGAGTGGTATCGGCTACACGGATTGTCGTTTTTTGGCTATCGCGACTTCCTTTGCTACTTCCTCCGCTGTTGTGTCAACTGTCATCTTATGTCCCACACACGGAGTTTGTTGCTTGGCACCATTGATTTTCGCGTAGACGCTACCATTTTTCCAACTGACCTACAGACTGTGTCGGTGCATGATATCTCATCCGAGAATGATCTTTTTATCGCTCATTGGATGGGACCCCCAGACTTTTACATCCCGTAGACCTCCCACATGTAGTTTAAGTTGTTCTCATAATCTTCGTATTCATAATTTTGCATCAAAGGTTTTTCCTTCAAACACCTCTGCTTTGGTCTGCAGACCCAGCTTGTGAACCATGTTGTTGCTTGCAAATTTGTAAGAAGCTCCTCCATCCAATAATGCTGGTACCATTGTGTGACTCTTGCATCCTCCAAGATGGAATCTTACCAGTATCGCCGGTTGGTCTTCCTCGTACTCCTTGCAAAAAATTGGGATGTTAGAAACCCTCTGCGGTGATGTAGGCCGTTATGATCAGTGACAATTTGGCGTGGATCGCTCCGCGCGGACAATACTTGCACCTCTCAATCCCGCCCTTTGCCTTTTCCCAACTAATTTTCTGCGGCTTTTCCCACTTACTAGCTTGCTACTTGCTCTGACAGATGCGAGCGATGTGCCCAATCTTTTTTATAGTTGTAGTAGGCGTGCGTCTCTCTGGTTAATGGAAACCAATTTCATCGGATTATAGGAGCCTCTGGACTGGCTTTTTCTTTTTTCCATTATGGTTAGGAGGTTGCTGTCTGTATGATTCCCGGATCCGAGCTTTGTAGTCGGCGCTGCTGATCCTTTTTGTTGCGGTGATCATCTGCGACAATTCGTTTTGCATGCAGAAGATGGAAAGTGCTTGTCAAATGTCTCACTTTAGGCCATTGTTGTAGTGAAAATGGAGTTCTTCTAGGGCGATATCTACACTGGTGATGATCTAACGGAATCTCCACATGTACTTGATCCAGCTGTCGCATGGCCTGCCATGCCAGTATTTGCTGTAGCTTCAGGATTCGCGTGCATAGGCACATTCTACTTCTCTTCGCCAAAGTCATTGCCAAGGACCCCTTGCTCATCAACGGTTATGCTCGCTCGCCTCACGTCATGGTTGCAAAGTTTGTAAACTCTTGGCGTGCAAGATGCGCTGACGGCTTGTGTGAGGTAGTTCTCTAGATGGGTAAAGTAGTTGGATGCCTCTCCAGCACCCCCACGCTCTAATACCAGGTGTTATGGCAAACGTAGTGGTGATGGTGAACAAGAAGAAGTTGCAAGGCAGGGAACAATTTGAAAATTGGGACACTTGACCAATTTACAATTAGTGGTAAGTGTGCTTTGATGAAAATTGTCACATTGATCGAACATATATTTACTAGTGTTGAGTTACAAATGGGGCATAGTCGGGGTCGTTGGATCGATTGTCGAGTGACGCGTATGGAACAGCATCGTGAGTGGTCTGATTCAAGAAAATCCGCCAAGAAATTGAAGGGCTTTGAGGATCAACAGTTAAGATGTGAGATGCATCTTTATAAATTGAGATATGTCTCTGGTGTGTTGCGATGTGTTGAGAATTCGACCGAAATGTTGTGACACCTATGTCATGGATTTGCGAGAGTGGATGAGGTTGTAAGAAAGTTCGGGAAGGTTCACTGGAGGGCGAGGGTAGTTGGCCGAATTTTCCTTGACCGTTAGGGTGAAAATTGGGGTCTCGATGCGAGGTGGGTTGCTTGTGTAATACCGGAAATTTCCACTAGGAAAGATGAGGGAATCATGTGTGTCTGGTGCGTAACATGGACCGCGTCTTTTAGAGATGCCAACGATGCATTCTGATGTCTAGTTTGTGCTACCGTTGAAGCGCATGACTATCCAAGCCCGTAACCTGTAAGGTTGCATTGCATGGATGCCGATCTGAAACAAAATAATTGACAGTCACCAGTATGTGGATGCCCTCAGTTCCTTCCTACCGACCTCGCCACCATGTGAATCAGCTCCAAAATTTAGAAAATTTGTGATGGCACCAAATCGGAAAAAGGGCGAGTCTATGGCGATGACCCCTCGTCAAACAACAACCTTCACATTTTTCCGCTATGCATATGAAGTACTTTGGTTCTTTGAGTCAAGTTACAGATGCTTAGATATCACATGGATTAAATTTGTTGTCGCAGATGTGAGGCTCCTGCCCCGAATGTCGCAGTCTCAAGTATCTCCGTGATTGGTACTCATGCAAATGTATCGGTTTGCTTGTTCACTGTCTCCATTGCCATCCACGTGGCACATACTGGTATCCAAGACATGGCGCTTGAAATATGAGCCTTTTTGCTTAGTGAGGATCTGCATCATCATTGGAGTCCAACGATAACGTGCGGACGTGACTCTGCCTCGAGTCCATTAATATTTTGTCATTTGAACCTTGTGATGAGAGTAGAGACGGTCAAGCTTGTGTAAGTACAAAGAAAAGTTTGATGCTTACTTGGGGTCTTTGGTGCTTGGTGTACTTTGGCCAGAAGGTAAGTGGTTCAAGGGTACAGTTTTTTTAGGAAGCAATGATGCAGAAAAATGGGACACTTGAGTGATTATTCCAAAACAAAAACAGTGAAAACTTGACCAAGGGGATGACCTCACCAGTCGCTACCATATACGGCGATGGCCTGGACATCAGGGCATGGCAAACACCTGCATAAAAAGGTTACAGAACACAAATGTGACGTTCAGCAATGACCATAGTATTGCTCTGCTGGTAAATCTTGTCAGCATTGATCTCCGACCGGACTTGGAAGTCTCACCTCGTAGGCCGTCCAAACGGAGAGCTTTTGAGGGAAACTGTCTTTCTGCAACCAAACCCACCTAAGATGGAAAACAAAATAGAGCCTACGTGGTCAAAGTATCAGTTGTAGCGCCACCAATTAACCATAAGCAAACAGTTACAGAATCTAAAAGAACTGGACGGCCATAATCGCCTGAGCGTCAAAATGACCGTCGAGCCGTCCAGGTCGGCTCTCAAATTCGAACAACGTCATCAGGCTTGAGCTTTGAATGGGTCAAGAAGCAGATAGGCTCAAAATGTAGCGCACTTCCATGGGCACATCACCTTGCACGAGGACATAACAGGAAACATGATTATCTGGCCAGTTTATCCAATACTTTATTATTTCGATGACAACTGTCATAGTTCCCAATCAGATGTACACAAGAGCAAAGACAATACTGAGGATATTCAGGTCTTGAGAGCTTAAGTCGGGCAATGCATGCAGTAGAAAGTCGTGAGAGGCTCCTTAAATGAACTCTGCCCATAAGGTGGAGGACTTGACGAATGTTGGGACGTGTCTTTCATAAATATACCCAGAAGACTGCAAAATAATCAATAACTGATCTCTTGGCTCTTCTCGTATTTGCATTATATATATGATTGACACACATGGAGCTATCAAGCGTCACGTAAAAGAATGTGTCACGTCTGTGAGGCACACGAGGAAAATCAGATCCTTCAGCTTGTGGCCCACTACGCATCCACGTTATGATTCTTATGCCGATCGTCCGAGGTCATTATTCCCACCTGTTCTGACTTTCGGTGTTATATTCGAGGAGATTCTGACAATCTGGGCCACTTTCTAGGACGGTAAAAAGAACTGCCATGATTGTGTCCATGTTTCAATATTGTTTGGCCGAATTCTCAACGGCGCTGAACTTTGAGAATATTGGGCCGTGGATAAAACCGCAGCTCAACGTTATCAAAGCCCTCTAACATCTAGGCAGAGTTTCACAAAGGAACTACTAATGGTGCGACTTGGCATGTGTCGCTCGGCTTGAACACCGAAGAACCCACCTATGCCTCATTGTGATCCTCGTCATCGTATACATGCGAATTGTTTGACGCTTGTCATAAAAATACACTCACTTCCTGATACAGATCATCCAATTGCTAAAACTCCTTGAATCGTCTACTGCTCCGCACCTCACCCCTGCGAACCACCTATGTTCTGCTCGACGTGACACGTGGAATCAAAGTGCACTGGTGCTAGAGGGTCAGCCGACACAACGCATCAACTATCAGGCAAAAACCTCACACGAGTCTGAGCGCATCTCCACCATTTAGAAGATCTCAGACCTTGTGAAAAAAATTGTAAATAGAACAAACGCTTCCAACGGCGAGCAATAGCAGCTGTCAAAGACTCTTGCAGCAGAGGACCAACACCATACGAAAAATGAGGCTCTTGGGACAAACTTGGCAGTAGCAACAACTTTTGTAGAAAATGGCATGACAGCGACGAACCCGATGGCCAACCAGGTAACAGACCCTTCGTTCTCGGCAAATTCCTTGCCCTTACAGTTGCCCACTGGGATGACACCTGGCATATAGGGAGGAACTGGCTGACAAGCTCGCATCAGCAAACACTGGTACCAGAAGTTGTCGCAAATCAAGAGCCTCAACACCCACCTGCTTCAGCAACTCAACCCAATAATGGAGGAGCTTCATAATTACTAAGCGCGTGAAGCATTGCTTGTCAAGAGGAATATTCAACTCTGAAGTGAAACCCAAACTTGACTGGCAATCCTCGAGTTGTTCGATCATGTAACTTCCAAAGGACAGACAGCTAGGATGTGGCAGATGAAATTGAAAGAGTACTTCACCGTTGTTGTGGTCAACATCGACAAAAAGAAGATTGACGTTGTGGCCTTGCTTTTGCATGGCACCTCTTTAAGTTGGTGCTCCATCTAAAGAAGATTGACCTTCGGCCTCCCTGGTATAATGTTCTAGTACATATTCGAAAACTGGTGCAACTACCACTAGTGCTGTTAGTGCAAGTTCCATAATTGTGATGTTTAGTGTGACATCTATAGCCAACGTAGCTTCTTCACTACAACTCTACTATCTCAACCCCACCGGATTGGACATTGTCTCTACCTTGCAAGATCTGACAGTGTTGCTGGTAGCCATTGGTGTCTTCACGTTGTGGCCTCTCCTGCCACAGGTGTAAGTATTGCACAAGCCTCCCAACTCCTGCAATCCCATGCTCCCCCTCTTTAAACCATAGACGTGGCTTTAGCCATTGTACTTGCTATGCATTCTTCTACAGTTTTTAGCTGTAGCTACAACCTAGATATAAAGGAGCCACTATCGCTGTAAGATGATGAGCAAGTGGAAGACACCATTGTAGCTCACGCCACACTCGAGGACGATCCTCTCTCAGGACCCAGATGAGAAGGAAAGAAAACACAGACAATAATCACGACTATTGTCAGTTTTGTAATGAGAGCTTGAACTAGTCACTTGAAAAGGGAGAACTCGAGAAGAAAAGGTAAAAAATATTAGTGATTTTGAATGCAATGAGGAGGCAATTGTCTTGTGAGCACGGGCACATTGTGACATGGCACATTCTAAAGGAGCTACTTGTCAACAAGTTATCAAGGTGGTTGTCAAAGTGGTAGCTCACCACTAACAATGACGGGCATGTTTCACCTCACGGAGGTACAATCAAGTTATTCCATGCTGACAACGAGAAGCTAATGAGATACTTTTGTAGCTACTCAAGCATGGTGGCAGGAAGCAACATCATCAAGAAGGTGGTCATAACCTGGGGTGCATATGCATTATGGAAGCTCCTATAGTGGGTGAAGGTGCACATCTAGTATGAGGCTAGAAAACCCATCAATAAACTCGAATGACATAACGAGCTTCAGATCATACTTGCCAACCCGCTCGCCCATCTAGGGCTAAGCATCAAGGTGCTTGATTGGAATTGTGAGCTGCGGTTTCTTGTTGCTTCTCTGTGGATTGTATTTTGATAACAATCTTGGCAACGAAAACTGAGTATTATTTAGGTGTGGGTGCACCAAGGACCAATCTACACAGAGGCTGCTAGCGTCACTAGTGGTAGCAAAGACAGGCCAGCCTTGACAGTGTCAGAGTCAGTCATGAACACGTCGTTCCTCAACGGTTCAGAAATGTGTTGCAATAACATGTAGCTAAATGATGGGTTCAACCGCATGGAGCACACTTCGTGCATCCACAAGGCTCTTTTTAGTCTGCTGGGTTATCTTCCCACGGCTCGGCATGAAGACAAACTCTTCATGTACATGCCCAAGGAATGGAGAGCACAGCGGCCTCACTTGGAGTTGCAACCCATGGTATTGGGGGCCTCTAGTACACAATCATATGTAAAAAGTATACTAGGTGTTAGGAGGCAGGACGAGAATTCAAAGGGCTCAAGGAAGTCAAGCAGCTAGGTAGCTTGCTTGAGTCTTACTTGAGCAAGTTCATCAAGGTTCTGGAGGGGGACAACGATCTTTGTCAGGGACGATAGAACCCAAAACTTCACGTATCCTTAGCACTAGCTATCATGGTACTTGTGTGATGGCCTTTCCACTGAGAAGCTAAGAGAAAAGATCATCACTTGTTTAACAGGCCAAGCATGGACGAGGAGGGGCTTTACATGACAACAAGAGAAAAGTGTATTTTATGGTCCCAATAGACTCCTCCAATGCAAAAAAAGTTAATGATTTACATCAAGACTGCAACATGTACATGGACACTGTAGGGGCCAGAGTGACATTCGAGTAATGAGGTGCGGCTAAGGGCAAGGATCCTTCCAGTGAAGAAGAATAGCGGATATATAGTCCCCAACCATGCGCATAACCATGAGAGCAACGAGCTACAAGTGGCACATGAGTGTCACAACATGGCCTTCCACGGAGGACTGTCCCACAGCTACATGACGTACGGCCACTCCAGTGATCTCTTCTCTGAGGTTACTAGTGGAAGACAATAGGTTGTGGCATTGGCTGTAGCTATAACACCTCGTGGAGATGGTGCAACGGATGACCACTGTGTAGACCATAAACAAGGCCATGTTTGTGGCAAAAAACCTGGTTGTGGAAACGGTCAAGGTCATGGCGTGGGTTTCCTCTGTCCTTTAGTGACCTTAATAGAAACCACTCCCAAGGAAAAGCGGATCACCCATGCGCATTTGCGTTTTTACTTGGATTTAAATCATTTGAAGTGTCTGATGTGCTAAAACTATTCTATCATTGCATCTCCTCTGATTGAACAACACTCCATGGTCGCTCATTGCCCTTGCTGGCATGACATTGTACGTCCAAGAAAAATGCATGGTCTCACTTGCTTCATGGCAATGATGTCAAACACTGCGTAAGAAACATGTGATTATGCTAAAAATGCAAATGACACCAGAATGACAAATGCAGGTACCTTTGAAGATTTTCACTTGACTCTTTTTTTTAATTTGAGAGTCCAGATACAACAACATGACCAGGACTAAAGTGGGTGAAACACTATACTTATATCACCAGCTGTACTGATTCTGTATCCTGTAATTGGTGTGCTACCATCGAACCTCGTCACATGCCAGAGTAGAGACAACATGATAATGCAGTTTAGAGACACCGAGATGGTGTCCCCGTGAACATGCTTGCCAAAAACAGAGGACACTATTCTTTTATCACTACAAGTTTCATTCAATGGGTGGGCCAAAGCATAATCCATTACATGGCACAGTTGCCGGTGACATCTTTATGGCACACACTATTGATGCTTGTAATGTAGGAACATGGATTAGAGGGTACAATAAAACTTCACGTTGAAGGTTTGCAACCTCCTTGATCTGATCAGTGATGTCCTCAGCAAGCTTCAATATAACAAGGCTCCGATGTACTTTTGTTTAAGGCTCTTGATCCTCCATAGGGGGTAGCACCACTTTACCATGGTTCTAAGCATAGGAATATCATCCACGTGACATAACGTTCACGCTATATTTCTAGATGAAAGTCGTGTTAAAGTAGCTAAGTGTTTTTCATGAAAACAAAACAAAGTACACCTTGTGGGCCAGACACGACACAAGCTGTAGGATGAATTTTAGTGATTATCGTCGCAACTACCAGCCAATCACCTAGTAGAGGAATCATCCTAGCACTAGATGATCCAAAAGGCAGCATGTGCATGGTGATGACTGGGCACACTCAATGAGATGTGATATCTAGACTCACAACATTCAAGTATTTGTAAAACGTTATGCTCCCTCTTGATATAGTGCCTACCTCTTTCGACATGGCTTCAAGCCACTTCCGCTCCTAGTTACCTCTTGCCTACCTCCTACCAATCCCATTGTATTTCTCTTGGAACTTCCTCTTGGTGCTTCATTCTGCATAAGCTCTTCCCCCATCTCCATAACCTTTTGAAATCCATTGGTGTCGTCCGCGACTTTCCCGTCATGGTTACTGTTGAAAGGGCGATGCTGGCCACATCATCATGTGCCTTTGCCACCACTGTTCTCTCTTCTTGTATTTCTTGATTCCACTCGCACTCTCACCCTCGCCGCTTGTTTGAGCCTGAAGCAAACGAATTAAAAGGAGATAATCAAGTTTCATTCATCACCTTCACCTGTCTCATATCCAATGGACCTTATCCCAACCCTCGTATATTGCCTCACCTCTCCCCTTTCTCTCCCACTTTCCTAATCACCCTCCTGTCCCCTTCTTCCCCTGCCTGTCCCTTTTCTCTCCCCTATCCATTTTCCTGTCCCTCCATCCCTGCCCTTCCCTCCTCATTCACCATCCCCATCCATCGCTCACTGCACAATCCCCTCTTAACGTCCTTGCCTCAAATGTAAATGCATTTGACAATGGTCACGACCTCCCTCCTCCCCTTTTTATTGTCCCTCCCACCTCCCTCCCACTTCTCTTCCGCCTTCCTCTTGCTCCGCTCCCATCCATTCCCACTTCCGCTACCCTCTCCTCCTCTCTTTGCTCATTCTCCCCACCTCTCACCTGCCTTCTCCCTTCTCGTATCTACCTTCCCCCTCTCACTACTTTTCCCCTCATGTCTCCTTCCACTCCTCCAACAGTCTAACCCCTCTTCCCCTTCTTTTTTCTCTCTGCCTTCTCTCTCCTTTCCACCCTGCCTCCCTCCCTCCCACCTGTCTATTTGTCTGTTTCCTCGTACCCTCCCTCCCATCCTCTCTGGTTCCCGACCTCCCCTCCATCCATCCATCTATCCCTCACTGCCTCCCTCCATTCTTCCCTCCACTTGTCCGTCCCACCATCCCTCCCTCCTATTTGTTTTCATATCCTCTCTCCCAACCCTACTCCCCCCCTCCCTCTCTTGCTTTATCTTTCCCTTCCTTCCTTCATCCCTCCCAGTCATCTATCTTGCCACCTCTGTGTTCACTTTGTCTTCCTCTTTCTTCAATCCTCCCTTATTCCCTTGCTTATCTTCCTCCTATCTCCCTTGGTCCCTTCTTCCCCTCACTCCCTACATCCCCAT
>SZWC01000430.1:0-17321 GCA_023375785.1 Penium margaritaceum
GTGTGTGTGTGTGTGTGTGTGTGTGTGTGTGTGTGTGTGTGTGTGTGTGTGTGTGTCTGTGTGTGTGTATGTGTGTGTGTGTATGTGTATGTGTGTATGTGTGTGTGTACATATACATTCCCCCTCTCAATCTGCCCCATCTCATTTCCCCCTTCCCTCCCTTCCCTCTCTCCCTCCCTCGCTCAAAAAATGGCCCAATCAATTTCCGCCCTGCTAAGCGTGGAGGATGTGGCGCATGTGAATCAGCTACCGTTAGCTAACTCCTGACGAACTGTTCGGACTGAACATCCCTCTCATCCCCATAACGCTCCCATCACTTCCTTTACTATCCCAACATGTACTATTGTTACGGCACATACCCTTTTGTCCCTTTGCATTCTCCCTCACACATTCAATACACCCCTGCTCGGTTAACTCTTCAACCATGTGCTTACACTTGCCCACAGCCCGGCATCCTCTTAATCTCCCTCTCAAGTGCATACCCGGGTCTTTCTTGTTCTCATTTCTATTGTCTTTCTCCTTCTTACCCTTTGTAACCTACATGGAACATTTCACAACATAATTATTGAAACCATCCATTAGAGCATCTCTATTTCTCCACTCACTCAATTACACAGCTTTCTTTATGAAGCTATCAATATCACACTCACCGTTCTGCCCCCCAACCACAGATCCTCCAATTCCTTCACACATACACAATCCTTCAATAAAATCAGGAAGCGTTTCAACACTTCAAAGAAAATCTATACCTGGCTCACCACATATAGGACAAGTACACAACACCGTAGGTGGCACAACACCTCGCGTGGTGCAGTGTGCATTTTTTATCTTCACAGTTGAGCAAGAATCTAACCCATGTCCCACCTCAAATCCTATATGAGGTATATGACTAAAAGTCCAACAACTATCCTCCTAAAAAAGTATTTGGTTTTCCGGGTTAGAGATTGAATAAGGATAGTTGTTGGATTTTGCTCATTTGCAAGTGGTGAAGAACCAAAGAACGAGGTGATTGTTTCACACATTTTTTTTGGTAACCAAAGTAATGGTCACTCGTCTACTTCAAAATCATTATCTTGTGCAATCTCAAAACCAGTCAATTGTAATTTTCTCTTTGCTATGTTCTTTCACACTCATTTCCTAATTTCCACCCTCTCTTGCCCACTTCAATGGTACACGTTCTTTCTATTACATTCTCCTCCACAACGCTTTCACATTTCACATATCCTTATCCACACTTCACAACTGAGAAAATTATTGCAATGAAAAACAACCAAACCTCTGGAATATTAGACAGCAAGTTAATCCTAATAGCGGATCCACCACAAGAGATATAATATGAACCTCCTAAACTCACGCGTGGAATGTTGCGGTCCTCCCTCCAAATGTCACTTAACTCAGTATCTTCCATTTGAAGACCAATGGCATAAAAAACCTCATCAAACACAAAACTACTGCCTACTTGAACTACTGCCTCGTTGCGGTCCCGTTGTGTTCATTATCACAGACACTCACATTGACCACCAACACATCGACAATTTTTTCCTCTCTAGATGCTATAGACTGCTTGTTTTTCCTTCCTCATCATGCCAAACCAGAGGCTTTTCTCTCAGGAAAAAAAGGTAAGTCTCTCCAACACTGTTTCATGCTGTACAAGATTAACACACATATTTCATAAAAGAATTAAACCACCCACGCTAGAATTTACGTCTCCTATAATGTGTCAGCTTTCCAGCTCCTGCACAGAAGTCGTCGTCGGAGTTCGCACATTAGTGTCAAGAGCTCGCTCGAGGGGTTTTCTTCTCTGTGTCAATGTGGGGAAATTTTTCATCAATGACCTATACAAGGACACGTGAATGTTTCGAGTCTCCGGAGGCCCATTTCTATTTTTACCTCGTCCCCTCTTTTTGGGTCCAAAACAAGGAGGGGGAACTAAAACCCGAACTCGTGAGTTTGTACGAGTTTTCCGGTTTCAAAACTTGTTGTTTGTCCTAAATGAACTCGAGTTTTATTTTTGATTCGTCGGCACAAAATTGTCGCGTGTGAAGCACAATCAGTAATTTCACATTGACACTTTATCTTTTTCTTGTGTCTCCTTCTCTCGTCTATCCCTCGTCCTCACTCACTCTCACTGGCTAGGAGGGAAAACAAGGAAAAGGGCACGGGACCACAAGCCTCACCCTCAAGGCTCTTGTGGCCTCTCGACCACCAATCAAGCTACCAGCTCGATCGGCGGTTGGTGGCTTGCCGTTGGGTAGCCGGCCGGTCACGGGACCGGTCGCTGACCATCTAGCCGACTGGCCAACAAGCATTCCTCGCAATAGCGAGGGGTGGCCGTGAGCCACCCCTCGCTATTGCGAGGTGAGAGGCCCCGAACCGGCCCTCCCGCTACATTCCTCTCCACTTATTCTGAACTTACCCGGTTCATGATGAACAAGTGAGAGTGCAAGATAATGAATCATCAACATCGTGAAGGACAAGTAATGATTTAAATCACCAGCTAAACATGAACACGTGCATGGAACTTGGAACTAAACTATAGCTTGTTCGTCAGTTTGTCTACGGCCTCCCCGCTTTAGGCTAGAGCATACACACGACAACCATGTTGGACGTCCCCAACCTCCTATGTTCGCAATCCATGAATACCGCCCCGTAGAAATGTTGTTCACTGTCAGCGCGTTCAAGTGGTGTCTCCTACTACGCATCAATATGTGTGAGCTGCCAGCTCACTGTAGTAATCGTTGACCACCCTCGTGGGAAACGGAGGTTCGGACTCCTTTGAGTTATATTCAGGTCCATAACCGACCCAATGAAAAAGGTATTCCCTAAGCACCCGTGACCGTAGTGTACTATCTTGTTGCTGGACTGGTGAAGGACCTCGTATTGGCCGTTGACTGAAAGGACTACTAGTCGTGGCTTAACAGTTCCCTCTGCCGTGTATTGAGCCAGTTGGCTCACATGAAGCACGTCTTGTATATCCATTCTCGGCGGAAATAGTAATCGGTTTGCCACTAGCCCGATGCATGCAATGATGAGAAATGACCCAATCCACTTTCGTAGAAGTTTTTACACGCTTAGCAATTTCAGTCGAAGGTTGTTAGTGCTAAGCAACAATTTGTCACCAGTTTCAAACGTGACCTCCAGGCAAATTTTGTTAGTAGATGCCTTTTTTCGTTGCTAAGCAGATTGAAGGTGACCCTTTGCCTCTTGTAACAAGGAGTCTATGCGCTCGGCAAAGGCTTGAGTAGAAGGAAACCATCCTCCTATACTCCAATTCTTCACAAACGAAGAGGGTACCACTAGATGCTGACCATTATTCAACAAAACGGTGTGAACTGTATAGACTCGTTCACCGAGTTGTTCACCGCAAACTCTGACGGTGCTAGGAATTTTTCCCAGTCATTTATGGTAGGGTCCACGTACATGCGCAGTATTTGCTCAAGAGTATGATTCGTGCGCTCTGTTTTTCCAATGGTTTGAGGGTGGAACGCTATCGGCATTTGCGACTCGCTGCCAAAGTACGTGTGCATCTTTTGCCAGAACTTACTAGTAAATTTTCTGTCTTGATCAGAGATAATGAGCAATTGTAAGCCTTGGTACTTCACGACACCCACGAAGAAAAGACGAGTGGTCTCCTATACGGTCATATCAGTATTTTTAAGAATAAAGTTTTTCATCTTCGTCAGAAGATTCACAACCACTTGTATGGCATCATGGCCATGGGTTATGTTAAACAAAGTAGTAATAAAATCGATGCTGATGCACTCCCATGGACTTCCAAGAATAGGAAGCTATTGGAGGAGTCTAGTAGGCTTTTAGTTACTAGCCTTGTTCCAAAGACATGAGTTGCATGTCATGCAATACTTCCGGACATTGACACTCTATCCTAGCCACAAGTAGTAATCTGGGAGTGCCTGTCCGGTTTTTTGAGGTCCCACATGACCTGCAACCAATGAGTCGTGGAACTAGGAAACAATCTTAAATCGAAGGTCTTCCAAGTCCGGCACAACAACGTGTTCTCCACGCTAGAAGATTCCTTCGGCCTCCACCAATCCATACTTGTCCAAATTCTGAGTCTTGGAACCAAGATTCTACACAATATACCATCCGCATCTTGTTTACAAAGCCGTTGTAGTGGATAACCTCTCAAGGTGGTTGTTGTACGGGGTGTACGGAGGTCCGGTGTTTACACTATAACTGTTGCAATGGCCATAAAAAGCCCACCAAACTTTGTGGTTACTTTGATTTGCACAGGTAGTCGGCTTAGAGGATCGGCCACGTTAATGTGTCTTGGCCGATATTTCCATGTGAACAAGAATCGGCTAAAGAACTCTCTCCAATGTGCCTGTCGTCTTGATAGGTTCGGTTGCATTTGGAAAAACACCAATGAGTTGTGGTCAGTCATGACCGTCACACCCCCCTCAGCGCCCTCGAGGTAGCAACCCCACATCTTGAAAGCGTGTACCACCGGAAAGAGCTCTTGAAATCCAGTCGTGTACCGCATCTCTAGTTGCGGCTTAGCTAGGCACTAGCTTCACCCTAGTTGCACCCTGGTTATACCCTAGTTGCACCCTAGTTGTACCCTAGTTGCACCCTTATTGCATCCTACTTGCACCCTAGTTGCACCCTAGTTGCGCCCTACTTGCACCCTACTTGCGCCCTAGTTGTGCCCTAGTCGTGTCCTAGTTGTGTCCTACTTGCGTCCTAGTTGTGCCCTAGTTATGCCCTAGTTACACCCTACATGCACCCTACTTGTGCACTAATTGTGTCCTAGTTGTGTCCTAGTTACGCTCTAGTTACACCCTACTTGCATCCTAGTTATGTCCTACTTGCACCCTAGTTGCGTCCTAGTTGCGCATCAATTGGACACTAGCTACGAACAAGTTGCACCCTATTTGTGTCCTAGTTGTGTCCTAGTTATGCCCTACTTGCGTCCTATTTGCACCCTAGTCGTGCTCTGCTTGGGCCCTAGTTGTGCCTTTTTGCACCCTGGTTGCGCCCTAGTTGCGCCTTTGTTGGGCTCTAGCTATGTCCTAGTTGCGCCCTAGTTGAGCCCTAGTTGCGTCCTAGTTACGCCCTACATGCGCCCTACTTGCGTCCTAGTTGCGCCCTAGTTGCGTCCTTGTTCCGCCCTCATTGAGCCTTCTTGTGCCCTAGTTGCACCCTACTTGTGTCATAAATACGTCCTAGTTGCACTCACCAGCTCCTTTCTTGCACCCTAGCTGTGCCCTTCTTGCGCCCTAATTGTGTCCTGCTTGCGCTCTAATTGCGTCCTAGTTACATCTTAGTTGTGCTGTAGTTGTGCCTCAGTTGGACACTAGCTACGCCCTAGTTATGTCCTAGTTGCACCCTAGTTGCACCCTAGTTGCTTTGTAGATACGCCGTAATTGCATCCTACTTGCGCCTTACTTGTACCCTAATTGTGCCCTAATTGTATCCTAGTTGCACCCTAGTTGCACCCTACATGCGCCCTTCTTGCGTCCTAGTTGCACCCTAGTTGTACCCTAGTTACGCCCTACTTGCACCCTACTTGCGCCCTAGTTGCTCCGTAGTTGCGCCCTAGTTTCTCCGTAGTTGCGCCCTAGTTGCGCACTAGTTTCACCCTAGTTGCACTCTAGTTGTGCCCAACATGCGCCCTAGTTATGCCCTAGTTGCGCCTCAGTTGGACAATAGCTACTCCCAAGTTGCGCCTTAGTTGCGTCCTAGTTGCGCCAAACTTGTGACCTACTTGCACCCTATTTTCGAACTAGTTGCACCCTAGTTGTGCCCTAGTTGCACCCTACTTGCACCCTACTTGTGCCATAGTTGCACCCTAGTTGCACCCTACTTGTGTCCCACTTGTGCCCTATCTGCACCCTACTTGTGCCCTAGTTGCGCCCTAGTTGCGCGCTAGTTGTACCCTACTTGTGCCCTACTTGCGCCCTAGTTGCGCCTTAGTTGAGCCGTAGTTGGGCCCTAGTTGTACCCTAGGTGCATCGTATTTGCGCCATAGTTGCAGCTTAGTTGTACCCTACTTGTGCCCTAGTTGTGCTCTACTTGCATCCTACATGCGCCCGAGTTACGCCCTAACTACACCTTAATTGGGCACTAGCTACACCCTAGTTGTGTCCTACTTGTGTCCTAGTTGTGCCCTAGTTGTGCCCTAGTTGTGCCCTAGTTGTTCCATATTTGCATCCTAGTTACACCCTACTAGCGCTCTTCATGCACCCAAGTTGCACCCTAGTTGCGCCCTAGTTGCAACCTATTTGTGCCCTAGTTGCGTCTTAGTTGGACACTAGCTAAGCCCTAGTTGTGCCCTAGTTACACCCTGGTTGCGCCTTAGTTGTGGCTGCCTTGTGCCCTACTTGCACCCTGGTTGCGCACTAGTTGCATCCTAGTTGCTGCCTACTTGCGCCCTACTTGCACCCTACCTGCGTCCTAGTTACGCCCTAGTTGTACCCTAGTTGTGTCCTACTTGTGCCCTACTTGCGCCCTACTAGCACCCTACTTGCGCCCTAGATGCACCCTAGTTGCGGCCTACTTGCGCCCTACTTGTCTCCAAGTTGCGTCCTAGTTGCGCCCTAGTTGAGCCCTAGTTGTGCCCTACTTGCGCCCTAGTTCTATCCTACTTGTGCCCTAGTTGCGCCTTAGTTGCACCTAAATTGGGCAATAGCTATGTCCTGGTTTTGCCCTAGTTGCACAACAGATGCGCCCTAGTTGCGCCCTAGTTCTGCCCTACTTGCGTCTGACTTGCGCCCTACTTGCACCCTAGTTACGCCCTCGTTGTGTCCTAGTTGTGCCCTATGTGTGTCCTAGTTGTGCCCTAGTTACGCCTTAGATGGGCACTAGCTTCGCCCTAGTTTCACCCTAGTTGCACCCTAGTTGCACCCTAGTTGTCCCCTAGTTACGCCTTGGTTGTACCCTAGTTGCATCCTTCTTGCGCCCTAGTTGCACCCTAGCTATGCCCTAGGTGCGCCCTACTTGCCTCCTATTTGCACCCTACTTATGCCCTAGTTGTGTCCTAGTTGCACCCTAGTTGCGTACTACTTGCGACCTACTTACGCCCTATTTGCACCCTGGTTGCGCCGTAGTTGCGCCCTAGTTATGCCCTACTTGCGCCCTACTTGCATCCTTGCTGCGCTCTAGTTCCGCTCTATTTGCACCCTAGTTACGCACTACTGGTGCCCTACTTGCGCCCTATTTACGCCCTCGTTGCACCCTAGTTCTGCCCTAGTTGTCCCCTAATTGCGCCCTAGTTGCGCCCTTCTTGGATCCTACTTGTGCCCTAGTTGCATCCTAGTTGTGCCCTAGTTGCGTCCGTCATGCTCCTTACTTGCGCCCTACTTGCACCCTAGATGCGCCTTAATTGTACCCTAGTTGTTAAGTAGTCCTACCTGTGCTCTAATTACACCATACTTGCCCCCTGGTTGCGCCCTAGTTGCGTCCTAGTTGCGTCCTAGTTGCACCCTAGTTGTACCCTAGTTGTACCCTAGTTACACTCTACTTGGATCCTTGTTGCACCCTAGTTGCGCCCTAGTTGCACCCTAGTTGCACCCTACGTGCACCCTCGTTGCGCCCTTGTTGCGCCCTACTTGTGTCCTACTTGTGCCCTACTTGCACCCTACTTGTGCCCTACTTGCACCCTAGTTGTGCCCTACTTGCACCCTAGTTGCGGCCTAGTTACACTCTAGTTACGCCTAAGTTGGGATATAGGTATGCCCTCGTTGCACCCTAGTTGCGCCCTAGCTGTGTCCTACTTGCACCCTACTTGCGCCCTATTTGCGCCCTAGTTGCGTCCTAGTTGTGCCCTTGTTGTACCCTGGTTGCGCTTGAGTTGGGCACTAGGTAACGCCCCAATTGCGCCCTAGTTGCGCCCTAGTTGTACCCTACTTGCGCTCTACTTGTGCACTAGTTGCACCTAGTTGCACCCTATTTGTGCCGTAGTTGCCCCTCAATTGGATAATAGCTACACCTTAGTCGCGTCTTAGTTACGCCCTTGTTACGCCCTACTTGGGTCCTACTTGCGCTCTACTTGCGCCCTACTTGCGACCTAATTGGGCCCAAGTTACGCCCTAGTTGCATCCTAGTTGTGTCCTGGTTGTGCCCTAGTTGCGCCCTAGTTGCCCCCTACTTGCACCCTTCTTGCGCCCAAGTTGTGCCCTAGTTGCGCCCTAGTTTCACCCTATGTGTGCCCTACTTGCATTCTAGTTGCGTCCTAGTTGCGCCCTAGTTGCTCCCTACTTGCGCCCTTGTTGCGCCCTACTTGCGCCCTAGTTGCGCCCTAGTTGCGCCTCACTTGGAAACTAGCTACGCCATATTTGTACCCTAGTTGTGTCCTAGTTGCGCCCTAGTTGCGCCCTACTTGTGCCGTACTTACACCCTAGTTATGCCCTACTTTCACCCTTGTTGTGCCCGACTAATGCCCTAGTTGCACTGTACGTGCACCCCAGTTAGGCACTGGCTATGCCCTTGAAGTGCTTTAGTTGCGCCCTACTTGCGCCGTACTGGCGCCCTAGTTGTGCCCTAGTTGCGGCCTACTTGTGCCCTCGTTGCGCCCTCCTTGCGCCATACTTGCACCCTAGTTTTTTCCTTTTGGAGTTGCGCCCTAGTTGTGTCCTAGTTGTGTCCTAGTTGCACCCTACTTGTGCCCTAGTTGCACCCTAGGTGCACCCTATTTGTGCCCTAGTTGCACAATACTTTCACCCTAGTAGCGGCCTACTTGTGACCTAGTTGTGCCCTAGTTGTGCCTAAGTTGGATACTAACTATACCATAGTTGCGCCCTAGTTGCAGCCTACTTGCGCCCTAGTTTCGTCCTACTTGTGTCCTAGTTGCGCCCTAGTTGCATCCTACTTGCGCCCTACTTGCGCCCTACTTGCGTCCTAGTTGCACCCTAAATGCCCCCTAGTTGCGTCCAAGTTGCACCCTACTTGTGCCCTAGTTGCGGCCTACGTGCGCCCTAGTTGCGCCTTAGTTGGACACTAGCTACGTCTTAGTTGCATCCTGGTTGCGCCCTAGTTTCACCCTAGTTACACACTACTTGCGCCCTACTTACGCCCTACTTGTGCCCTAATTGCGCCCTACTTGCATCCTACTTGCACGTTAGTTGTGCCCTAGTTGCGCCTCATTTGGACACTAGCGATGCCGTAGCTTTTCCCTAGTTGCACCCTGGTTGCACCCTAGTTTCGTCCTATTTGTACCCTACTTGCACCCTACTAACACCTTTGTTGTACCCTAGATGTGCCCTAGTTATGCCACGCTTGTGCCCTACTTGCATCCTAGTTGCGCCCTCGTTGCGCCCTAGTTGCATCCTAGTTGCGCCCTAGTTGTGTCCTACTTTCCCCCTAGTTGTGCCGTACTTGCATCCTACTTGCGTCCTACTTGCGCTGTAGTTACGTCCTTGTTGTGCCCTATTTCGGCCCTAATTGTGCCCTAGTTACGTCCTTGTTGCAACCTAGTTGCGCCCTACTTGTGCCCTATTTGCACCCTAGTTGTGCCCTAGTTGTGCCCTAATTGCACCGTAGTTGCGCCCTAGTTGTGCCATACTTGCACCCTAGTTGCGCCCTAGTTGCATCCTACTTGCGCCCTAGTTGCGTCCTACTTGCGCCTCAGTTGAACACTAGCTACACCCTAGTTGCGCCCTAGTTGCGCCCTAGTTACGCCCTTCTTGCGCCCTACTTGCGTCCTGGTTGCATCCTAGTTGCACCTTACTTGTGCCCTATTTGAGCCATACTTGCGACCTAGTTGTGCCCTAGTTGTGCCGTAGTTACGCCCTACTTGCGCCCCACTTGGGCCCTAGTTGCGCCCTTGTTGCGCCCTAGTTGCGCCCTGCTTGCCCCCTAGTTGCACCCTAGTTGCGCCCAAGTTGCGCCCTAGTGACAACATTGGCACTAGCTACGACCTAGTTGCGCCCTAGTTGCCTGCTAGTTACGCCCTACTTGCGCCCTACTTGCACCCTAGTTGCATCATACTTGCGCCTTAGTTACGCCAGAATTGTGCCCTACTTGCGCACTAGTTGCGCCTCACTTGGGCAATAGCTACGCCGTAGTTGTGCCCTTATTGTACCCTAGTTGTGTCCTACTTGCGTCCTAGTTGCGCCCTAGTTGCGTCTCAGTTGGGTTCTAGCCATACCCTAGTTGCACCCAAGGTGCACCATAGTTGCGCCCTAGTTGTGTCCTAGTTGTGTCCTAGTTGTACCCTAGTTGCGACCTATTTGCGTCCTACCTGCACCCTGGTTATGCCCTACTTGCGTGCTAGTTGCGCCCTACTTGCGGCCTACTTGCGCCCTAGTTGCGCCCTAGTTGCACCCTATTTTCACCCTACTTGCGTCCTACTTGTGCCCTAGTTACGCCCTAGTTGCGCCCTAGTTGTCCCCTACTTGCGCCATACTTGCACCCCACTTGCGTCCTTCTTACGCCCTACTTACATCCTAGTTGTGCCCTAGTTGAACCGTAGTTGAGCATTAGTTATGCCCAAGTTGCGCCCTAGTTGTACCCTAGTTGAGCATTAGTTGTGCCCTAGTTGTTTCTAGTTGCGCCATTGTTGCACCCTTCTTGCACTCTACATGCATGCCACGTTTGCCCTAGTTGCACCCTAGTTGCATCCTAGTTGCACCCTAGTTGTGCCTACTTGCACCCTACTTGCGCCCTACTTGTGCCCTAGTTGCGTCCTAGTTATGCCCTAGTTGCACCCTAGTTGCACCATAGTTGCCCCTCAATTGGGCACCAGCTACGCCCTAGTTGCGCCCTAGTTGCGCCTTAGTTGTCCCTACTTTCACCCTACTTGTGCCCTAGTTGCGCCCTAGTTGCGCCCCAGTTGCGCCTCAGTTGGGCACTAGATACCCCCTAGTTGTGTCCTAGTTGCGCCCTAGTTGCGCCCTACTTGCACCCTAGCTGTGCCCTAGTTGTACCCTATGTACCCCATGCTTGCGTCCTAGTTGTGCCCTGGTTGCGCCCTAGTTGCGCCCTACTTGCGCCCTACTTGTAACCTAGTTACACCCTAGTTATGCCCTAGTTGTGCCCTAATTGTGCCATGATTGTACTCTAGTTGCACCCTACTTGCATCCAAGTTGCTCCCTAGTTGCGTCCTACTTGCACCCTACTTGCGCCCTACTTGCACCCTAGTCACGTCCTAGTTGCGTCCTAGTTGTGCCTGAGTTGGTAACTGGCTATGTCCAAGTTGCGCCCTAGTGACGCCCTAGTTGCTCCCTAGTTTTGCCTAAGGTGCGCCCTAGTTACACCCTAGTTACGCCCTAGTTTCTTCCTACTTGTGCCCTACTTGCGCCCTAGTTGCGCCGTAGTTGCGCCCTACTTACGTCCTACTTACGCCCTTCTTGCGCCCTAGTTATTCCCTGGCTGCGCCCTAGTTGTACCCTAGTTGTGCCCTACTTGCACCCTAGTTGCGCCCTATTTGCACCCCGATTGCATCCTACTTGTGCCCTACTTACGTCATGGTTGCATCCTAGTTGTGGTCTAGTTACACCCTAGTTGTGCCCTACTTGCGCCTTAGTTGCGTCTACTTGGGCCCTACTTGCTCCTAGTTGTGCCTCAAGTGGGCACTAGCTATGCCCTAGTTACGGCTTGTTGCGCCCTTGTTGCGCCCTAGTTGCGCCCTATTTGCGTCCTACGTGCAACCTAGTTGCACCCTACTTGCGTCCTAGTTGCGCTCGACTTCTGTCCTTGTTTTGGCTCAGGTGGGCATTAGCTACGTCCTAGTTTCTCCCTAGTTGCGTCCTAGTTGTGACCTAGTTGCACCCTACTTGCACCCTTCTTGTACCCTAGGTACGCCCTACTTATGTCCCAGTTGTGCCCTACTTGCACCCTACTTGCATCCTACATGCACCCTAATTGTACCCTACTAGCGTCCTATTTGCACCCTACTTGTGTCCTAGTTGTGCCCTAGGTGCGCTCTAGTTGCGTCCTTGTTGCACCCTTCTTGGACCCTTGTTGCACTGTAGTTGCATCCTAGTTACACCCTAGTTGTGCCCTATTTGCGCCCTAGTTGCGCATTACCTGCACCCTAGTTGTACTCTAGTTGCGCCTTTATTGGGCACAAGCTACGCTCTAGTTGTGCCCTCGTTGCGTCCTAGTTACATCCTAGTGGCGCCCTATATGCGTCCTACTTGCATCCTAGTTGCGCCCTACTTGCGACCTAGTTGCACCCGACATGCACCTTAGTTGAGCCCTAGTTGCACCTCTGTTGAGCACTAGCTAAGCCCAAGTTGCGCCCTAGTTGCACCCTTGTCACACAGTATTTGTGCCCTATTTGTGCCCTAATTGCGTCCTATTTTCACCCTAGGTATGCCCTACTTGCGCCCAAGTTGTGCCCGACATGCACCCTCATTGCGCCCTAGTTACACCGTAGTTGCGTCCTAGTTACACCCTAGTTGCGCCCTAGTTGTTTCCCAGTTACGCCCTACTTGCGCCCTAGTTACGCCCAAGTTTTACCCAAGTTATGCCCTAGTTACGCACTAGTTGCATCCTAGTTGCGTCCTAGTTGTGGCATACTAGAACCCTAGTTACGCCATACTTACGCCCTTGTTGCACCTCAGTTGGGCACTAGCTACGCCCTAGTTGTGCCCTAGTTATGCCCTAGTTGTGCCCTAGTTACACCCTACTTGCATCCTATTGCACCCTACTTGTGCTTGACTTGCACCCTAGTTGTGCGCTAGTTGCGTTTCAGTTGGGCACTAGCTATGCCCTAGTTGTACCCTAGTTGTACCTTAGTGACACACTAGTTGCACCCTTGTTGCGCCATAGTTGCGTCCTAGTTGCGTCCTAGTTGCACCCTACTTGAACCCTACTTGCACCCTAGTTGCACCATGCTTGTAACCTAGTTGTACCCTACTTGTCCCCTACTTGCACCTTACTTGCACTCTAGTTGTACCCTAGTTGTGCCCTAGTTGCACCCTACTTGCATCATACATGCGCACTACGTGTAACCTAGTTGCACCCTAGTTGCATCCTACTTGCACCCTACTTGCACCCTAGTTGCACCCTAGTTGCGCCCTAGCTGCACCCTAGTTGCACCCTAGCTGCGCCCTAGTTGCACCCTAGTTGCACCCTAGTTGCGCCCTACTTGCGTCCTAGTTGTGCCCATGGTGCTCTAGTTGCGCCTTTGTTTCGCCTTAAATCTGTCCTATTTGCGCCCTAGCTATGCCCAATTTACGCCCTAGTTGTGCCTTCGTGCCGTACTTGCGCCTTTCTCGTGTCCTACTTGCGCCCTAGTTGTGCCTTTATTGCGCCCTAGTTGCAGCGTTGTTGCGCCCTAGTTGTACCTTAGTTACGCCCTAGCTACACCCTCATTACACCCTACTTGCGCCTTCGTTGCACCCTACTTGCACCCTAGTTGCGCCCTAGTTGTGCCCTAGTTTCACCCTAGTTGCATCCTAGTTACGCCCTAGTCGCACTCTAGTTGCATCCTAGTTTTGCCCTACTTGCAGCCTACTTGCATTCTACTTATGTCCTTGTTGCGCCCTACTTGTGCCCTTCTTATACCCTATCTGTACCCTAGTTGTGCACTAGTTGTACCCTAGTTGTACCCTAGTTGCGGCCTACTTGAGCCCTAGTTGCACACTACTTGCGTCCTACTTGCGCCCTAGTTTTGTCCTATGTGCGTCCTAGTTGCGCCATAGTTGGACCCTACTTGCACCCTTCTTGGGTCCTAGTTGTGCCCTACTTCCGCCCAAGTTGCGCCCTAGTTGCTCTTTTTTTTGGGCACAAGCTGCGTCATAGTTGTGCCCTAGTTGCGTCCTAGTTGCACTCTACTTGAGCCCTACTTGCGTTCCTACATGGGCCCAACTTGCGCCCTAGTTACACCCTAGTTGCGTCCTCCTTGCACCCTCGTTGCGCCTTAGTTGGGCACTAGCTATGCCCTAGTTGCACCCTAGTTGCTCTGTAGTGAAGCCCTTCTTGCGCCCGACTTGCACTCTAGTTGCGCCTTAGTTGGTCCCTAGTTGCACCCAAGTTACACCCTAGTTGCGCCTTAGTTGCGCCCTAGTTGCGCCCTTGTTGCACACTACTTGTACCCTAGTTACATCCATGTTTCACCCTTGTTGTATCCTACTTGCCCCCTGATTGCACCCTAGTTGCACTATACTTGCGTCCTCCTTGCGCCCTACCTACGCCATAGTTGCGCCCTAGTTCCACCCTAGTTGCGGCCAACTTGCACCCTACTGGCACCCTAGTTGTATCCTAGTTACGCCCTAGTTAGGCCCTACTTGCACCCTTGTTGCGCCCCTTTTGTGCCCTAGTTGTGACCTAGTTGCGCCTTAGTTGGACATTAGCTACGCCCTAGTTCAGCCCTAGTTGCGCCCTACTTGCGTCCAACTTGCGTCCTACTTGCGCCATACTTGTGCCCTAGTTGCGCCGGACTTGCGCTCTAGTGCGCACTAGTTATACCTCAGTTGGACAAAAGCTACACACTAGTTGCTTGCAAGGTGTGTACTAGTTGCCCCTACTTGCGCCCTACTTGCGCCCTAGTTACGCCCTAGTTGCATCCTAATTACGCCCTACTTGCGCCCAAGTTGTGCCCTACTTGCGCCCTACTTGTACCCTACTTGCACCCTATTAATGCCCTGTTTGCGTCCTAGTTGCGCCCTACATGCATCCTAGTTACACCCTGGTTGCACCCTAATTACGCTCTAGTTGCACCCTAGTTGCGTCCTACTTGTGCCCTTGTTGCACCCTAGTTGCGCCTCAGTTGAACACTAGCTACGTCCTAGATGCGCCCTAGTTGAGCCCTAGTTTCGCCCTAGTTGTGCTCTACATGCGTCCTGCTTGCGCACTAGTTGTGCCCTCCTTGCGCACTAGTTGCGTCCTACTCGCGCCCTAGTTGCGCCCTAGTTGCACCTCAGTTAGGCACTAGCTATGCCCTAGTTGTTCCCTAGTTCTGCCCTAGTTACGCCCCAGTTGTGCCCTACAAGCGCCCTACTTGCGCCCTAGTTGCACCCTGTTGAGAAGCACACGGGGAAGATGGGAAGGCAAGTGGTGAAAACTGAATTGTTGAGATCAAGAAGTGAGAGAGACCAAGCCGGACGACGACAGTCATACTGTCGCCCGTCCGGCCAACAGGAACTGGCAAAATCACCAGTCACCAATCTACGTGGCAGCTAGGCAATTCTTCACACCACCCATTGGTGTGTGGATCCCTCAAGAATCAGGAGATCCCAAATCTGGGATAATGCCGCGATTGCCCCACAGGCGTAGGGCAGGATTGGCCGGGCTACCTAAGAACTTATCTTTCTACTTTAACACGATAACATAAGCAGGACGGAAGAGGGACATACTCAGGCTCCCACACCTGGGTGGGTCTCGCCTCTACACGACACAAAAACATGTTCTCCCAATATTTTTCTAGTTTAACATGCTAGCACTGGCGACAATGGGTGATAGAATGGTTCCCACATGAGGTTGGATCTCGCCATAGCACCTTAGAGCAGGCAACAACGACACATGACGTGCTTCTTTCACATGATATGTCTCCGTGAACACATTTGAACAAAGTACGGGGAAAGTTCCTCTCACACGAGGGTGAGCCACGTCAAGGTACTACTTCTTGGAGAGTGGTGGATGAAACCACAGGGGAGTGGGGAGCGGTGTCTTTGATGACGACGGCGATGATGACGATGAACGACGATGAGGATGAAGATGACAATGATGCTGATGATGATGATGTCCACAAGTGACCTCGGTCTTACTCATCACCTATCTACATTTCCTTAGAAGTGATCTACTTGAATATGACAGCACAAGTGACAAGAAGCCATGGCTCCCACACAACAGTGGGTCTCGCCATTCTGACGTAAGAGACAAACCTAGAGAAAAGAGGACAAAGTGCAAGATGTGGCTCCCACACAATGGTGGGTCTGGCCACTACGGAGGAGATGCACGTGATGAGGATATGAAAAAACACATGGAGATATAAGAGAGAGAGAGAGAGAGAGAGAGAGAGAGAGAGAGAGAGAGAGAGAGAGAGAGAGAGAGAGAGAGAGAGAGATCTCAAGAAACACGGAGTTCGAATGTAGAGCGTAACCACTCAGAGGTGTCGGCGACAATAACATGGAGAGCCTCAAGGGGGAGAGTGGTGATGGAAGACTCTGTTAGTCCATAGGTGGTTGTGAGAGGAGGAAATTGTCGGACGAGGGTGATCAGCCGATGATGAAGGTCAGTGAGTACCGGTGGCGGGTTCGGTGGAGACGCAAGGGTGGCCGATGGGGAGGGGAGCGAAGCGGTGACGGATGTGGGAGGAGGAAGGGAATGACGACGAAGGAGTTGTCGTTGCCGTTTCCGAGCACGGGTAGAAGCCGGGAGTGAAGAGGAGGAGGAGAGAGAGGAGATGGAAGGGAGAGGAGTGGGTGGAGAGGAAGGAGGACAAGACATGCCTTGAGAAGAAGATGAAGGAGGAGAGAGCCGAGGAGAGGAGGATGGGGTGATGAGGGGTGAGGGAAGGGGGCAAGCGGTGGGACCAGGAGAAGGGAGAGTAAGGGGGGAAGTGGGGGCAAAAGTGGGGGAGAGCGAAGGAGATGGAGAGGGGAAAACAACAGGGTCAGTCAAGGGGGGTGAAGAGGGAGAGGCGGAAGGGAAGGAGGATGGTGGGGACGAGGAGAAGGGCTGAGGAGAGTGGGGAATAGAGATGGGAGAGGGGGTGGCGAGGGGTGGATTGGGGAAGGGAAGAGCAGAGACGATGTTGGGGAAGGAGGACGATGTGGGGGGTAAGGAAGGTGGAGAGGTACATGGAGAGGAGGACGCGACAGAGGTGGACGGGATGACAGCGAGAGCATTGAGGAGACAGCCGGTAGCAGCAGGTGAGACAGAGCAAGCACGTGGAGGCAAGGACGCAAGGCGGACAACGTCTGTAAGAACCTGCACAGCCAGGAGGAGTGATGGAGGACAGGCTGCAGCGTGAAGCGTAGCCAGGCTAGCAACCTGGGCAGCAAAGGCAGGAAGGCGTGGGAGGAGACTGTGAGGAGACAGGGACACAGGGGAGACTTGACGAAGACGGAGCGGAACCCACAGGGGAGGACGACAAGGGCAGTGGGACCAGGTGTGCCCGGCGGCGGCACAGTAAAAGCATAGGCGAGGAGGAGGGGGAGTGGACGTAGATAGACGGGGGCCACGAGCACAGGGAGGAAGAGACGGAGGAATGGAGAGAACGGGAAGAGGGACACAGGGGGAGAAGAGAGGGAAAGGAAGGACTGGTGGGGAAGGCAAAGAGGAACGGGCGGGGGAGCGGAGGACTGGTAGGGAGAGGAGAGGTGGTGCAAGATAGGCGGAGGAGGACATCATGGAGGGGAGAGAGAGAGAGAGAGAGAGAGAGAGAGAGACACAGAGAGAGAGAGAGAGAGAGA
>SZWC01000430.1:51475-68648 GCA_023375785.1 Penium margaritaceum
CCCACCCCCATACACACACCGCCCTCTCCTTACCCCCACCCTCCCTCATTCCGCCTCTCCATCCGTCCCTCCGTCCGTCCGTCTGTCCCTCCCTCCCTCGGTGCCTTTCCCTTAGCCCCCTGCACCTCGTCCCCCACTCCCTCCCACCCACTTCCCATCCCTTTCACTTCACTCCTCCCACCCGCTTCCCATCCCTTTTACTTCACTCCTCCCACGGGGGAACGCACGCACCAGCGACATCACTTCCAACCACAACGGTGATGGGGCCGCCGCCACTGTCGGGTCCCGAACCGGCATCCACCAGAGCCTGCCTGCCCAGCCGCAACGCGTGGTTCAGCCTGCCCACTCCCGGACACACCTTCTCCTCCTCCTCCTCCTCCTCCTCCTCTCTTATCTGTTGCTCAACACCATCCTGCTGCTGCTGCTGCTGCTGCCTGCTGTTGCCAGTGTGCACTCTGTGATGGTAGAAGTGAGCAGCAGACCCCGGTGCCACCGACGGTGCAGATTCTGCAAACGGCTGCTGCACACCACATGCACAAAACAGCTCTGCGGAATGGCATGGCTTGGCATGGGACGGCAAGGCGCAGCATGGCATGGCACAGCATGGCATGGTGTAGCACATGGCATGGAATCGTGAGGCATACCATGGCTCGGCGAGGCATGGCATGGCATTGTGGGCTCTGGGATGGCTCACCCTACACCCCCCCCCCCCTCCCCTCTCCCTCTCTATCACAGCTTGGCATGGCCTCGTGACCCTCCCGAAGAGAACAGAGGTAGCTCGTGTTGGTGCTTGGAACTTCACACAATCCTTCCCCGCCTTGAAGCGATGCAAAACAGCAGTTTGGGGGGGGGGGGGGATGCTTTGCTGGGAAATCCATGAAGGAAATCCATATGCACTGACCACGAACAAAACAGCTTGACACAGCCACACTGAGCAGCTGGGGAGGCCACCCTTGTGGTGCAAAAGACATCCCTTTGCAACAATAGGGTACATCGCAATGCAGAAGGGTCACTCTGCAACCAAGGGGCACCTTGCGACGCAGGGGTGCTTTGCTATGACGGAGTACTTTGCAATGACGGGGCGCTTTGCGACGAAGGGGTACTTTTGCAAAGAAGGGTCACTTTGCAAAAAAGGGGTACTTACTTTGCAACAAAATGGTTTTCTGCAACGGAAGCGCCTTTTGCAAAAAAAGGGGTATTTTGCAACGAAGGGGGGGTTTGCAAGGAAGGGGAAATTTCCAATAGAGGGGTACATTCCAACGAAGGGACAAGTCTCCAAAAAGGTCCAAGTTGATGCTGCCATGTGGAGGTGGAAGGCGGGAGAGACAAGGTCCAGGACAGGACTGAGGAAGGATGTCGCGGTTGCACTGGCTAGTATGGAAAACTATATACATATATAAATATAAATGCAAGAAAAAAGGGTGAAAGGCAGATCGGGCGCACAGGGGGGGGGGGGGGGGGGCCCACAGAGGCGTGGTGTTGGTAGTATGCCACCGCGCCCTTCTGGCCCTTGAGGGGGTCGTAGGTCTGGGGAGGAGACGGCTGCTCTGGCTCCTGCGCACCAGCAGGTTTGGCCACACTAATCCACGAAAACATTGTGCCAGCGGCGCCCTTGCGCCTGCCGTCCTCCCTACCCGCCTACCTGCCCGTCTCTCCTTCTACAGCAGTGATCGTGTACGCCAGACGACCCCCTTCACCGAACCCCCCGACTCTCCAGCCCTTGTGCGGCCCTCACCACCTTCTGCTATCCCTCGCACCCGTCACCCTCCGCTTTCTCCCCCGCCCTTCAGGATATGGCCGCCTCCGGTCGAATCGGACGGCGGCGTGGGTCGCACGGCGGGACCTGAGCGGGTGGGATCGCGCGAGACAGATGCGGCGGCCACTCCCGCCGAAAACGTCGAGAAAGGACAATTCTTGGCAGATCAGGTCGACGAGCGGCGAGGCCGAGAGTGTGGAGAGCCGCCGGAGGCAGACAGGTCCACTGACGAACAGTTCGCCCAGAGGGTCTGGTCAGCAGACGAGTTGAAGACAACACGGGACTCCCTCCTGCCAGTCACAGGAGAAGCGACGGTCGTGTTCGAATCCATGCAGCAGCTTCGAACACGGCCAGGCAGGCCAAGCCGGAAAAGTAACTTCTGGCCTGGTCCGTGCCGGCCAGGCATGCAGCCGCGGATGCGGTACCGACGGAGCTGAACAGGTCTGATTTCTCCACTTTTGGGTTCCTAGGTATGCACATTGTTTTCTGATCTGCATCATTTTCGAAACTGACCTTTAGAAAGACCCGCTCCGAGATGTTTCACGTCTCCTCAGAACTACATATCTGATTCGATGATGAAAAACCTCCCTCATCTCCGTGAATGGTAATTTTCAAAATTAAATTCAAGGCCACATGCCTGACGACCTTTAAACATATATAGCGTTCGTCGGAGGACATTTTGGCCAACTACCCCAATCTTCGGTGTTTTCATCCAGAATATTATCACTGGATTGGATCATATGTTACACCGAGCAGAACTTGGGTAGTTCAAAACGATGAGGTGCGAAGCAATAGATGATTCGAGGAATTGGGACCATTGGATACTTTGTGTTCAGTAGTAAGTGTACTTCGATGACACGTTTCGAGTAAGTCGAGCACATAAAAACAATGATGAGAAGAACACTACAGCATATTTTGGGTCTTGGGCGCTTGAGTCGAGCAAAACGTGCAACATCGCGTCGTAGGTGGTCGCTTCGATGAACTTCGTCGAGAAGTTGGTGGTTTCAAGAATATCGAGGCGCGCTTTAATAAAATTCTACCGCTATCGAGAAGTCGGCCGAATAGTATCAAAACGTAAATACGGTTCGTGGTACTTTTGTCGACCCTTGTGAAGAGTGGTTGAAGTGTCAGACCCTTCCGAAGCACATCGGAGGTTTGGGCAGGTGGCCAAAATGCCCACAGCCGAATGGTCTAAATATTTTGAGGTCGATGCCCGGTGGGCCATAAATGTAAGGACGGAAATGCCCATTCGCAAAGTTTAGGGGCTCGTGTACCTTCGCGACATAACACAATATACACAAGTGTTTACAAAATAATTGTGGACCATAACGATCTTTCATACTGCTCATTTGACTTCTTGATAGTACTAAATTTTGAAGAAGAAACACCCCATTTTTCTCGCATTCCCCTCAATTCTCGCCACGTTTTCTTGAACCAGCCACTCACAACATGATGACACACACATCGATTGCCTCAAGCACCGAAGACCTCGAGTGTGCCTCACTCTTGTTTCTGCAAGTATACAAGAGCTCACAACTTTCTACACTCAAAGTACACCTACAAATACTTACAATCAACCTGATGTCCCATTCCTTTAAGTATTCTCTTGCTCCACAACTTGTACGTTTTCACCATCTACATTCCAATTCGTGTAGCAAGGATGTTACGCCATGTGTAATGTCGACACTTAGCATGTACAAGTCACCGTTGCTAGCGACACTCGTGTTGTTGTACTCCATGCTTCTTTCATGGGTGGTCTTTATTGTGTCCCTACGTTCTTTCTCCTCGGTCCTCTCAAGTCGCATGTGTGTTTGTCACTATAGTGCTCTTGACTAAGTACTAGTGCCTCTTGCATTTCCGTTTATGCCATGTGAGCACGGATGGTATATCCAAGCCTAGTTGGACACAACCCGCTCTCGGTTTTGATGCAGCCTCTTTCAAATAGCAACCCGAGACCGGGTGTCTCTTCTACGCAACAGGTAACATTCATAGTTGGACCTACCCTGAGTTTGTCTCTGGGCCTGGCGCCTGTTAAAGCTGGTCCACTCAGACCTACTTGGTCCCCTCCAAGGTAAATCCTTGCCAGAACACAATCAGTTTGTCCGCACCCTGTCCAACTACTTCACCCGAATGTATTATGTCTCTAATATGTGCCATAAGAGGGAAGTCGCCCTTATAGTTTGGTTGTGGTTGGTCATGTCCGAGGGTGAATCACGTCATGTCCGACACACGTTCTCATTGAATCATGCGCCACAGTTCATTGACAAGATGGATGCATTGTTTCTAAAACATGGTGTCTTTTCCTGCATGTTTTTCCCCGCCCCACCCTTGCAGAACAAATTTTCAAGGGCGCAAGTCACGTATACCCAGTTTTCGGAACAAAATACCTCATCCCTCCCACCGTTGAGTGAAAAATACCCCAACTAGCCATCTGACACTGCAACCGCCATGCCAGTAGCAACGGAAGGCGAAAAATCCATTCCGACGTACCATGTCATGGGCAGTCGACGCATGACATGGACCTCATCTTCTAGTATCACAAACCTATAATTTTGGTGGTTTTTGCTCATTTCTGTGGATTTTTGTGTGAGATTTGTGGTGAGTTAAAGGCTCCTCGTACATCCAAAGGGAACATGCCGGGCCCGGATACCCCGGGGGGGAGGTGCCCATATAAAGATAAAACCCAAAACCACCAGAGTTTATCAATGGACGGGTTTGTTTGAGGTTTAAATCAAAAGGTTTGTAGTCATAATCGAGGGGTTTGTTCCTTTTTCTTATGCTCGCGGCCGGAGTTCCGAAGTCCCCATCGTAATCGAGGGATTCTGGTCGATTAATGATTGGCGACAGAAGTCGGCAAATGTGGACCTCGCCAGTAATTGATGGAGACACTAATCGTTGACGGCTTGTGAGGCAGTCGATAAGCAACGTTTTTCACTGACCATCGATCATCCCAATGGCCATGCGCCATTTTGTTTCCTATTGGGTCGGCAACGCATATGTATTGATGTCTTGATTGTCATAACGTTGGATGGTGCAGCAGATAGAAACAGGCAATTGCTATAGAAAACGCCAAAGACAAATAGATTCACACGTATGTACAATCAATCTCAGCTTAGCTTCAAGCCGTACAGCCTTGCTTGCTGCTTTTCCAAAATACGGCTGCCCCCTCCCCATTAGAAATACACAGCCTTTCCTTCTTTGTGGATCAACTTCATGTGTCCACCCACTATCGGTGCACCATCAATAATGATTGAGGGATGTGCTGTGAAGTCCGGCCTTGTGCACGTTGTGAAGAGTGCATAATACACTACACTTGGTCCGGCCTGAAGATGATGCTCTCTCAGACATAGAGAGAACTAGGAAAGGGAATTTAACATTAAAGGCTACATCAACACAAGTGAAGGTGGCAAGGTACATCAATGAGCCAATTAATCTCAAGTAATTAGTCATATCCACCACCTCTCCTAGTTTAGACACATCTAAAGACTTCAGCAGTGTCTGACTTGGTAGGATCATTGAGTAGAGGGAACTACAGACAGCAACGATGCAAAGTGCTAACCCAGGATGCGAACATACGTAGGTTGGTAAACGTGTAGTGTGCAATCTAAGCGATCGCACTCAAGCTCCATGTCCAAGAAGATACAAGCTAGATCAAGATCCTTCATCTTCTATGCTGACTACAGGATTGGAAGATGAAATTAGTAGGTCATCAACATAGACAAGAATGGCAATAAGGGGAGTAGAAGGGACACTAAGGAACAAGGTGGCATCAACTGTGCTCCTACAAAACCCTCTCCTCTTAAGTGTTGAGGTGATTTCCATGTTCCATAGAAGGCATACTTGAGCTCATAGAAGGCTTTGCAAATCCAATGTATTGTGTTGGTTCCATCAATAAACCTAAGGGGTTGGACCATGTAAATTTACTCGCCAAGCATGCCATGGAAAAAGCATTGTTGACATCTAATTGTTCCAACTTCCAGTCATGCTAGGTTAACAAGTTGAGGGTTCTGACAGTTGTATACCATCCGGCTAGGGAAAAGGTCTCATCAAAGTCAATACCATGAATATGTGAGAAGCATTTGGCGGTGATTCGATCCTTTTTGCTCAATAGAGCTGTTAGGCTTTAGCTTCCAATGGTAAACCCACGTTTCTTAGAGTGCCTTCTGTCTTGGTGGGAGATTCACCAAATCGTAGAGTCCATGGTCAATGAGAGCATCAAGTCCTCAAATTGTTGTATCTCATGGAGTGAAGTCAATTGCGTTATGTGCATCAAAAAATGTCAGTGGCTCACGTGGGAGGGGTGAAAGACTAGCAGCAACAAGGCAAGAGGAAACATATCCAGTAGTAGAGGTGTCAAGAGCCCACAGGAATGCATGCTCAATGAGAGAGCATCACAAGGTATTATTGGGATGTGCTACTTATGGAGCAATGAGGTAGGCAGCTCTGGTGAGCCCGACGGCAGGAAGGCCATGCTCACAAGAAGAGGCAGTTACATGAGAATGAGACATGGACTGATGATTCTGAGAGGGAAGATTCCAAAGCCGACCACCATGAACATATGAAGACACGACGTGAGGAGGAGAAGGACAGTGGAGAAGACGGCAGGCCACACCATGGGCACAGTTTCACCTGTGAGAGATGTGTCAGTCTAGGGAGGAGAACAAGGTATAAGTGACATGGTAGGAGAGCCTACAGATTCACATGTGGTAGAGATGTCACAAGAAAAGGAAGGGTGCCTGGGAGACACAACATGAGGAGACGCAACAGGAGTACAAGCATCAGACTTGGGAGGAGGCACTTTCTGATATATCCCATACCTAGGGTGATAGAGAGGCATTTTAAGGATAGGTGTGACCCTCTCACAAGCGGAGAGAGTGGAACTAGAGAGGCGGGGGAGGATGAGACAAGCCAAGGCAAGTCACGCTTGAACACACCCTCAAAGAAGAGGTCATCACGGGACTCAAGGACACAACCACTGGTGGAATTCCAAAAATACCATGCCTTAGAGAAGGGAGAGATGCCAAAAATGACACAAAGACAACCACAAGGAGACATCTTTCTATCACGATGATCATCTAGGAGCTCCAAATACGGGCAAGATGAACCTCCATAAGAGGGTCAGTCTAGCATTCATTTGAAGTGACATGACAAGGGAGGGGACCATGGCGAACATGGTTCTACACCCATGTCATGTATCAAATTACCGATAAGGCATAAAGAGGGATCTGATCGGAGTTAGAAAGAAGGGAATGCACACCGTCAGCCGAGGCGCAGTTCAAACGCTCTTACACACCAGTTTTCTACAACATGTAAGGATCGGATAGAGACCATTTGGTGCCAAGAAAATCATAGCATGTAGGAATAAAATGATAACAAAAGAAGTAGCACAATCCCAGAGATTGCAGTTGTTAAGAAAAAAAACCAAAGAAGAGAGAGGCAGTTTCTTGTGGTGGACAACAATGTGTGGACGACTTTGGGTGCGTTGGAGGCTCACCTGCCGTCATGTGGCAATAGTATTAGTTATGATAGCACATGTGGGTAGTAATAGCAAGAGCTATAACAGCCACAGGCAATTGCAGTAGTCATGGACAAAAATAACAAATACAACATACCTTAGTAGCAACATGTAGTTGTAGCAACTATACTTTTTGGCTAAATAAGAAGTGGCATCGACAAGGAGTACTAGTCAAAGCAGTAACAACAGCTTCGTCAAGGAGTAGCATGGATTGTGTTACCGATGGTGGCAAGCATTTGTAGTAGCAACACACGACAGCGGGAACAAGTGTCAGTACACAATACCTTAGTAGCAAAAATAACTCTAGTGTGTAGCATTAGCAATAACATTATCAGTGCACAAGATATGCAACAAGAGAAGTAGCATTGCAAATTAATAGCACCACTGTAGCAAAATAAATGCACACAAGGACAAGAATACACAACATTATCAATAGCAATAGCTGTTGTAGCGAGTGGAGGTGTTGTACAACTTTTTTGCATCTATGTTGAAACCGCTTTGTTGTTCTTTCCTGCGGTCACAAGCAAGATCATCGGCAAGTGCAACTAGAACATCGTAGGTACAAACATAGGTTAAATGCCAGTGAAAATTTGAGCCAGGAGGAAGAAAATATGGGAGGTTGGTAGCATGCGAAAGTGGGATCGCACCATAACAACCGGGGTACTTGTGAAAAACACCCTGGTTACCCCTGTTTTAATATCTTCTCACTCCGGCATAGGAAATGCGCCATGGAAAATTGCTTATGGAGAGAGGTGATTATCTCCCACCTTTGCAGGTGTGTTGACTTGCGCACATGAGTGTTTGGTTACATTGAAAACGATTGGCTCCTTTTCTGAGTGTATCAGTTTTTCCACCGAGAGCAAGTGCGGTTGATGTCCGACACCTACCACTCTCACTTTGAGTGTGGTGATGTGGCAACAAACATCATTTAACTTTGCCCATTTATTATTATTGTGACTGTGGTGATGGACGTCATGGATGGTGTTGATGCTAGAAGCACCCTGAAGGCTCACATGCACCTTCGCTTTGGCCACTAGATGTTTTGTGTCTTAAAAAAATCCTACAACTCTGGCCATTCTTCAGTGAAATCTCCAAGGACTGAAGTGGATGATGGAGGAACTCAGTGATAATATTTTTGCTGATCCTACAGTTATTACATGGTTGCTTTTGACCACCTCTTCTACCCTTTTACAATCATGTGTAGAGGTATCTCCTCTACCTCCACCGGACATCCCATCCAAGGCCACAACCATCCTCTTCATTAAATGATCATTTGTTGTGATTGATGCTTCAAAAGTTAATGTTTTGAGGCAATCATAACAGCTACATCGCTATGTCCATAAGTTGTCGATGAATCATGAGCTTCTGGAGTCTTTATTTTTTTATTGTTAGTAGTAGTTGTCGATGTGATATCAACTATTAGAGCAGAAATACTATACTGAGCATAGAGGCAAACGACTTGGTTGTGTAATATCAATCATCTAAGGATTTTGATGTTTTCCCTATGTTTCTTACATTTGCGTGATGTCTATGGTGGTGTCAGGTATCCATATCCCATTCATGGTGTCGAGTGTGGACCAACCGATGAGTATCCCGAATCCTTGGTGAGTGCACCTATAAAGTGAGAGCGTTAAAAAATTAGTGATTCGACCAATGCAATTGACACAAGAGATGTAGAAATTGCATGCAAGACCATTTACATGGTGACAAATTCCAGTTCTTTAGTACCATCATCTAGCTTTGGACAAAAGATCATCTACCAAGAGGCTATGCATCACCACCTATTTGAACTTGAGCTATTGTATGCTTTGTAACTGATAGGGTCCTGCTTGTGTATGAACCAATTCGAGACGTGGAAGCATTTGTATCTACTTCTATTTTGTCTCAGACGGTTTGTTTTCATCCCGAACTTTGGACCATGCAAAGCTTTGCCCAAGCAGGGGAGCAGTTTCACTCTGGCACTTAAATTCTACGGTTGTTTCTCCTCGTATCCTATAACTTGGAGGGATATTTGACTTGGTTTATGTTCTTTCTAACTTGGTCAACCTAGAAAGAGTTTTGTTGTGTGGTATTTGAGCTATCCCAGCTTGTGAGAGAATATACATAGGAAGCAATGCATGGTTGACCCTAGTTTCTCCATTCGTAGATACATATTTTGTGAGATGCACCACATGTGTTCTCATGCCTAAATAAGCAGCTACATTGTTGTCTGATGGCTTTTAGCGAGGGGGCGTGTTGTTGTGTGGGCTCCCACCTGTCCAAGTGTTGGAGTGGCTTAGCGACCGGCATCTACGATAATGGAATTCGATATAACTTGAAGATGATTTAAGATGTGGATATGATTTTTATGTAACGTTCAATTGATTCCAAATGATTACATGTGTTTCTTGTCTGTTTGGTGGCCAAGGCCTGGGCAATCGATGGTATATACCAATGCTCTAGAAGGTCCATGGATACTTGTTGAAGATGTCACTCACTTAGTGTATCTTGTCTGTTGTCAAGACCGGACACTCATTGGTATGCATGTTGCCTTGAGGAGATATCAAGTTGTATTGTGAGCCTTTAAAAGTTTGAAATTAGTTACTCATTCATAAAATCCTTGTATTTTATCCGTGGATTGAGACTTAGGCACCCAGGTAAATATTCTAGTTGTTTAATGAGATCTATTTTTTATGGTATAATGCTCTTCGGAGTTTCATAACACTGACTGTTCATTTGGGCTTGACGGGGGTGATGGGGCTAGATGAGCTAGCTTAAAACACCCCTATACAAACCACACATAAGCTCACTTGTGACCACTCCTTGTTCTTAATGCATTCTAGACCAAGCCAGATTTGCTCCTGCTCGTCTGACCCTTACATGTAGAGCTCGTGTCACATTTCTATAGACATACATGCCCTTAATAACTCCTCATTGAATAGTTCATGTTGAAGGAATTTCAGAATGATACCAAAGGTTGTTGCTGTACACTTGGCAACACTTTCCTTGTTAAAAGTGGCATTGTCATGCAATCCAAACTAGAGAAAAAAACAAATATCAGGTCATGAAAGGAATGCATGGACTCAAGTATGCGTTTAAACAGAAGTATCACAACACAAGAATAAAGACCACTTTTATATCATACTGGGGTGCCAAGGTCCACTACACCGACACATGTCATTTGTCCCAATGAGTGGAACAATCGCGTGTCTAGGCATAACTCTCATACACACAAAATGTCATTGAATAGAAAACATCAGAGACTTGAGCGTGGCCTAGTACACATACGCATACACAGATTCTCTCTCAATCTCTTTGTCTCTCTCTCCCTCTTGATCTCCCTCTCTCTCTCTCTCTCACACACACACACACACACACACATTCACACATTTACATATACGCACAAATACACACAAAAGATGTAAAAACACATTTACATATACACACAGTTGGTTTGGTGGTGTACATGTTGTGTTTTTACACAACTAAGTGGATGATTAATGTAGGACATAAGTTTGACTAGTCCATGGATGGTGTGCATAAATTGAGCAAGGGTGGCAGTACCACTTCCGCTGAATTTGAACTGGATATATGTGTGGTAAGGGCAAGAGTATTTGCTTCCATGATGGTGTTCTTTTCCTCCATCTTGGAGTTTATAGACACTTAACCTGCCATGATGGATTTTAGTCACAAGTGCTTCAACCACGCCTTTGTATAAGACACCAAAACCTACCATATAGGTTGTTACCATGTTATTTTCAACAATGACATCTACGGTTTCTAACTCTACTCCAGAATGGTACTCCTCCATCATGCCAGTTACGTTGACATCATGAACTCATGTGCAGTCTTGTCGACTTTGTCACTATTGTTGAACATGAAGATGTGAGAAAATTAGTTTGGGATGTCTTATGTAATGATTGTATTTACACACAGATTCATGATGAGATCATCATGTGGATCCTACTTGTCTAGATCACATGGACAATGGACAATGTTGGCTGGAAACAAATAGATGTTTTGGTTTCAACTTGCATAGGCATCTAGAATTATGTAAGGAAATCGGTAAATACCTTGATCAGTGAAGGGGAGTCCTAATGGTTTGGCATTGCTCTTCAAAAAATGGAATCAAACATGTAATGAGGTACATCATTTTTTCTAGGGGCTAGGCAAAGACAAGCGTTGCTAAAAGCCAAATCACGCTTATCCACCTTTTGCACCACATTGCACATGATGACACCCTAAGATGTGCACATCCACGATAACACATAAGGACAAAGGAATTATGTGTCCTTGGGAATGTATAGTAAAGAGGTATGAATGGTTAAGAAAACCATGCAACCGTGCATCGAATAATCCCATGTTCAAGGTTAATAATGAATTTTATCCCACATGTAAGACAATGAAAAGTAGAAGAATATGCCTACCTTTGTGACCATCTAGAATCGACAACATGTTTTTAAAGATAGATTGAATGGACACGTGATCGAGAGATGTCTAAATTGGCAAGTCTAAAAAAGGGTTGGGATTTTTTTCCACGATCCCCCCTTCCATGTCTGACATCCAATCGTTGACCTGATCATTGAGTCTCTTTTGTGGACAAGGATGGGAGGGTAACATGTGAGGATTCGTACTAGGAGTAAGGTGGACACACAAGAATTGGTGGCAGAAGTTCCTTAACTGCCATTCCCAATAAATGAAAATGTAAAACATGTCAGAAAACAGATGTTGAATACCACTTGCACAAACCTTTATTTTTTAATTTACCTTTGACATCCCTTATCCTTTCCTTGAGTTTCAAACTATCAATAAATCACAGCCCAAGGTTGCACACAGGGTCTACGGTTTCTTTTCTCTGGATCCTCTCATGGACAGTCGTAGCAAGGCTCGAGTATTTTCCTTTCAATGCATGGGGAGCTTTAAGACCCCATGCATGACCTGGCAGGCCCTCCAACCATACCAGGGCAGGGTGTCTATGATAGTGAAGAAAAGATGTAATATACCCAGCCAAAAGTCGTTACCATTAGCAGTTATCTACTACAGGCATGCAGTGTTGGCATTAAGACTTCCAATATTTATAGAAAGGGTTTAAGAGTGGTATCACGGAGAAGGGGTTGCTTTTTCTAAAGGTTGGACACGGGTATGGTGGCCTAAAAAATTCTAGTTGTATGGTCAATCCCTTTGATGAAATTTATGAAATCCAACGTATGACCATTGGTGAATAGGAGGACACAAAAATGTGATGTGATTTGTTCTTTGAACCCTTATTATTTTTTAACTTTTGGAATATCAAAAATGCTATCATTTGTCATTTGTGATTTGGCTTGACAAAACTGGCTCAAGTCATGGGAATATGAAACCGTTAGTTTTAGTAGTTATGTCCATAGGCTTGGCAAGATGGCTCACAATTGTATTTCACAAAATTCAAGACAAACTCTTAGATTGTGGGAATTAAGAGCACATTTTGTAAGAAAGGTAGAAGATAGATATAGGAATGTAGATATGAGAAAAATATGTAGCATATGAAGTAATGTTTGTCCGTTTTAGTCGCTTGGGTGGCCTAATTCATCTAACATTTCAACAGTAGAATTTGTGATGTACAATGGAAATAGATCACTGCGCTTTAGCTCTACCAATGTTGGGAATCATGGAAACACATTGTGCGTACACACATAGGTTCTCATCCATGTTCATTTCTAAGGTCTCATCCATGCAAGAAAGCTTAATGGACACCAAAAACAAGGTCAATTTTTTTAATCTGGCGTATTTCCCAAAAATATACTAGAAGCCACAAAATCATGATAGAGAGGACAAAAACATAGGCAATAGAACAAGTTAAATTATAAAAACCACCGACAGTAATGGGATTGCCTCGTGGAAGTCGTAATATAACTTGAACATACCCATGTTTAGTAGATGTTTTTCTCACAGAACCTCCCATCCTTCATTCACGATACAGGCTCTTAACTTTGAATTTTCTCAGAAATTAATGTAAATATTTTTTTATGAATAATGGGACCAATAAAAAAAATCTTCCTCATCTTAAATACCAGAAATCCCTTTCTCAATACTCATGTTCCTAGTCCTCCATGTCCGACCCCATACGCTCCAAGAATCAATCTACATACCGTACTCGTCATGCATCCTAACCCAATGAAATATGGCAATCCTCGAGTGGAAGAGGAAATCTAATTTGGCTTCCTCTTTCTTTTCATGTTATACATCCCCTTAAATCTACCTTGTACATTCTTGTGCTGCACAATGCATACACATATTTTTACACAACTCCGTATGGTCTCTCACATTGTTTTTATTCTCTTCCAGGTTATCTATGACATTATGATAAAAACCATCCTTCGATTTCATGTTATTCCCACGGTGTATGAAATCCTCTTATGTGTACATGCAAATGCAACTCTAAGCCCCAAAAATTGGCAAGTGAAGTAGTGGATGCTATCCACAACCAATTGCTTATAAAAACACGTGGTCTTGATTGAATTTATTGAGAATTTCACAAGTTGTAAATAAAATAACTTGTCTCTTAATTCTCATACACATCACCAACTTATAAAAGATCTGTCATATGTTGCATCTTTAAGCACCACATTCATCTAAAAGAAACTAAACACATATAACATTTCCAGATCCTAGACGGTATTGATCCTTAATGTTAATGTAAAATCATATTAAATTCTCTCACCTTTTTGTGTGACTACTCCTTTTGAAGGTGCATTCATACATAATTCATGAAGAACTTGCGCTCAATTTTCCCTAAACAAACATCTTCATCCACTCAACCATCTTTATGACTTACATCGTTAGAATAATTTTTTTTATGTATTTAAACATTCTAAAATTGGAAAATAAGCTATTATCTCAATCACAAGATAGTAGATGCAACCCTCAACCATCTGGGCCTCCATCGTTCCTCACTTTAGTAGATACAAAATGTGACATCGTCACACGGCATTAGGCTTGTACTAAAACAAAGTCCACTCATCTTCATATTTTCATAGGTATATGTGTTGGATCCTTTCTTGTGTACTTGTGTAACGGAACTAATTTAATATTTTATCCCGCACAATATAAAGAGGAGAAACTGTCCTTCACCTCAGGTTTGTATTTGTCTGTTTTGTCGAAGGCATAACTATAGAGGGCCTCTAATTGACAAAAGGTAATGAAAACTATTCAAAGGACCCTTGGGACAATGGCTTGCTACAATAAAATCTGCAAAACAAACAAAACCACAAAAAACCACATCTTATCCGTGTTTGTTTGAATGTTCCATGCAAGCACCACTCACCAGTCATACTTTTTATTATTCCAACAGTATTTGAGGTGCATACATATTTCATTGACCTCAATCCTAAAGATACATGGACGCCAATTTCTTTGCAAAATCTAGGCATCAACTATGAAAACACAAGCCTTTACAATCAATGCCTATCTCAACTTGAAATTTCTCTTATATAGTCATTTTATGCTTCCTGAAAAATTCTCACCTCCAACCGATTAACTCTCTCCCCCGTAATTACTATCTTCAAATACCTAGCATGCAGTTATTAGAATGGGATCTCTACCAATAGCTTATATCAGGAGTGAACCCAACATCAAAGGCAGGCGTCAACATTAACCGCGGAAGTACTATCACTAAAGCACAAGATGTCACGTGGACTAACTTGTTTTTCCAACCTAGGGAAGTATAAAAAAGAACACAATGATCTTTTCGTATGATTTTCCCAAAATAATTCACTTCTTTCTTTCTCACCCAACACTTCTCCATCTTAAACTCCCACCTATTCAACTCAAGGTGAGCCAGATATTGAAAATGTCCCTCATTTTTTACCTTAAATTTAAATTTTCCTTCCAATGTTAAGAGAGATTTTGTATTGATATTTCGTTTTCAGCTAGTTCATACATTAAGCATATGAGCAACCCTTAGAAATATCTGAATGTGAACGTTTTTTTACTCAACCAAAACTTCACCATGATAAAAATCTCTCTTCTATACAAGGCCGTGGTCTAATGCCCAAACAAGCCTTCTTGATGATAAAAAAAAATCTTTTAATATTTTATGATCTCACAAGAATTTTCAATCTTTGGATTCCCTTCTTGATCGAATTAATTTCCAAACACATGGATACTCTTCATCCCTCCCATCTTTGACAGGAATACACCATCGCCCCCATCTTATGAAAACGTCTCCTCATCTTGTGGAACAAACAAAACACAAAAAATCCCAAACCTGGAAATTTCTTGGAGACCGCTATGAGTTTATCACAACTCCCTCTTGTTTGACACAAGAAGAAAATACATCAAAGCCAAGATATTATACCACTCCAAAACTATAGCAGGATGCACCCAGTTTCAATGTTCTTGTTCAAATACATGCCATTTATGTTTTTTTATAAAGAACCATGAAAGTATCTTTGTGCAATGACCTCTATCTTATTTGTTGTCCTTGTGGCTCCATAATTTCCTACTTCCCCTCTTGACAGGACTGGCATCTTCACTCTCAATAGCTCATAGTGCCCGTCAAACAATAAACATTTTAGTTTTTCTAGTCGATTCTTTGCATCTCATTTTTCCAACTTATCTAACAAGAAACATGGGTCGATCCGTACCCTCCATTGTGGCAAAAAAATCATTACAACCTTTCCTACCACTTTTAAATACTATGTTTGGCTAGTCTCCATACTTGTGTCTCACAAACCCAAACAAGCTAAAGCCAAATTGAGAACAAAAAAGGTTGACTTCACATATGCGCTCTTAACAAATTATTGTCCTTTTGACAAAAAAACCAATGTCCCATTAGGATTCCAATGTAAAGTGTCAAAGAGGCATCTACACTTTCACCTGTCTCACTTGGAAGACAGTATAATGAGATCGAAATTAAGTGGGGTACTGAAACTGAAAAAAAGTAAAGTAATTCACGGGCAATCGAGCGGTACCAATCGTGGCGAAGGCTGGCGGAGGTGGGCGTCTACCTCACAAGCCAACCGTTCATTTTCTGAGGTTTTTATGACATTGTTAACATTATCCTTAAATAAAATCTCTAACCAATTAGTTGTAAAGCACGGTGGCTTGGGATTCTGACTAACTAGTTCAAACTGATTGACCAAAGTGCTCATGTCGTGCCGATCATTGACTAATTAGCATGTGTTTTGAGTGTTTTTCACGAATCCACTGTCCATTAACATGGACGATGTAGATGTGATTACGGAATGTGAATGTATTTGAAGTTTCCTTTTTCTGAACTCTGAACTTGCAAAAGTGCATCTCATTAAGCCTTGATGAGCCTTGGTGTGCCTAAATACGCCTCGATGCGCCTTACGATGCACATGAAACTTATAAATAACGGTTAAATGCTCACAGAAGGCATCACATTTATTTAACTAAGAAGATTTATTTGTTCAAACCACTGTTTTTTTCAAACCACCAAAGCATAGCAGCTGACATAAATGTTTTACCAATGATTTAGTTACATTCAGTTTGCACGCGCGACTGATTTATCAGTACACCAACGCAATTTTTTGAAAAATCTAGTAACTATCTGAGTTTCCTTAGGAGCCCCACACAGGTTTAGCGGACAGTCCAGGTCTATACCTAGATACAGAAACCCCAGTCGAAGGGTACCTTTCTGGTAACTTCAAATTGGACTTTTCTGTCCTCGAAATCAGCACGCCGCCGAGTTCAGTGTTCCGTTTCACGAGGCGACTCCTGTGCTGTGGCTGTCGTCGAGTTTCGCTCGGATGCTCGAACAGGGCCCGTGGAAGGCTCACGATATGCGACCATCGAGGGTTGGACGTCGTCCCATGTCCATGCGACGTTTCCCAAACAAACCCGAACGGACCAGCCGGCCTGCAGTCTTTTCCCGAGAAAGTGAAGCGGAAGAAACTGAGAGGGGGGGGGGGGGGGGGGGG
>SZWC01000430.1:99196-109196 GCA_023375785.1 Penium margaritaceum
TCCCCTCCCCATCCCCCTCATGGTTCATGCAAGTGTTGACAATTGTATGTGCTCTTGGGGAGAAGGGGACAGAAACTCATGGAAATTGTATCCCTCCTCCACCTCCTCCTCCTTATTCTCCTCCTCCATTGAGGACATGTGTCAAACCATGTGATGGCAACTACTTGGGAGGATCCATACCTGCAAGGATTGTTTCCCATCAGCAACGACCCACCGCGAAGCTTAGGGCGCACTGGTCGCTGGAGAGAGAAGAGGAGAGCGCAGGCCTTGTCACACGGGAGAAATCCCAGAAGCCCTGATCCTGAAGCTGTTTGTGCATTCCTTGAAACGGAACGTCGACAGGCGATGGAGCGCCGAACGAGCAACAACACGCCCAGACACGATGACTAAGCACAGGCACAATGGGGAGAGAGCGCGGCTCGTTGCGGGAGTTTTGTACCGGCTTGGGTGCGAGCACCGTCAGGCAATGCAAACATTGCCTGATGGTGGAGAAAGGAGCTACCTTTATAAAAACGGGTCTTTTTAGCCCTTGAGCCCGAATAAAAATGGCCGCTTTCAAACGGTCGTTTTCATTCCGTGGTTTCCCTTCTTTTCAGAGGGGGGTCGAACCTGGGACTCCCAGTTTGCGACTCCCACCCCCCCAAAACAAAAAACAGCTTCAATTGTTTGTGAGACTCCATTTGCATGCATTCACTCTAACATGTGGCAAAGTGAATGTGAACAACAAGTGAATATCTTTCATGCCCTGCATGTGGTTCACAATGACTGATGTGACTAAAACATGGGAGGACCATGGGGCACATGTGGTTGTCTGAGTGCTGCAAGTGTGTGGTGGTCGCATACCTCTGATTTTACACCCCCCAAAAAACCCTCCACCACTGATTTCCGCCCCCTCTTTTTGTCCCTCCAAGACCCCCCCCCCCTTCCACACCCCCTGACCACCCATTTTGGGTGGTCTGAAAAAAGCAGGATTTTCACCCCTCACATGGCCCAAATAAAACGGCAGTTTTATTCGGCCGTTTTAATTTGGTAACCGAATAAAATCAAGGTAGGAAAGGAGGGTACTACAAGATTCGATCCAATTTCGGGGATCCCACCACCAAGGGTTGCAGACTTTGCTCAAGAAAACAGTGTAGATTCTAGACATGTTGCCTATTGGGAGGGATAAGAAGGGTCGATGATATACGTCCCTTGGGAAGACTTAGAGGATGTAGCGTGGCACTGCCACGCCGACCGGTCGAAGGAGCCACGTGGTTCGAGCAGGGTCACATGGGACTGTGAGCGGTGAGACGGGATAGCTTGAGGGTCGGAAACCCTCAAGCGCCGCGGTTTTGGCCTACTTGACCAAGGATTATGTCGAATCCGTTACATTGGTATCAGAGCTCCAGGGCTCGAATCCCCCGTCGGGATTACCGGAGATGCCGAGGCGGCTCTCACTCGTAGTGGGGGGAGTGTAGCGTGACAGTGCCACGCCGACCGGTCGAAGGAGCCACGTGGCTCGAGCGGGGTCACCTGGGACTGTGGGCGGTGAGACGGGATGGCTTGAGGGTCGGAGACCCTCAAGCACCGCGGTTTTGGCCTAGTCGGCCAAGGATTCTGTCGAATCCGTTACAGAGGAGTTTGATAGTGGAGGCTTTGAGGATGACTACTTCATTGCATGTGACTTGGTGGCTTCTGTCCTGATGAGAGATGCAAATGACAGCACACCTGGGTGGACGCAGAGGAAGGGGGCGACGAGGAGTTCCGACAAAGATGACGGGGAGGAAAGTGGTGAAGAGGAAGAGGAAAAACAAAAACCGACATTAAAGAAGCAGAAATTGTCGTATTTACAGATGGTGACACCAAGGGTGTTGCAGACAGACACATACGCATCCACTGACCCCACACGTGGCAGCCTGGTGCTCCGCCAGTCAACGATACGCGGAACAATTGAAGCTGCACTTTCTGCTGAACACCTCAAGTTTCTTGAACACGCATTACAAGAATGATCTGAACTTTCGCATCGTCTTTTTTCTTTGTTGAGAACCTGTACTTTCGGACGGTGTTGCACTTGTAACATGCTCCAAAAACGTACAAGCCACACTCCTCGTGACGAGTGGCGAACACACTTCTACGGGATGGGAGGAAGCGTGTGGAGGAGCGACTACTCCCAACCCGGCGGTTGTCTTAAGCACGCAGTTGCACCTTACAGAGTGACGGGTGGACAGAAATAAACCGACATGCTATCTTTGCTGTGCTTGCGGTGAGTACTGGCGGTGCGGTGTTCCTCTTTTCCGATGATGCAGAAGGAATGACCCGTGATGCTAAGTACATTACCGCTCTCATGCGCAAGGTAATAGACAAGATTGGCCCACAACATATCCTGCAGGTTGTCATGGATGGGCGTCGGTGAACAAGCAAGCAACGGCACTTCTTTTTGCGCAAGACTCGTACCGACAAGTATTGTTCGCTTCATGCATCACGTATAAGCTCAACAACGCCTTAGAGGACATGCACCAGCTGCAACTATGGTTCGAGGAGGTGGAGAGAAAACGGCGTTTGTGGTGGACTACTTTCGCAACCACCGTGCAGTAGCAGCACAGGTGGACGATGTCACGGATACGAAGCGCATTTTGCGCCCTCAAGACATCCGCTTTGCAACCAACTACCTCATGGTCGACCGCCTTTTCGAGTTGTGTGGTCCTCTTGCGCAGGTGGTTGCTGCTGAGCCTTTGCAGACACACACGTGACCGGGAGGAATGAACGTGGAATGCGTAACGCGATCGGAAAGCTCGAGTTGGACGCCAGTTGGTGGAAGGATGTGCCTGTCGTTCGGGACTCCATACAGTCGGTGTACACGACCATTCGAGCCGTGGATGAGGATTATGAGATTTTGATGACCATACACAACACTCTGAACAAAGTGGTGCAGGGCTATGCACAAGTGGAGCCGCGGCCACCACAGATGCATCTCGCATTGGAGAGGGGAAAGGCAATCTTCGAGGCGAGGTTGGCCGCGATGGGCGAGACTCGTGCAGTACACAAGGACCCGCGCAACGTTGGAAAAGATGCTATCTAAAAGAATACCATTCTACCCCCTAAATTCGCACATAAATTAATTCAATACAATTTTAGCCCAGGTAGAAATTACTCCTGTCTAGTTCGCTGACGGTCCAAAATTTACTGGAACTTGAATTTGATTTTTTCCGGACGAGATCCACTCTGGTCATCGGCTTGTCCGGCCTGACATCGTCGCCAGCCAGTGGCGTCCTCGATATGCGAGCGGAATTCGATCACACATGCCCTCACCCGCAACAAGCGTAGCAACCAATTGCTGTCAAAGTGGGTCTAGGACTTCGTGTACATGAACCATAACATGCACATTCTTCGCAATCTGGTAAAGAGGAAGCCTGAGATGGTCGAGAAGGCCATGATACCCTTGCCAAGTGCTGAAGAGGAGAGTGAGGTGGTGGATGTGGCAGGAGAGGTGGACGACGGCTATGATCCAGCAATTCACATTTCACGTCACGTGTCTTGCAAGACTTGTACACCGCAGACCTGGAGCCACGTGATTTTGTCCTAGACGGAGCCGATGGGTTTGACGATCTGGAAGCGGCGAGTGATCGCAAAAAACTGTGGTTGTTAAGGAGGGTGCGGAGGATGATGATGAGGACTACGTGAGGGTTTCGAGGTCCACTTTCAAAACTTGGTGCTATTGCCTGTGCACATCACACGCGCCACAACAACAAACCTGACTTTCAAGGAATCGGCAGCCCTTGTTGTTGAGGGGTTGTCAACCATGCATGTGACACAGTTCCACACACAGCTTGTATTGCGGGATAGAGATAATGGGGATACTGGAGAGAGTTAGGAGGCAACGAAGGAGGTTCCACAGGGCATGCAAGGCATCAGAGGAAACACATTAGAGACAAGAGTTACTACGGAGCAGAGTGCTCTCGTGTCACATGTGGACGGCGGAGTGCATCTAGTAGAGTGATAAGATGAACACATTGATGTAGGAGAAACCTAGTACATGAGTATCATTGTAGGACTTAGCCGCAAACCTTTTCTTCAAAGGGTGAGCCTAAGGGGGAGGGAGTAGAGAGGCATGGACACTGATGATATGAGGTGTCTATGACCGGACGATGACAGTGACTTTGCATTATCGATGTTTGTTTTATCGTGTTATTGGAGTGATCCTAGAGCATGTTGGCTTCATCCTGAGCAGCCTGTCAACTTGAACCTAGTCCATGCTTAAAAATGTTTTAAAGTTGTATGATTTTTCCCTTATTTTTTGCACGTCATCATTGTGTTTCTTGCATTGTTTTGATAAAACACGGGAAGGTACAATATTAGCACGATGACTTCAATCTTTGTCATAGCAAAGTCACAGTCATTGCCAGGTCATGGGCACTTCATATCATCAGTGTCCATGCCTTTTTACTCCCTCCTCCTGGGTCCACTCCTTAAATAACTTATTTGCAACTGTCCTACAATGATACTCATGTACCGAATTTTCCCTACACCGATGTGTTTATCATATCACTCTACTCAACGCACACCACTATCCACATGTGACACGAGAGCACTCTACTCTATAGTAACTCTTGTCTTTAATGCATTCTCTCTAGCGTCTTGCGTGCCCTCTGTGGCCTCTTTCGTCGCCTCGTCACTCTTTCGAGCATCCTCATCATCTCTGTCCTGCAACACAAGTTGTCTGCGTGACCGTGTCACGCGCATGTTTGACAACCCCTCAACAACAAGGGTTGCCGATTCCTTAAAAGTTATGTTTGTTGCTGTGGCGAGTGTGATGCGCACAGGAAACAGCACAGAATCCTGAAAGTGGACCTCGAAACCCTCACTCACGTAGTCTTCATCATCATCCTCACCATCTTCCTCGACAACACTATTTTTCGATGCACTCGCCGCTCTCAGATCGTCAAACCTATCGGTTTTCAGTAGGACAAAATCGCATGGCTCCAGGTCTGCAGTGTACAAGTCTTGCAATGCACGTGAAATGCGAAGTGTTGGATCATAGCCGCATCCACCACCTCACTTTCCTCCTTAACACTTGACAAGGGTATCATGGCTTTCTTGACCATCTCACGCTTCTTCCTTCCCATATTGCAAAGAATGCGCAGGTTATGGTTAAGGCTTGGAAAACATGATAAAATTTTATTGAATTTGTGGATTTTGAGACCCTTGTATTCAATGAAGGCATGTTCTAGGTCTTGTGCATGACATGTTGTCTTACGTTGATCAGTGATGCCCACGTTTTTCAAGCTATGTAGATTACTGTCATTATTGTCTATACATTTCACTATAAACATATAGGAACTAATGCTATGTAGATTGATGAGCGAATGTGTGAGGGGTATTGAATTGAACTATTTATGTGGCTTCTTGAATTCATTGAGCTAAAGTTTCAGCGGATTTCAACTAGGTTCTAAAACATTACATAGGAATTCAAGATTCAAGGGGGTATGTCCCATGTCTCGGTCTCATCTCATTTTCAAAGTGAGAATTCTAAATGAATCTCGATCTCGACTCTTGACCCGAGATTCTCGAAATCTTGAAAGTGCTCGAAGTAGGGATTGGTCATGAGCCAAGCTTTCATGATGAAAAGGCATGCTATCACTACATTGCAACATGGAGATATGTCACCTCTCACTTTCATAAAAATGAAGTACCATGCTCACACTCCACACTCCACACCCCTCAATCTGACATGATAACATGCTGGAGCAATTTTCGAGTATGACCAAATGACCAAATGACCAAATGACCAAATGACCAAATTGGAAATTTGGTCTCGATCTTGCTCATTCCAAAAACAAGACCATCTTGATCTCATCTCGAAAACCAAGACAATCCGAGATTTTTGAGATTTCAAGATTGTTGCATTTTCGAGATTGTCTCATTCTCGTTTTTCATGCCTTTTGGTTCACGTACACGAGGCCCTCGACCTGCTTTGACAACAATTGGTTACGCCACTTCTTGTGAATGAGGACATGTGTGCTTCAATTCTGCTCCAATGCTGAGGACGTAACTGGTTGTACACAGGCGCTTGAACATGCCATACAACTTTGGCATGTTGCGCATGCCCCACTTCATCCACCATCTCTCAGCTTTGTTAGCATAACTCAATGGCACCCTTGCTGCAACCTTCACTTCATCCTCACGCAATTTCACTGGGTCGTCACAAGGGGCGGTCACATGTGCTAGCCTGAAGATGGTCCCTGCCGGCCACAAACCTTGAAACTCTGTACATGCAATATCTTGTGCGCTCTGGTTGTTTACCATTGACAACCACCCGGTATGCGCGGCTGAACTATTCGTGAAGATAACATCTTTTCCGAGGTTGCACGGGTGCAGCAGTTGAGTAGCCTCATGTAGTGTACGCCGCGTGCAGCACGCGTCTCACCCATCTCGGCCCACCTCGTCTCAAAGATTGTCTTCGTCTCTCCAATGCAGGATGCGCCTGTGGAGATTCGCACCTCTACTTGTGCTAATCCTGCACCACTTTATTCAGAGTTTCGTGGATGGTCATCAGAGTCTCAGAATCTTTATCCACGGCTTCAATGGTTGTGTAGACCGGCTGCATGGAGTCACTCATGACACGCACATCTTTCCACAAACTCGCGTCCAGCACGAGCTTTTCAATCGCGTTAACTCTCCCATGTTTATTCCTCCGATCACTTGTGCGCCACGTCAAGGTTCAGTAGTAATCACCTGCGCAAGAGGAACACGCAACTCGAGAATGCAGTCGATCATGAGGTAGTTGGTTGCTAAGCGCGTGTCCTCAGGGCGCAAAAGGTGTTTCCTATCTGCGGTATCGTCCAAATGTGTTGGTGCTGCGCGGTGGTTCCGAAAGTAGTCCACCACGAACGTCGTCTTCTTGACCACCTCTTCGAACAATGGCAACAGCCAGTGCATGTGCTCCAAGGCGTTGTTCAACGGAACCATGCGTGATGCATGAAGCGAACAGTATGTGCCAGTACGAGTCTTGCGCACAAAGAAATGTCGCTCCTTGTTTATTCATTGACGCTCCATCCATGACAACCTACACGATGTGTTGTGGGGTAATCGTGTCTGTTGTCTTGCGCATAAGAGCGACGATGTACTCAGCAGCATCACGGGCCTCTCCTCCTGCATCATGAAAAAAGAGGAAGACCGCAACGTCAGCATTCACCGCGAGCACAACAAAGATGCCATGACGGTTTATTTCTATCCATCTGTCACTATGGAAGTTGCAACAGCGTGCTTCCAACGACCATCGGATTGGGAGTAGTCGATCTTCTACGCGCTTTCTCTCATCAGGTCGAAGTGTGTTCACCATGTACGAGGAGGGTGGCTTGTACGTTTTTGCCACCTGCGAAATGCAACACTATCAGGAAGTGCGGGTTCTCAACAAAGAGGAAAGGCGATGCGGAGGCATAGATCATTCTTGCAATGCCCTGGTCAAGAAGCTTGAGGTGTACAGTGGAAAGTGCAGCTTCAATTGTTTTGCGTATCGAGGACTAGCGGAGCACCACTCTGGCACGAGTGGAGTCAGTGGATGCGTATGTGCCTGTCTGCAACACCCTTGGTGGCACCATATGTGAATACGACAGCTTTTGCTTCTTTGCTGCCGGCTCCTGTTCTTTCTCTTTCTCTCCACCACTTTCTTCCCTATCATCTTTGTCGAAAGTCCTCGTCGCCCTCTTCCTTTGCGTTCTCATAGGTCTGCTGTCATTCGCATTTCGCAACAGGTGAGAAGCCAAGTCACATGCAGTGATGCACTCATCATCAAAGCCTCCACTATCAAACTCCTCTAAGTCTTCCTAAGGGACGTACCCTACTCCCGCCTAAATTCGCATGGGTATTTGCGAAGGATTTTTTTTCCATCTATTTAGAACATGGATAAATTTGAGAAAGGTGCCTCTTTCGACCCCCCTCTTGACGCGGGCTGCCTGCCGTCGGAGGTGGTACCTGGATGATGCCGTCGCACTTCCTGGTTTAGCGGAGGGGCCTGTTTTGGGAGAGCCCTCCCATCGGATGCCTGTGTGAGTGGGGAAAACGATCATGTCGACAGCCTTCAAATTCACCGTTGGACGGGGCAACAGTTAGCGAACCCGACGGATGGAGTTAAAAAAATCTATTTGTGTGTTTCCGACACATCTCGCTTATAGTAACCCGTGTTCAAGAACTATTAGAGCAAAAAACAATGACTAATCAGAAACGTGGTACACACATCGATGGCCAATGAGAACTGTCGCATATTCTGCACGATCCGTGCGTCGGACGTTTCTCGCGGTTAAGGTTTGTAAGGGTCGTGTTCGTTGATCCATGTGAGTTGGAGCTAAGCCAACGCAAAACTTCGACGAGCCTGCACTACAGACACCAAGGTCGCCATTAAGTAGCATCGCGGTTAATCTGGCCGTTAGATCAGTACACGCGGTAATGGACACCGACGGTATCGGGTCCTCATATGTATACGGCTCGGTACGAGGCATAAACGAGACATGAGAATCCGAAGTAGTCATTATCCGTGGTCCAGTCCGCGAAACAGGAGCCTACCTTCGTCGTGATTTGGACACGTCACTTTGCGTCCAGGCGGGGCACAAACAGTGCAGCTCGGAAATATTTGCCCTTAGAACAACCTGGGCCGAATTATGGGCCACTGGCGAAATGGGGTACTTGGGTAATTAGGGTGGATAAATTCGAAGTGGTCCGTGTTCGAACGCCCTCGGCGCGCCACATGGTGCAATCGACCCGTCAAATTCGAACGCTCGAATTCGAGCAGCTGAGCCTGTCCTCGCGTCCCCGTCTCCCGCCACGATTGACTCGCAGGGGTCGGGGGGGGGAGAGGGAGCGCTCACCCCGCTCGGCCCGCTCCCTCTCCCCCCGCTTCGCTGCACAATGGTGCAAGCGCACACCTTCGCGGCACACCGTGAAGGTGTGCACCTGCATTTCGCCGGTGGCAAAAGTCGAACCCACAGCCGCCGGAATTTTTGGAACACAATAATTCAGAAAATGACCCCGAAACACATGTACACCAAATTTCATAACCACACCAAGGAATTTTTGCACAGTGGCGAACAACATACAACGAATTATGGAACAGGGTCGAACAGCAAGTGAATTAATTTATGTGCGAATTTAGGCGGGAGTAGGGTATATCATCGACCTTTCTTATCCCTCTCAGTTCAGACTCTTCTGTGCTTTGTCCGAAGGCCATGGCTTTTCAACCGATCCTAAGCAAAGTCCGCAACCCTTGGCGGTGGGATCCCCAAAATGGGCAGAATCTTGTAGTACCCTCTTTTCACCACCCTCAAGCAACGTTTGCATTAAAAAAATTGGCTCCCACCCAAGCCTGTAAAAAACTCCCACAACGGGTCGCGCTCTCTCCCCATTGTCTGTGCACTTCGTCATCGTGCCAGGGCGTGTTGTTCATTTGGCGCTCCATTGCTCGTCAACGTTCCGCTCTAAAGAATGCACGAACAGCTTTCGAATGAGCACTTCTGGGCTCACTCCCGGGTGACAACGCCTGCGCTCTCCTCTTCTCTCTCCATCGACCTGTGCGCCCTAGTCTTCGCGGTGGGTCGTTGTTGATGGGAAACAACTCTTGCAGGTATGGATCCTACCAAGGAGTTGCCATGACATGGCTTGACACATGTCTTGCACAACGTAGAAAAGCATAATAATCCATGGAGGAGGAGAATTAGGAGGAGGAAGCGGAGGTGGGGGAGGAGGGAAACAATGCCCATGAGTTTCTGTCCCCCTCTCCCCAAGAGCACATACAATTGCTTACACTTGCATGAACCATGAGCATGGAGGAGGAGGGGGAGGAGAGGAACAATTGCATGCATCTGTTCCCCCACCCAAGAGCACACACGATTCCCTACAATTACATGAACCAGGAGGAGGAGGAGGAGTGCTCACCTCAATGTAAAGTGGCCCTCTTTGTAACAACACTACACACCGACGCGCTTCCTCAAACTCTTATGCACTGGTCTGCATCAACTCCATTGAACTGGCA
>SZWC01000430.1:113852-154975 GCA_023375785.1 Penium margaritaceum
CCCATGCCAACCAAGCCCATGCCAACCAAGCCCATGCCAACCAAGCCCATGCCAACCAAGCCCATGCCAACCAAGCCCATGCCAACCCAGCCCATGCCGACAAAGCTCCTGCCGACCAAGCCATCACTAGCGCACCCACAAGTGATTCCACAACATGGTGGCAACACGGCGCACAACCCAAACCACAAAAAAAACCAAAGGTGCACAGCACGTCATCATGCCCAGGCCCGAATGTCGCCAACCAAACTCCCAACCTTGGGCTGCTCAAACTGGGCGAGGCTACCCAAAATGCCTTCCAGCTGCTTCAGCTTCATGCTTCCTTCCTTGCTTGCTTGCTTGCTTCCTTCCTTGCTTGCTAGCTAGCGTGCTTGCTTCCTTGCTTGCTGTTGTCAATCCCAGCGAAAGACCTGCTGCGGCCGCTGCGGGAGTAGCGGGTCCTGCTGCTGGGTTCCTGCTCCTGCTGCTGCTGCTGCTGCTGCTGCTGCTGCTGCTGCTGCTGCTGCTGCTGCTGCTGCTGCTGCTGCTGCTGCTGCTGCTGCTGCTGCTGCTGCTGCTGCTGGTACTGCTGTTGCTGCTGCTCCTGCTGCTGCTCCTGCTGCTGCTGCTGCTGCTGCTGCTGGTACTGCTGTTGCTGCTGCTCCTGCTGCTGCTGCTGCTGCTGCTGCTGCTGCTGCTGCTGCTGCTGCTGCTGCTGCTGCTGCTGCTGTTGCTGCTGCTGCTGCTGCTGCTGCTGATGCTCCTCCTCCTCCTCCTCCTCCTCCTCCTAAGAATGGTGTTGCCTCCGGTAATGCCGCTGCCGCTGCCGTTGCCGCCGCAACTGCTGCTACTTATCCTACTGCCGCCGACGCAAATGCGCTCAAGTTGCTGCTCCTGCGCCTGATTTCATCCAGGGGCGATTTTCCGCGACGCCTTAGGGTGCGTTTGGCCTCGGCCGAAAGCCAAGACGGCCAGACGGATTCGTACTCCAGAGACGGAGAACCGAGCCGCCTAGATTAGGCTGTTGACGTGGAACCAAACACGATTGGAGCGTTTGACCGGGATCCCCGTCGATGCCTCCAGTCACTGCATGCCAAGTATGAATCCGTGTTGCACTTTCGAGTATCCGTGAATCCGTGTCCTGGAGTCGACCGAGGCCGAACGCACCCTTAGCCGCCACGGTTTCAGTCGTGCGATGCCGCGGCGGTCAGGTCGGTTAAACTGCGTTCTACATTAATTACTTGAATCGCCAGTACGGATTCGCGTTGATGTTAGACGGGTTGACCGCTAAAGGAAATTCACAAGTCGGAGAGATTCGCTAAGATCCTCTAAGCAACGCCACCTGTATATCGGTATTTTCGTTAGACGGTCAGAGGGTACAGGAATGTCGAAGATCGGTTCCCGCCTTTTACATGTCCACAGATATTTGTGCGACAGAGGATCTTGTCCATAGACATTACGCCATTTCGATGTACACAAACAATCGCGTCACTGGGCAAAATATGAGAGGGCAGTGGACTCATGCGTCCAATATATCGCAAACCCATTTTTTGGACATTTTTTATATTCAATCGTAAAATCATCTCTCGTTTGCCTTCAATTTTTGAACTTTTCATTACCGAATGGCGAAAATCAGGTTTCGTGCGCGGTAGATGAGGGCAAACGCCGCACACATTTTCATAAGTAAGAAGGCGTGGAAAACATATTTCTCAGTCGACGGCACCAAGAGAAAATACCTCGAGTCGCGGGTATCCTGTGAAATCAACTGAACGTGTAACCGTTTCACGAACAAATTTTGAAAGCCAGACACCTGGTGATGAACACGAGCAGACTGACCAAAAGGCTAAGCGCTCCGAGTCAAGTACAACGGCACAACATTTCCCCGTTTCCTTCGGACTTCTGCGACAGTTCTTGATCTATGTAGTGCTAGTTCCAAAATGAACTAAGGTTAGTTTGGATAACTTAGCATAGGGCCTCACGTTCTCGATTCCCTGTGATTTGACCGCTAAGGGTGCATTTGGGTAACGACGCATTCGACCTGGTTGCCACTGAACCTGCGTGCCGCCGAGCTCTGTGTACTTCCTTATAAGTAGAAAACATCCAAATACCTCAGGTTCAGAAGCCAAACTCACCAGACCCCGCGTTGCTATTAATTTAGACACATGTCACCCCGCCTTCCATTTTTTATGAAAGAAAGCCCCATCTATAACTTTTTTATCACAAGAAACCCCGTGATGGCCCACGAGGTACATTGTTGCATTGTAATGTACCACGAACTGAGGGGTACATTGTAAAATTATAATGTACCCCGTTTCTAAATTGAGTCATTTATGGTCTTTTCAGCATCCTTCCTCTATCTTGGAACACATCCTACGTAACAGGTAGAAGAGCCTCCTATCGTCAGGTGTCACTTTTGAGTAACTCGTGTGTATATTTTTTCACCCCCCCAATAACATTGAATTCTCTATCCGCGCATCCCCCCGCCCTTTTTGGAAGGTCCCATTTACTTCATAAACATGTTTAAATAAAAGAAACATTTTCTCATTAAGAGATGTCCCTGAAGTCACAAAATGGAAACGTCTAGACAATGACCAAGTACCGAACGAGGTACCTCGTCATCGACACTCTACTCACGGGGCTTCCTGAGATCAGAGTGTTAAATGCGGAGATCCAAAATCAAAACACAGGGTGAATGGGTGTCAAAATCCTTCAAACACGGTGGATAGCGTTTTCGAACATCCGGAATGGGGTACCTCGTAACTTTGCCGTTCCTTACGAGTGCGACTGTTCTCCATTGACTGTCCTTGAGTTTCACGCACATGCTCGCATGGGACCCTTGGAAGGCTCAAAGTGTGCAACCTTTGAGGGTTGGATGACGTCGCACGTGCATGTGACATTACCCAAATGCACCTTAACCAACGCCCTTTTCTACGATTCCGTTAACCATTACTACAAGGTGACAGAATACAAGGAAGCTTCCTAGCAACACTCCCGTTGACCAGGCGTCAGTGCCTGATCAGACGATGACGACAGTCACAAGTCGTGCAAGCAACGGCAAGAGTTTGGCTAGGGGACACAAGGCAAAGTGTCTGAATGATTCAATAGCATTTGTAGAGAGAGATGAAAAATGACAGGTCCATGGCATAAATACTTGTCGCGGCGCACAGCGGGTGTCGCACGCGGAGGTCCAAGAGCTGTCCTAAAACCGGCCAAAAACCACTCTTTTGGCCATAACTCTGCGCACACATGTCAGAATGCTACGCCGTCTAAAACTAGACGTACAGGATCACAAAAACATGCAAATCGAGCTCATGGCCAGTTCGCCAAAAAGACTCCTACAACCTGCAGAAAAAACAGTAGGGAGTCCCGGCAGTGTCCGGGGCTCTGGAACGGTAGTCGACCAGCTCCAAGCTGGTAGTCCGCCGCCAGTCGTCGCACCAGTGTCATTGAGGCCCGCCTCAGGGATCTGCACGACTATGGACACGTCTGAGTGGTCATAGTAGACTGTACAAGAACGGTACAAATCACAACACTCCCCCATGACCCGATGGTACGCATGTCCATACATGTGCAGCACTGGGACAAGTAGAATAGTGAGTGTAAAACAAATGGGACACGGACACACAACGCACACTCAACCACCCTCAAGCATGGGGCGAAGCCCAAAAGAACGAATGGTCACCAGGAACTTTCCGCGAGCTAGTGCCTTCGTTAAGAAATCAGCACGCTGCATGTCAGTGCCAACCCACATGACGGAGATCACGTGTCGCTCCACCAGATCACGCACAAAGTGATTCTCAACCGCAATGTGCTTCGTGCAAGCATGAAAGACACCAGAGTTCTCCGTAATGGCGAGAGCACTCTGGTTGTCGAAACGAAGCACAATGGCGGGTATTGACAGACCAAGCTTAAGAAACAAGCGCTGCAGCCATACCGCCTTAGCAGCCCTTACACCCAGGCAACGTACTCTACCTCGGACGAGCTACGTGCGATATAGCCCTACTTCCCGCTATGCCAAGACAGAGCAGTACCACCGAACAAGAACACGTAGCCAGTACGATTGCGTCCATCTGGGTTCCAGGCCCAGTCGCTGTCAGTGTAGCTGTCAAGGACCATCGAACACTGCCGACGAAAGCAGAGTCCGAGGTACGTCTTGGAGACCACGTACCGCACCACTCGCATAGCCGCGTGAAAGGCTCTGGCACGTGGAGGCTGCAAGAACTGAGCGAGGAGGTTGACAGTGAAAGCGATGTCAAGACGTGTGGTAGTGGCCAGGTACATCAAGGATTTAATGAGACGGAGGTACAAGGTCACGTCCACAGTCTCCCCCAGCTGTGTGGGATGATCCACCTTCAGGGCATCCTTCCCATCGGGTGTGAGAGGTGTGGAAGCGGTGGGCACTGCACCAAGGAGGTCGCTGAAACGCTCCCCCACGACTCGTGCGTATCGGGCCTGATTCAGTAACAGTGTTTGACGCCTGCGATCTCGCACGATCTCCATACAAAGAAACACCGATGAAGGATCAAGGTCCTTCATCTTGTAGGTAGTTTGAAGGATTGCCTTGGCCTCCTTCATGGCCTCGAGGGACGGAGACGCGTTCACAAGGTCATCAACATAGACCAGGATGGCGGTGAACAGCTCGTGTGTTGGTAGGATGAAGAGAGAGGGATATGCCTCGCTCTGTACATATCCCGCACGAGTCAGAGTGTCGGTGATCTCCCGGTTCCAACACCGCGGAGACTACTTGAGTCCGTACAAGGACTTGCACAAGTGCCAGACCTTGTCACCGTCCTCAAAGCTTGGTGGCTGCGCCACGTAAATCTCCTCATCCAGAGAGCCATGGAGGAACACATTGTTCACGTCCATCTGGTACACTTCCCAATCATGCTGAGCTACTACACCGAACAGAGCTCGCGCTGTGGTCATGCGGCCGACAGGGGCAAAAGTGTTGGTGTAATCGACGCCCTCAATCTGAGAGTACCCCTTGACGACCAAGCGGGCCTTGTAGCGTTCCAATGAGCCATCCGGCTTCACTTTCTTGTGGAAGACCCACTTGACCTGAATAGCCTTCCTCGCAGGCGGAAGGTCGACAAGCTCATAGACTCTATGCTCTCGGATAGCGCGAAGCTCATCCTCATAGGAAGCGCGCCTAGCGTGAGCATCCTGTGATGAGAGAGCTTCCCTCAGGGTGCCCGGGTCGGGCGCCATAGAGGGAGAGCTCTATGTGGCAAGGGCACACGCCTTGGTGCTAGGCCTGACGACCACAAGGTCAGCTGCTGCATCACAAGCAATATGGAACTCGCGAGTGACGAGATCGTGCCCTACGGGGTACGCTAGATGTACCTCTCTGAGCTAAGTGCGGACACTCATGCCTAGGACCTTTGTGCCGGGGTCACCACTCGTGATGCTGCGAGAGGGGCGCCTGGGTGCGGGGCCCACCGCTCACTGAGCTCCAAAATCCAATGGTCGAAGACGGCCACCGGGCTCACGGGAGTAACCTGAGCTCAAGGGGTGCACCTTAGGCTCAGGGACAGGCACGACCACAGCTGGTGGGGGCTGGGGCAAGGCAACCGGTGATGCCGTGTGAGGAGATGCACGTGCGGGGGACACAGGGTTGGGTGTGATAGCAGGAGCAGACAAGAATGGGCCTAAAACAGAGTCAGGAGTGCCAGCAGGCACGGGTACTGGAGTAGGCGAGACTGGACCAGACACCGAAACAGGAGTGTCGGCAGGCGCAGAAGTAGGCGCGGGAACAGAAGTAGGCTGTACGGGCGAGGTCTCTGGACCGACGGCGATGATCGCCGGGTCATCAAGGGCCGGAGACTGAGAGGTGAAGTGGACTTGAATGGACACATCAGCCTGGTGAGAGGTGCTCGCTGGCGTAGAAGTCTCCCCCATTCGTCGAGAACCCTCACAGGTAGGAACATGTGTGGCGGAGAGTGCCGTGATCGAAGTCAGGTCACGGTAGGTGAGAGACTCGAAAAAAAGCGGGTCGCCTGACTCAATGGCGTGACGACGAGTAGGGTCCCAGAAGCGTCAGGCCTTCGATCACGGGGATATGCCTACGAAGGCACACAAGAGGCCCCGAGGTGAGACCTTGGACCCCTGCTTGTCCTCGGTGTACCACACTAAGGCCAGGGATCCCCAGACGCGAGCGAGACGAAGGTCAATACAATGTCCAAACCAGAGCTCATACGATGTAATATGGTCCGGAAGCGGACCGTACGCGAGGCGGTTCCAGACCCAAGTTATGTAGGCGAAACCCTCAAAGACAAAGGACTCAGGGAGACCGCACTCAAACCTCATACCACGAACCGCATCCTCCATGGTGCGGTTCCAGCGCTCGGAAACACCGCTCTACTCAGGGGAAGCAGGAGTTGAGACCTAGTGAAAAATCCCGTGCTCAGCAAAGAAGCCGTCCATCCCGCCAAGGAACTCACCGCCGCGATCCAAGCGGAAAGGATGTAGCGTGTGACGTGACTGCTGCTCAGCCATCACTAGCTAGAGTTGAACCGCAAGGGAGGCGTCGCTCTTCTGACGCAGGTTGTACACCCACCGCATCCGGGTAAAGTCATCAGTCAGAGTCAGAACATACCGGCCCCATTCAGATAGGGACTCGACCAGAAGTGGACCGAGAAGGTCTGAGTGAACTAACTCGAGAGGCCGAAGCGCTCGGGAACGAGAGTCAGGGTAGGTGCATCGATGCATCTTCCCCTGAGCGCAAAAGAGACAGTCGGTCTTGGGTGCCTTCTCGAAAGAAGTCGCGTCAAGACCGAGAGTTGGTTGTGTCCGAATGAGCTTCGACACAGTATCGGAGCTCATGTGACACAGACGGCGATGAAGCAACCGTCGGTGTTCCGGAGACAGAACACCAAAGACAAAGACCCGACCGGAGGAGGAAGGAGAGCAAGGGGAGGAGGTCCGAGAGACACGATACAGATCATCTACGACGGAGGCATGAAGGACAACGCTGCAAGTTTCAGTAGCAGTCACAGTCACTGAGTCTGCAGTATGCTCCATAAAGAGACTCATCAGTGTGCAGGCACGCACACAAACCAGGCTGAGCTCAAGGTCAGGAACAAACAACACGTCCGAAAGCTACAAGGGGCCAGACGGACCGTCAAAATATACAACCCGAACACCATGGACTGGCACGGACTCACCAGAGCCTGTACGGACGGAACGGACAGACGTGACAGGACCGAGAACAACAAAATCAATACGACAACACGTCATGTGATGAGTGGCACCAGAATCGATGATCCAAGTGCCACCGGAGTCATGACTAGTGGACATCAGTATAGAACGGGCAATGGAACACTCGGCATCAGAGGGACGCTGAGCCGTCAGTGTGTAGGAATGATGTAGGGCACAAAGATAAGACTCGTGAACCCAATCGGTGCAGTCAGGCCCATCATCATCACATGCTGAATGTGCTCCCCCACACGCGTCGTCACGAGCCACAGGAACGAACGGACAAACAGTCTGTGGACCACCCGACGATGACAACACACTCGCACATCCCTGAAAGCGTAGCGCCAGAAGGTGTCGGAGTTCAGCGATGGTGCGGTAACGTGGGTCCGGATCACTGGTACTCACCGGTGAGGAAGCGGGAACAGCTGCAGTCGTGGCCGCCACGCGTCAGGAGGATGGCAAGGATGACGTGCTGGACGTGGAACGAAGGGTGTATGAAACCTAGAGCCCACGAGTAATCCGCGCCCAGTCGAGCAGCTGCTGGCACTCGGTATAGCGATGTGCGCCTCCATAGTTGTAGTAGTGAACAGAACGTCCACTGCAACCACTGGATGACGACTGCTGGTATGACTGATGCTGACCTATCACGCTTCCCTTTCTTCTTCTTCCCCTGAGCTACTGCTACAACACCTTGTGTCTGAGTGGGTGTGGGCGGGGCCGAAGAAGAGGAGGAAGATGAGGAAGTGATGGAGGATGAAGAAGGAGACTGCAAGAGGGAAGATGGTGGTGATGCAACAACTGCTGCAGCAAGAGAAGTCTCCTGATGGGCCACGGCTGCCTCGCGGGCTGAAGTCACCCGGAGGAAGAGCTAATGTGCCCAGGGGAGAAGCTGCAGAGTGGCTGAAAAGGGCTCGAGGACAGCATCGCTGTACCGTGTAAAACATCAGTGTACTCAAGGCGTACTCCGAGCATCATCGTACGGAGCGCCCACAACTGTGTACCTCCTGAGGTCCCAAGGCGCGTGTAGATGCGCATGGCGCGTCACCAGAAATCGGCTGCAAGCTCTGCAGGCCCCTGACGGAGAGAGTGGAAGGCAGGAATGTGTGCTACACGGGTGGCGTGCGTCTTTGCGGCCAGCAGGGATAAGGCCAGATCCCAACCTCCGCGTGGATCGGCGCCGGTGCCTGTGCCGGCCTCGCCAAGAATGGGGTGGAAATCGACGACGGTCTCGTGTGGCATGGCATAGAGGAGTCCGCGCATCGCTCTGGCTGCTGTTAGCACCTATGCTGGGTGTGTAGGCTGATACGGGCTGTGGTAGTAGGGCCACACTCCCTTTGAAGTAGCCCAAACCTGAAAGAGGATCTCCCGTTAGTCGAAGCCGTCCTCACTGATGTACCGTGGAGGTGGTGTCTCAAAGTCCTTAGGTTGCCGCTCCGTGGGGAGAGCAAGCGCAAGCCGAGGAGGACGAGGGACGGGGAAGACTCCTCGAAGGGGATAGTCACCGGGATACTCGTGTGAAGATCGTATCGGAGGAAACCGAGAAGATCTGGTGCCCATCTGCAGTTGACGGAGGCGCTCTTGAAGAACTCAAATCTCATGATCCTGGGAGTCGCCTGTCATGCCTGGCATGAATGGATCATCATCCAGGAGGTCAGGGGGTGGTGGGTAAGGTCTGGATCCTGTCACGGGTGCCTGAGCTGACTGCTGTGTAGAAACCGCGACGTCGGTAGCTCCCTCGGAAACCTGCCGTGGGTCTGTGGACTGGACACGCAGAAGCTCAGTCAGCGTGCGGATGGCATCAGTCTGCTCCCACTGTAGGTGACACATCTCATCCTACTGGCTCCGCATGCACTCAATGGCCTGCGAGCGTGGGCTCATGACCCCAGAAGAAGAGGAGGAGGGATCACCTGTCCCCTTCCCCTTGTTGTCAGACGAGTCCTTGTCGCCTCTCACTATGGGTCGACAGGTCAGGTTTGTCGGATTTCGAAAGCGTGAGCGTTTCTCTATGAGTTAAGATGCTAGCAATTTTTGACTGTTCGGCAAAATGTTTGGCCAAGTATGGTGCTGACATCAGCATGTGGTTGCTGACGTCCGCACGACCTGATGACGTCATCAAGCAAAAATGCTGACGTCGGCTCGACTCTCCCTTCCCTTATTTCTTTCTTTTGCGGTTCTGCGCGGGCGTGCAGCTAGTACGCTGCGGCTGCGCGGAAGCTACGCGGAGGCTGCGCTGCAGCTTCGACTCAGCTGCTGCTGCAGCTGTGCTGTCAGCTGTAGCAGCAGCTGCGTGGCTGCGGGCGCAGCAGTGGCAGCAGCGGTTGCGCAATTTCACTGCTGCTGCTGCGTAGTATAGCTGCTGCTCGCTACCGCCGCCGCGCGCTGCTGCTGCTGCAGCTGCTGCGCTGCTGTTGCTCCAGCTGCTGCTGCTCTATTGCTGCCGCCGCGGCTGCCGTTGCTGTTGCCGTCACTGCGTTGCTGTTGCTGCGGCCGCCGCTGCGACTGCGGACGGCGGCTGCACTCGCTGCAGCCGCCACGCGCTGCTATAGCTGCTACTACGATACTGCAACTGCTGCTGCTACTCTGCTGCTATGCTGCTGCTGGCACGATGGCAACGTCGCTGCTACGGTCTCACGTGATGGGTGTGGGCTGCGGTGATGGCGACCGGCTGTCTTCCACAGGCCCCAGTGGATCTGCTGCAGCGATGACTCTCACTACTGCTGCTCTGCTGTGTCTCTGCTGCGCAGCTCAGTGAGAACTGTCTCACTACTCTGATACCATGACAGAATGCAAGGAAGCTTCCTAGCAACACTCCCGTTGACCAGGCGTCAGTGCCTGATCAGACGGTGACGACAATCACAAGTCGCGCATGCAACGGCAAGAGTTTGGCTAGGGGACACAAGGCAAAGTGTCTGAATGATTCAATAGCATTTGCAGAGAGAGATGAAAAATGACAGGTCCATGGCATAAATACCTGCTGCGGCGCACAGCGGGTGTCGCACGCGGCGGTCCAAGAGCTGTCCTAAAACCGGCCCAAAACCATTGTTTTGGCCATAACTCTGCGCACACATGTCAGAATGCTACGCCGTCTGAACCAAGACGTGCAGGATCACAAGACGGACGCTACGAATGGTCACATGCATGCATCCATCATCAAACAGTGGACACACAATACAAAAACATGCAAATCTGGCTCATGGCCAGTCCGCCGAAAACACTCCTGCAAGCTGCAGAAAAATCAGCAGGGAGTCCCGGCAGTGTCCAGGGCTCTGGAACGGTAGTCGGCCAGCTCCAAGCTGGTAGTCCGCCGCCAGTCGTCGCACCGGTGTCACCAGGATCCGCCTCGGGGATCTGCACAAGTATGGACACGGCCGAGTGGTCACAGTAGATTGTACAAGAATGTCACAAATCACAACACAAGGAACATGATCGACCAGACCAGCAGTCGACGCAGTTGTGATTCAATGCGGTTGTGATCCCGCCCTTACATATAACCAAAGCAATCGCCCATAGAGAACGAAGTCAACTGGTCATCGGCGTTCCCGTTCGCAGTGGTCTGCGACCGCAAGTGCCTATGTTGACTAATCCAAACCGACCCTACCAATGGTCGCATTCAAATGTGACAAAACAGTGAAGTTATCTATGCTTCTAGCCATATTGTGGGTGGTTTGCGAAGTGGCGAGTCTACGTGGACTGTGGCGAGATGTTTTCTGTGCCACCAATTTCTTAGTGATGGATGTGTCACAAATTTTTGCACAAACAATCTGTCAACTTTCATGTACCCATTACGTGCGCAAAATTTTCAATGACTCATGTATATGACATATACATCATCGTGGCTCGTTCTTTTATCGAATTTCATCGATAACATTGAAAGCTGACATTCTTCATGTTTTTGATAAATCTTTCGATTGTCATTCGTAACTATAATCCACACATACTCTTCAAATTCAAACGTGCAAATGCAAACAGTTGAACCAAATCGAAAACAACTTCGAGTCGCCCACCCTACCCCTTCCTGCACCTTGTTCCTACATCTCAAGGTTCATTGCACCGCCCGAGCACTAGTGATTGTCAGCCGCCATGTCATTCGTGGTCTCTATCATAGATACAGAGGAGGACCGTCGTGGACACATAGTCCATGGACCGCACATGGACCGCTACATTACACACTTTGACGAGTTCCTTAAGCACGCCTCTAAGGTCCAGTGTGCCATAAGTGATGACCTATCGACCTCCAATTACGGACAGGCCGTTCTTCTAGTATCATTGGACATTTGTGTACACATTGACCACAAACTCATCAAGGACAATACAAAGTTATGTAAGTATTTCTTTCATACCGTCAGTACTTTAGAGGAGCGGGAGGTTTGGCCTGTTTTGAAGGGAGATCCATCAATTTCAATAACCAGTGCAACTCAGACCCGGGGTACAAACAACATGGCCGACAAGGATGAAGTGGCTGCCAATGTGACGGATCATGGGGAGGACAATGCGACAGGAGAAGATGATGATTTAGCTGGGAACCACGCGGTTCTAAACAAGGGAGGGGGCGGGCGGAGAGGTGATGGGGAAGGCGGATGCTTTGTATGGAGAATATGAAGGCCCTTGATGATGATGCAAATGTGTAATCACAAGTACATCCGTTAGTCAACTTATTCTTGCACATCATCCCCTTCCTCCACATAGTTTTACCACATCAATTTCATAAACTCATTTCTCTTGGCTCTCATCTATGCGCCACCAAGGCGGCAGCCGAAAATGCACTGCCGACATGGGGGTCCATCTCAGCCGCCACTATGATTGACGTCCATCGGCATTACATCGTCTACAATGTATACAACTTGTCTTTCTTGAATGAGATTGTGCATCACAAAAGTATGAAATTAGCAACCTTGCTTGCATGCGAGGATGATAGGAGGGCACACACAGGAATATGTAGAAGCAAGATTTGAGGACCCAAAAACACCACACTATCGTAGATCTTGCCGATGCATAGCGCTTATTGAAGAGTTTTTCAAGATCGTGGGGCAGGAGTGTACTATTGTTAAACTCATTAAGATGATACCGTTGCCCGCGGATGATGTCAACAGACCGTAGCCTCTGGAAACCCCGCATTGGCAAGGAAGTACTTGCCATGTGGTACTGTAAGCCGGACAGTGCCAACGGCACTGATCACGGCTTGAGGATTCCTTGAATGTATAATCTGACTGTGGATTTGGAATCTACAGGAAAAACCGTGTGAAATCGACCCAAGAACGGGGTCGATCCATCAAGAATTGAGGAAGTTACGCCCGGCCAAAGGTTGGACCGGCCGAGGGGAAAACAGGTGACGGGAATTCATCCCCAAAGACCAAGGCTCGACCCTCGGAAGACCCAACAAGGCCAAAGCGCCCCTTGGGGCCCGGTTAGTCAATGATTCAAGGATCATTGAGGGCCAAGGGCGCTTCGGAATGGCGCCCCGATGTGTTATTACCAGCAAGGGCGCTTCGGGCGCCCGTCACCACCGCTAGTGGTGCTGCCAGCGGCAGATTGTCGTGGTTCATGGAAACGGCCATATCTCGGTCGTTCCTCCACGGAATAATGTGATTCTTGGTGCGTTGGAAATCTGGGAAGATGAACTACGTGATGCTAGAGCAATAACGCTCATCCCAGATCCATACAGAGCCGCGCACGGCTCGGTGACCTCGGGTTGCCTAGGATGTGTCATCATGTACATATAGTCTTGTATGTTGACACTTGAATAACAAGTACAGTTTACTCCCACTGTGCCACACGTGTTCCCGTGCTCCCCCAAGATGACCCTACGCTTCCGCAACCCCGGGAAGGTGTACACCGGCCTCCCCTTGGTCGCCGTTACCGCCGGTTGGTGCCTACACCATCCGGTTGAGGCTAGCACACCGCGCCCGGCTTACACTTGGTATCAGAGCCACCCTTGGCTCAGGGGCACAATCATCTACGTGGCAACCTCTCCTGGTCAGCGTAGACCAGCACGCATCTCGTCTCTTTGGCGGATCCGTGCCCAAGGCCAACCACGCACTCCGGTGACAAGGCGGTAACCGGAAGACCCGTTGAGCAAGAAGTGGTACCGGACGCAAGGATGACTTCAACCGGCTCATCCTCGTTGGCTGCGGCGTTTGTCGCACAAGGCGAAGTAACAGCAGCCGCAGCGCTGCAGAAGTTGCTCGCCAAAATGCAGGCCAAGATGGACTTGTTGGAGAAGCAAAACGCGTACCTCAATCAAGAGCTCGCGAAGCGTCGAGTGCCAACACCAGTGGCAGTCGCCACCGCAAACGTACCTGCGGTGGGCGTCCCAAGCCCGCCCAAGCCGGAGCCGTTCAACCCATCGAAGAAGGATGGGCCAGCTCCGCACGCTTGGATACTCAGACTGGAATTGTACTTCACCGCCATCGGCGTGGATGCCTCAAGGTACGAGGCGCGCCGCGACTATGCCGTGACCCTGTTGAGAGGGGCATCGTTGGATTGGTGGGCCGATGTGATGCGGTCCAATCCACACGGCAGTGGAGCAGCAATGGTCGCCGACATTGCGGCCGCGACCGGAATCTCAATCCCATCGGCTCCAACCTGCAGCAGTGGTGACCCTACCCTGAAATGGCCGACTTCGTGGAAGGAGTTCACGGATTCGTTCATCAAGCGCTTCACCGTGGGTGACGTGAGGAACAACGCGCGTGCCAAGCTGCGTCGGTTCGCCAAACTGGCGGCGTCGCCGAATACACCCGCAGGTTTCGTGAGATCATCGCCAACTGTGGCTTCGACTCACACGAATTGTGCTTCCACTATAGCAACGGCCTCAAGAATGACGCCCGCGCTGTGACGGTGATGCACGACCTCAACGACGACCTGTCGGCAATGTTCGCAGCAGCCGAACGGTACGACTCGCACGTGCAACAGGCTCATGCCAACAGCCACAACTCTTTTGGTGGTGGTTACGGCAAGCGGGACGAGAGCGACGACACACCCATGGAGATCGGAGCTTTGCAACAACGCAAGTGCTACAACTGTGGCAAGCCTGGCCACATTGTGCGTGACTGTCGGAGTCCAAAGAAGGGCGATGGCAAGGGTAAGCGGCAAGGGAAGGGGAAGCAAGCCACGAAGGAAGCAGACAAAGCAACAAAGGAGTCGGGAAACGAGGAGAGCCGGGAGTAGATGGCGTTACTCCTGGCTCCTCTCAATCCAAACCGCCAGTTGACCGTCCACCCGAACGCCTTCCAGCAATTAAGGGGATTTTCGAGGTCAAGGCATGGGACGCGGGGTATGAGGTGGAGCAGCCCGCACTTCTCTTGGAGGCGCGAGTGAAAGGCGTCAAAGGGAAGGTGGGGAGCCTGCTGGATTGTGGCGCGAGCCACAGTTTTGTGAGCATGGAGTGTGCTCGGAAGTGGGGCCTTGCGCTCACGAGCAAGAATCGGACCGCTAACCAAGTGGACGGCACGATTGAAGTGGGATACCTGGCCCGTCCCCTCTCCATTCGCGTGGGGAAGCTTCGCATAACGACCGTATACCGGGTGTGCCCGATGAAGGATTACGATGTGATCCTCGGTCGTGACTTCCTCCACAAGTACAACCCCGTCGTCAATTGGGAGGCATGCACCGTCTCAGTCAAGCTCGGAGACAAGGAGTATCCCCTGCCTATGTGGTACGAGGAAGAGGCCGCGGAGGAGGAGACTTGCGAGGAGGAAGCGCCGCAGCAGTCGGTGCCTCGCAAGGAGGAATCGGCATCTATGATGCTGAACTTGGTGCAGCTCAAGCGCGCGATTCGGAAAAAGGAGCAGATTTTTCTGGCGTTCGTGCGAGACGTGGAGGACGATTTCGACGAACCAGAGGACTTGGCGCCTGCTGTGGCGCATGGGGCGACTCGTAAGCAGCCGGGGGCCCAAGGCAAGTTTGCCGCGGTGCCCGAGGGGCTTCGGAAGGTGTGTACGGAGTTTGAAGACGTGTTCCCCGACACCCTCCCGACGGGTCTGCCACCAAAGCGGGACTTGGACCATCGCATCGACCTCAAACCTGGAGCGCGTCCGCCTATTCGTGCAACGTACCGCATGAGCGACGCGCAACTGCAGGAGCTCAAGAAGCAGCTGACCGAGATGACAAAGCAGGGCTTCATCCGCCCATCCTCGTCTCCTTACGCTGCACCTGTCTTGTTTGTGCAGAAAAAGACGGGGGAGATGCGCATGTGCGTGGACTACCGGGCGTTGAACGACTTGACCATCAAGAACCGGTATCCACTTCCATGAGCCGATGAGCTCTTCGATCAGCTTCGTGCGGCTCGCTTCTTCACAAAGATCGACCTCCGTTCCGGCTACCACCAGATCCGCATCGCAGCAGATGATGTGGAAAAGACGGCCTTCCGCACCCGCTATGGTCACTACGAGTTCCTCGTGATGCCTTTCAGGTTGACCAATGCGCCGGCCACCTTCATGGCGGCGATGAACAACATCTTCAGGCCGTACTTGGATGACTTCGTGGTGGTGTACCTCGACGACATCTTGGTGTATAGCAGGACGGCGGAGGAGCATGAGGAGCATGTGAAGAAGGTCCTCGAGATTTTGAGGAAGGAGAAATTTTTTGCAAAACTCTCTAAGTGTGAGTTCGCGGTGGGGAAAGTTGAATTCCTTGGACACATAACTGGCAATGGACAGATTGCCATGGACCCGCGCAAGGTGTCAGCCGTGCAAGAGTGGCCAAAGTTGCGTAGTGTGCACGATGTGCAAGTGTTCCTTGGTTTTTGCAACTACTACCGCAGGTTTATCCTTGGCTACGCGGGAGTGTCAGCGCCACTCTCCAATCTCACTCGCAAGGATCACGAGTGGAGTTGGGGAGTTAGCGAACAAGAAGCCTTTGAGAATCTCAAGAGGGCTCTGACCTCCGCGCCGGCCTTGCACTTGGCCGATAGCGGCCGTGAGTTTGAAATGGCGACGGATGCATCGGACCTGGCCATTGGTGGGAAAGGAATCCTCAAGCCGTGATCAGTGCCGTTGGCACTGTCCGGCTTACACTACCCCCCCCCCTTTAGGAGCGAGCCGCCCCAGTTCGCTCTTGATACTCCCGGAGGATAGCATTCACCCCGCCAACGTTGAAGTTGCGGGCAGGCTCCCATGAGTTGTGGGCTGCATCATAGCCCTTCCATTTGACCAGGTACTCCCATCCACGACCACGACGACAGTGGTCAAGGACGGCCTCCACCTCAAACTCTTGCTCGCCCTCGATCACCACTGGAGGGGGAGGTTCAGAACTGTGGCCAGGGAAATGCTCGGCCGGATCATGGTAGAGCTTGAGCTTGGAGATGTGGAGCACATCGTGGACAGGCATGGAAGGCGGAAGAGCCAATCGTGCCACCACGGGTGTCCGCATTTCGAGCACCTCGAACGGACCAAGCCACCGGGGTTTTAACTTGTCGGACCGGACCCCGCGAAGCTTGACGTGCGCACTGTTGAGAAGCACGCGGTCACCGACCTTGAGCGTTGCGTCGGCACGTCGGCGGTCCGCTTGCACTTTCTGTTGCGCTTGCGCCTTTGCCAACGCATGCCGCGTTGAAGCCCAAATCAGCGTGAAGTCACGTGCGGTAGACTCCACCGCGGGCAGGTTGCTTGCGACGTGCAAACTGAGGGGCGTGGCGGGCACTGTCCCGTTCACCACCTCAAATGGCGCCTTGCCGGTGGAGGCGGACGTGGCGGAGTTGTACGCCAGTTCAGCGACCGGCAACCGCTGGTCCCACGCCGTCTCGTCTGGATCACCCACTGTACGGAGGAGCTGCTCCAACGTCTGGTTTGTCCGCTCCGTTTGCCCGTCAGTTTGGGGATGAAAACTGGTCGACAGCTGCACCTTGCTGCCATACCACTCCATGAGTTCTCGCCAGAACTTGCTTGTGAAATGCGGGTCACGGTCGCTCACAATGGACCGCGGCACGCCATGAAGACGCACCACGTGCTCGAGGAACAATCGAGCCGTGCCTTCCGCGCTCACCGAATCACGCGTCGCAATGAAGTGCGACATCTTGCTGAAGCGATCCACCACCACCAACACCGCATTGTGGCCTGCCGCTATCGTGGGCAAACCCGTGATGAAATCCATGGAGATGTCTTGCCACGGCTGCTCGGGGATGGGCAAGGGTTGGAGGAGACCCGGGGTCTTCGTCCTCCGTGCCTTGTGGCGTTGGCACACGTCACAACTCCGGCAGAATTCAGCCACCTCCGACGACATGGTGGGCCACCAAAAGAAGCGAGCCACTGTCTTCAATGTCTTGTCGACAGAGAAGTGACCGCTCGGGCCACTGTCATGGCACTCCTCCAAAATCAGCTGCCGAAGCACGGGCACCGCGGGAACCACCACCTGCTGCGTGCCACGCCGTCGCCAATACGGTGCCTCGAAGAAAAATCTCCGAGCCTCGTACTCCCCATGCGCCTCATATCCCTCCGTGAAGAGCTTCACAAGGAAGGCATCCTCGTGGATGGTGAGAGACGCGACCCGCATCATCAGGTCCGGTCGCCGTGAGAGTGCGTCGGCTGGGTTGATGTGACCCGGCCGGTACACGATCTCGTAGTCGAAGTGCGACTCGAGGTACTCCACCCAACGCGCTTCCCGCCGGCTCAGGTTCGGCTGCGTCTTGAAGTACTTCAACGCGTGGTGGTCGGTGTAAACCGTGCATTTCCGCGCCTCGAGGTAGCACTGCCAGTTCTTGAAGGCTGCGACCACGGCGAGCATCTCCTTGTCATGGGTGGCGTAGTTCAGCTCCGCCCCACGCAACTTGCGCGAGTAGTAGGCGACCGGCTGCGACCCGTTGCCAAAGTCCACTTCCTGTCTTGCCATTGAGGAAGTTACGCCCGGCCAAAGGTTGGACCGGCCGAGGGGAAAACAGGTGACGGGAATTCATCCCCAAAGACCAAGGCTCGACCCTCGGAAGACCCAACAAGGCCGAAGCGCCCCTTGGGGCCCGGTTAGTCAACGAGTCAAGGATCATTGAGGGCCAAGGGCGCTTCAGAATGGCGCCCCGATGTGTTACTACCAGCAAGGGCGCTTCGGGCGCCCGTCACCACCGCTAGTGGTGCTGCCAGCGGCAGATTGCCGTGGTTCATGGAAACGGCCATATCTCGGCCGTTCCTCCACGGAATGATGCGAATCTTGGTGCGTTAGAAATCTGGGAAGATGAGCTACGTGATGCTAGAGCAATAACGCTCATCCCAGGTCCACACGGAGCCGCGCACGGCTCGGTGACCTCGGGTCACCTAGGATATGTCATCATGTACATATAGTCTTGTATGTTGACACTTGAATAACAAGTACAGCTTACTCCCACTGTGCCACACGTGTTTCCGTGCTCCCCCAAGATGACCCTACACTTCCGCAACCCCGGGAAGGTGTGCACCGGCCTCCCCTTGGTCGCCGTTGCCGCCGGTCGGTGCCTACACCATCCGGTTGAGGATAGCACACCGCGCCCGGTTTACAGGTACCCTAAAGCTGTGGCCTAGACTGTGCATGAACATCCTTGAACCATGGACTGAGCCCTCCCATCCGGTTGTAAAAAATTTGAATATCACATCACCATTGCATGCGGCCAAAATTTTGTATGCAATTTGTTGATGTCTGATAGAAAATGTGCCGCGACAAAGATTAGGCACAATGACAAGAACATGAGTCCAATTAATGGCACCCAAACAGTCATTAAACCATGAAAAATAATGAGCGCGGCCACGCCACACCATTGAGGGGGGTAGCATCAGCTGAGGGTTGTTGTATGACTTGTCATGCCATGTTGTTCAAAGTGCGCACAACCTGACGGATGACGGTAGAAATTTTGGCTGGACTATGCTGAAAATGCTCACAAATTTCTCTAACGGACATGGCATGGCACACACTAAAGCCACATGAATAATTTCTCCTAAATGGACAGTCTTGTATGTTTGATATCGGTGCTTCTTGTGATGATGTGGACGATGTCGTACCAAGTCTTGCGTATCATACGACATGCATTAAAGAAGCGCTACGTGTGTCCACAAAGTACATTGTGAGGCAATGCAAGGCCACCGTACATGCTGGTGTGCATTGCTCTGTAGGACAAGTGGAAAATTATGGTGTGCATCTACTCATCAAAAACTGTATGCATCATGGCCAGTAGTATGACCCTTAGCTACATCTCACAAAAGATGGCTGTCGTGCGGGCAATGTTTCCTCGGGACATGTTGTAGATTGCAGGAAAGGTGTCATGGAAGGGTGGATGTAGACTGCTTTAGAAATGGTGTGGATGTTTACCTACTCACAATGTTAAGTATCATGCTGAAGACGCGTCACAGATTTCTCACAACGCAAGTACGAGGAATAGTGACTCTGAATGCGGAGGACGACGTCACGCAATGAGCCTTAAATTAAACGTACCATGGGCTTCCGAGACGTGCCAACCGTTGCTAGGGCGTGGGTTCAAATCCAGGGGAAAACAATGCAAAGGCACCCTAATTTACATAGTTTTTTCCAAACTATGTAAATTATGGCTTAAACAGCCCATCACATCAATATCATGCCATTGTGCTCTTACGACTAAGGATGCAGGCAGGCATTTCATTGAATGATGGATCTTCATGACAAGATTCCTTTCGTCAAATACAGAACAATGTCCCTAGACTTCCAATCACAAGTGATGGTCTACAAATAGTTTGTACCAAGGTTGGAATGCCTTGCAATATCACGTACTTCGAAAGGTGTTGCATGAAGAAGTGAACGTCCATGAAAAACGACAAATGGAATGGTGCCGAAACACAATACACACATCAAAATGCCATGGGCAACAAAACGGTTGATGGGAAAATAATCGTCAAGGATGTCGTGCGAGCCACATGATCCTCAGGAAAACGTCAACTTTTGTGTATGCATATCCATACAGTTAAGCAGATTCCTCTCACCATGTTGAGCGATTTTATGTATTGTGGCATGCCAAACCTGCCCTAAATCTATTCCTCCATGACAAAGATATTATTGAAATTCATAGATAGAAGAGTTTTGTAACTACGTTTTTGGCATTTCTACAACCATTCATAAAATTGTCGCTAGCTTTCCCGCGATAGATTATTTCCAAAACAATAGGCAGATGAGGCTCATTGCCATCTTATCCTATTTTGGATTTCCAATATTTAGATTTGGCTTGGAAAACATTGCTTTGACAATGCAGTCCTTGCAATGTCATCCCAACATCACCCTTACGTCTATGATGCCCCTGCCTTGACGCAAATCCACTGACATGAGAAGATTATACTTATACTTGTCGTATTAGGCTGGAAACTTTTGCTACACGAAATGGTAGGCACTTATAAATTGTTGATTTGGCTGTCCAATCATCGATAATCACTTGTGCCAAAAACAAGCTTACAGTTGATTGCTCTAACTATCACATTTTGGCATGATAAGCTAATCGATACATTAAAACAATGTCAATTATGGGCCTTGGTATTCGGTAAAAGGAATTGTGCAAAAGCAAAATTAGCAAACAGGTGTGGACAGGGCCTTCAATTTTTCTGTCCGACCATCTGCGTTACGAGTCGTTCATGAATCTGCACATTCTTGGGACCAATTTCCCCCCAAGTTCATCCTATCTAATTCGGTAAAGAGTCGAGCGGCTCAGGTTTCAATCTGACTACTTTAAAAGTGAAATAGCTTAGATATCCATAAAGAAAGTGTGACTCATGCACCGACCTTGCGCACATAAAGTATCCATCCGCCCAGTCCTTGGAACAAAAACAACCATCCCCCCACCATGCGTGACAAATGCAACCATCCACCTAGCCTCCACAACAAAATCAACCAACCTCCCATCCATTTTCCATGCTTGATCACAACATGTGTTTCAAAGCTGACATGGAAAAACTGTAATTGTGCAGCCGGTTGATCCAAAGTGAATAAAAACATCATCTCATGAATCAATGCTACATGGTATGTGGTGGGAACATGACAACTTTTTTTTAGTGTTTATGGGTTCCTCTCTTATTTTCCCTGTAGCACTGGCATATGCGTAATTTTATGTGCGGCGTTGTCATATGCATTATTTTCTATGTGACGTTGTCATATGCGTAATGTTTTGTGCGGCACTGTTATATGCATTATGTTGTGCGTGACAATGGTTTATCAGCAATCTTGTTCAAAATTTTGAGACTATGTAAATCTTGCCCTTAGTTTAAACTAATCTACTTGAGATTATGAAATCAACAGAATCTGTTTGTAGTTCAAACTAAACAGAAGCATGCTTAGACTAATAGGTCTGTCGGTTACGCAAATAGTATGGACGACTTAGTTAGAGCAATGAGTATATGAAAATCTACCGCCCTTAACGACTACTTATTCTACAGTGTTAAAGTGAAAATGTTGACGGTCAAAGTCTGTTTAATCTGGATCAACCATTTTTTGTCAAATAAAGAAGGTTAAAACACTGTGGTAATGGACAAAACATTCATCATCTAGCGAGCTTGTCGAGTTGTGTCAAATAGTTTTACATAATAAGTCGATTTCTACAGTCACGAGGCCCATACACTAGTTATTGTACGCCAAAATGGAGGGAAAACCATCACAAAACTCGTAGTTTTGTCACACAACTCGTAGTCTTGTCAAACACTTCAAGGTCGCATCAAGAGGCTGACAATCACTTCCGTAAAATCTTGCCATCCGAACCGGCTTCGATCTCACACCAGGGAAAATAGACACAATACTGACTAGTCAATTTCATAATCTTACCGTATTAAATGCATCTAGCCGCCTAAGACTACAACTAATAAGTTTGAACTTTAAGAGGTTTTATGCCTTTCCCAGATTATTCAAAAGGGAGTGTGCTCCTAGATTATATGAACACGTGTTGTTTGGTAAGCACGGAGACTTCTATACAACATTTTAGAACCAACAAATCAATCACATGCACAACTTGGTAACTTCCCAGAGGCGTCGCGTTACTATTGCTCGACACAAACGACTGTGACACGTATGGCACGTGAGAAACAAAGTTTGGGTATAAGACCCATTGTTAAAAACCCACATAACTCTTTAGTTCAACTATTAGTTCAGCACTATACAATAGCTAGAAAACATTGCATGCAGATTAAAGGCAAGCTAAGTCTTAGAAGATTTGAAAACAACCTCACACGTGTTCCTTATTGATTTGTTATCAACACAAGTATCAACTTTCTTTGAGCACATACCTCCTTTAGTTGCTTATTTTTTTTTTTATCAGCACAAATATTGGAAGTAGGCCTTAGAGAGTGATTCTGTCTCAACGCAGTCCAATGTGGGAGAGGAAATGACTGGTTGCTTATTGATTTGTTATCAGCACAAATGTGGCGTGATGTTGAAGACAACCTCGTGCGTGTTTCTTATTGATTTGTTGCTTATTGTTTTGTTATCAGCACAAATATTGGAACTAGGCCTTAGACATTGATTCTCTCTCAACACAGTCCAATGTGGCAGAGGAAATGACATACCACAAGGCCTATCGCATAGAGTTCTCTATACGTACTAATGAATAGTGCAACATATCTCCAAGTCACCCCCATTTAGGTTGAACCGTCTTCATGCTATTCCTACTTTTTTTTTCTTAACACCAAGTAGGCCCCACGTTCTCTATTATCACCAGGTTGTCCCTTACATTCTTCTATAAGGACGCATCACAAGTTGCATGTCATGGAATACAGGGGGTTTTTACTTCTTGATGAAGTCGTTAGGTAAATTATATCACTGATACATCATAACACAAACATGGTGGTCATCATTGGCTCACTGTAAGACAATTTTCATAAGTATGTCAATATTTTGATATTATTCAGTCACCTTTTTTATGGTGCTATACTTTTATAAAGACACGCATTGATATTCCCGAGGCCCATGTCTTCTCGGTAGAGCTTCTTGAAGCAGCCACTCATGGCATGACCTTGCACGTGTTGCTCGGCTTGAGCACCAAGGACATGACATATGTGTCGTTCTCTCGACATGTGAATATGTGCTCGATTCACTCGACACTTATCATTGAGTTACACTAACTAATTGGTACAAACTATCCAATTTTCCCAAATCCTCAAATTGTCTTTTGTCTTGCAACTCATCCTTGTGATCAACCTGCGTTCCGTACACCATAACACTTGGCATCAAAGCGCAACGTTGTTCGAGAGCAAACCAATGCATTAACTACTTGGCGACAACCTCAAACAAGTCTTCAATGCATCTCCACCATTAAAAAGATCCTAGACTTCACCACGACAATCATAAATGGAGAAAGTGCGATCGGAAATGAGGAGTATTTTCCTACAATTATTTTTGCAATGGAGGATAAGCAGCGCGTGAACAATGACACACCCCATGCAAACCATACGGCTAGCTTGGTGACAGAAACCTTGGACTCGGCAAACAATTTTCCTCCGGCGCTATCCATTAGGTCAACACCAAGCACAGTGGGAGGCACCGACCGACAAGCACACATCAACAAACACATGTGCCACAATTTGTCGAGATTTAATTGCCTCAATATTCATCTGCTCCAACAAGTCAACCTAGGAAAGGAGGAGCTTTGAATTTCTCATGCGCACAGAGTAGTGATCACTGGAAGAAATTCACAGCTCTCTAGTGAACTCAAAATTGGACCGATACTCCATAAGTCGTTCGATCCTACAAACTTTAAGGGACCAACGATCAGGATGTGCCTAGAGAGTTTGTAGGTGTACCCCACCGTTCCTTGGGTCAACAATGACAAGAAGGACATTGACTCTGCAGCCTCGCATTTGCGTGGCACGGGTTAAAGTTAGTGTTTCGATCTAAGAACCATCCAATGGCAATACAAGACCAGCGGAGTCGCATCAACTACTCATGCAAATTCTCAAACATCATTGATTGAAGGCATACTACCCCTTAAGTAGATTAATCCAACGTGGCACAACTTTGTGATGTCATCAGAAATGTGGAGAAACTTAGCGTATGCTACCCTCACTCGTTTTGGGAAGTTGAACAAGAAGTCTAACTCATGATACATACTCCAACGTCTACATCAGCAATCTAGTGTGGCGGAGAAAATTTGGCATTTCTGTAAAATCAGTATAGGCCGTGACCTCATCCCCATCAAACCATTTTCTACTACAACGATGGCCTCAAACAAGAAATCCAGTGAGCAATAACCATTTTCTGCACTGAGGAAAATCTTGCATGATTGATGACAACACCATACTACATCGACTTCATCGACTAAACCACTCAGATGTACTAATCAAATGGCTTGCGGACCCAAAGCCACGATATTTTTCTTTGCACAGGAGAGTCATAGCCATAAAAAACCTCCTCTCTCATGGATATTCGTGCCGTTGATCAACGTGATCAACAGCTTTGCTAGACCTGCGAGAAATCAGGTCATATCTTGCGCAACTGTCAGAAATAGCATCGACAAACCAAAATGCGATGGAAGTCATACAAGGCCAAAATGAAGATTTGAGAGGCAACACAGGGCAAGATTACATGGTGTGGCTCTTGTTTGGTTGAAATTTTGCACGCTAACAGATAGACATGTGAGTAGCTCACATCGCCGCATCTTGTGGGTTCCTCACATCCCAATGTTTGACAAGGGTACGAGGACTACCAACTAGCCATTGTGCTACAGGTAAAATAAAGGGGATGTAAAATCTGAAGAACGGTAACGGCACTATTGGATGGAGGGCCTTCTCACAAATTTGTAATCACCAACATGGTTCGGACGCTTTGTTTTCAGACCAAATCAGGAGTGCTTTAAGGGAAAACAGTCGAGGAATGACTTCATATCTGTCGACTTCGCGAACCACTTCGATTAGAAACCATAAATATACATGATGAAACTGTCTAGAAAACCTTCCCAATAAGCGACCACAATATCATCCTTGGGTGAGACTTCCTATGTAGAAACAATCCGCATGTAGAGTGGAGCAGCGGATCGGTCGACGTTTGAATCATTGAAAAAAATCGGTGCCTATAGTCCGACGAACCACGACGCGACGATGGTTATGGGAAGCAACATAGGTGGAAGCAACAGATGAAGTTATGACAACCACAGAATGCTAAACAATATCGATTGAAGTGAATGGGCCATTTTAAGGATTAAAAATGGTGTTGAATTATAGTTACTGGGTTTCGAGGGCTGGAGAGCAATGTCTCCACAAGTCTACGTCCAAAAAAAATATCCGTCTAGAGTGTAGTTTGAATGTGGCCCAAATTAGGTCCATAGGCCGGATTAAAGGCAAGAGGAGTGCCGCGATGGAAGATTCATCGTGTCACTCCTCCTCCCATGTAGTTGGCCTCTAGGATCGTGTTCCTATGTAGATGTGCCACTTGGAATGATAAGTTTTAAGGTTGCATGTTTACAAAATTTCCTTATGACAACTATGTCCGTTTGTGGCACGGTTCGTCTTAACCAAAATGGCCGAGGCAACCATTCACTCCATATCCTTCGACTACATTCTATGAGGGCTAATTTTTCGGATCAGAAGTTAGTCCCAAAACAGCCCACGGTTGTGACATTTCTATACTTTCCCAAGAGGTATTCGAAGCATTGAGCTCAAGGATGGTTTGTCAACATCAAGACAGGGGAAGTGGAAGAAACCGTAGCTAATGAGGCAACAACGTCGGCCTCGACACCTGAGAAGTTAACGGTCATTCTAAAGGAATTTCAACGCTCATCAAGGATTTTAAATGAGGTTTTCTTGATGAACTACCCCGAAAGCTACCCCAAAGCGGAACAACGACCATTAGATAGACCAGAAGTCGGGTTATAGATCAATGGTGAAGGGGACATATCGGATGAGGGATCACGCGTTGACTTAACAAATAAAGCAATTGGACAAAAAATTTGAACACGTGTTCATGAGACCTTCCAAGTCACCTTATGCGGCACCTCTCCTTTTTGTAAAAAGGAAGACTGGAAAGATGTGAATGTGTAAAGACAAGTGATACTTGAACAAAATCACCATCAATAACCGCTACCCTCTCCTGTAAACAGATGAAATATCCAGTCAAATCCGTGAGGCACAATATTTCAGCAAATTTGACCTATGCAATAGCTATTATCGTATCCGCATCTCCAATCAACACGTGAAGAAGACCAGATTCCACTCCATGTATGCACACTTCGGGTTTATGGTCATGCCATTCGGAATCACAAATGTCCCTGCAACATTTGTGGCGATGATGAACAAAAATGTTTTCCCATACATGCACGACCTTGTCGTCGTCTTCCTGGACAACATCTTGGTGTACAGCCGTACCCCACAGCAACACCATGGACATCTACAAAACTTTCTCAAACTTGAACCAAGAGAGAATATTTTTGGAAATCTATTTAAGTAAAAAATTGGTCGCCGTTTGTTCATCCATGATTTCTCTGGGCCTCCAAGTGTCTTGGCCTTCTGCAATTACTACCATGGATTCGTAACGGACTTAGCTCAAGTGTTAGCACCTCTCTTTCATCTCGAAAATCACTAAGTGGAATTGGAGAGGCATCGAACAAGAAGCTTTCAACTCGTTGACAAACACCCCGACCTCAGCGATAGCCTTATGATTGGCAAATCCAATAATGCACTACGTCATGACGACCAATGCGTCCAATCGAGCCATCTGAGCCATTCTCCTCCTAGACAACAATGATGGAGAACAACTGGTCACGTATGTGTTGAGAAAGTTACGCGGACCGGAAAGTAACTACGTGGTGAAAGAGAAAGATATACTTGCAGTCATGCAGGCATTCAAGACATGGCGGTGCTACCTAGAATGCTGACAAAACATCGTTGGCACTAACCAAACCATCCTGAAATACATGCACATCCAGCCAAATCGAAGTCCTCATCAAATCTACGGATGGAGTTCCTCGAGTCCAAATTCGATTATGACATCGAGTACCAGCCAGGAAATCTAATACCGCGGATGCTCTGAGTCGACGGCCACATTAAATGGCCGAGATCAACATATTGCTCGTTGAACAAGACCCTAACCTCGCAGGGCTGTTCGCGAAGGATTATGAGGAGTTTGGCTGACACGAAAAGACCAAGTTCTGCTTCGATGCCCCTTATTGGCGACGACCATTCACCTGCCAAGTCATCATTCCACCAAAGGAGGATCTATGAAGGATGCTCGTGGAAGAATGCCACGACGCCGGTCCAAGTGGAAACTTGGGCAAGGACAAGACGCACAAGAAGCTGGCAAAAGATGACTGGCGGGACAAGATCGTGAACAACGTGTTAGCCTTCTCGAAATCGTGTGACACCCGTCAGAGACAAGAATCTCGTCATATGAGACCTCACGTTCTACTCTGATCCCTACCTGTTCCGACGGAAACCGTAGGCCGACATGAGTCTGGACTTCGTAACATGATTGCCTACCACTTCCCGACGTTACCACGCCATCCTTGTCATGGTGGAAACGTTTTAGATAATGTTGCTCTTCATCCCGATGACGACCACGATCACCACAAGGGGAACATCACGCCTGTTTCTAAAGCAAATGGTAAGGTTGCAAAACGTGCCATGTGTCATCATCAACGACAGAGACGGCCACTTCACTAGCCGTTTTTCGTGCGAACCGACGATGTGTTATGGTTGTGGAATCTAGTTATTAGCGACCTTCTGTCCTCAAACTGAGAGGCCAACGGAAAGGATCAATCATATGCTCGAAAAAAGTCTTCGCACATTGTGGGAGCCAAACGACACCGATTGGGCCAAGCTGCTGATCGCCAAACTTGCATACAACTCCGCCACTTCCACAGCAACTGATAAAAGGCAAATTGGTGCATGATAAACTTTCTGTCATGCCCGTTGGAATAGAGAGTCAGAGCAATATCTTCGCAGTCAGCATCCATCGCAAGGAATTCACAAGTGTTTGAGAGAAAACAGGACGGAATCTTGCAAAGACACAGGTCCTGATGAAGCGAGCAGCCAACCGACATCGTATGGATGACGTGTTTAGCACTAGCGACGACGTCCTCCTCAGCTCAACGAACATGGAACTCAGAGGATAGGACTGCTTGAAGCTCAAAATCCCTGTGTTTGGGTCTGTTGGAGATGAAGCGCATGCAAACCCCAATCGTCTCTTCATTTTGCCTCCCTTACATCATGGCGATTCGTCCTATCTTCCACCTGGGGAAGCTCATGCACTACAAGGACCCTAGTCCGTGTGCCAAGCAGAAATGTCGCACCTCCACCTCTTGTGCAAGTGGATGGGGATACAGAGTACATGATTGAAGATATCCTCGGACATCGACGTGGCAGGAAAACGATCGATCACCTAGTCAAGTGGCATTGATATGACGCCGCGTTCATCTGCCCGGAGCCCTATGACAACCCCTGAAAAGTGGATAATCTCATTGATAGCTATTATCGTCATCACGGCCTAATTCTACTAACGCGCGGGATGTCCCGACGGAAATAGGGGGACGTGTTACGTCTCTAACATATGATAGTCCGTAAAACGAACGAGTGGGCATTTCTTTTCTTACATTCATGGCTCAATGCACGACTTCAGGATTCTCATGCCTTTTGGCCGCAGGAATTTTGACCAAATCCCCCAACCTTTGGTGTTATGTTCAAGAATTATGTAACGTTTTCACTCAACTTCTAAAAGGTCGACAAGAGCGTTGCGAACTATGTCAACGTTTCGAATATGGTTCAGTTGGCTTCTTGAAGGTGCTAGAATTTCATAAAGGCGCACCCTAATTTTCTCAAAATCCATGAATTATTGGAGGAGGTTCTCAAAGCAGCCACTCACAACGCCACCTCACATGCGTCAATCTGTCGTAGCGCCGAGGACCTCGCGTATGGCTCATTCTGATTCTCCAAATTGTAAATATGTGCTCAAATCGCCTGAAAATTCTTATCGAAGTACACTTCATGCTTAAGAATAAATATACTTTCCTCCCAAAGCCTTGATTCTTTTTGGTGAGGCACCTCATCCCTATGACTCACCTATGTTCCCCTCGGAGTGCCAAATTATATTTTATTATTCATCATTTGTTATTTATTTTTGAAAAAATAAAAAATAGATTAATTTATCCTTCAGATTAATCACAAAGAAAAAGTATGTGGAGATGAAGGTCGGGCTAAATTCTCCGGTAGTCTAGTTAGGAACGTTCCTTTGGTCCGTTCTTTGATGGATCCAGAGAAAGGTTCCGAAAGTCGTTTACGATAACCGCATGCCGGCGTTGGTCAGCAAGCCGACAGAAAATGACAGGAAAGCATGGCATGGCCTAGCAATGTGCGGTCAACAGTTGAGCCATCCTGGGGCCACATGTTTCACGGGAACANTATCGGGGCTACCAACCCCTCGCACATGCCCCACTCCCCCTCAACCGTATTGCGGTGAGCTCCAACATTTGTTTATCTAACTCGATCGCGCGGGCCACGACCGAATTTCAGTTCAAGGAGGCGAGACTAGAGATGAAAAACTAAGGATCGGGGTAAGCCCCGTAATAACAAACCTTCATCTTCCATCTAGATACTTAACATGGCAGTTGAATGAACTGTAGTCCTTTGACCTCGCTATTGACGGATGAATTCATCTAAGCCATCTCAGATGGCCACCCCACCAACAACCTTTTTTCTACAGGATATTTGTGCGCTGCAATACCTCACCCCAAGCACAAAGCAGAAATTTCATTTCGGGCATTTGGTACCAATATGTTTGGATCAAACTCCATTTAGCCATCAAATCGGGGACCAAAAGCACTTTTAGCCAACCCCCCACTAACATTCATAGCATGTGGGTTTCACTAACGTCAGGGCACCTACTAGGCCCTTGTGATATCGGACATGGGAGCTTGCCTTTCAACGAAGGCGAATTTAAATATCCAAACACGTTTTTCATGAATAAGTGTAACAAGGATGACAAAAGTGACAGCATATTTCAAAATAAAGGCAAATGAAACGTAGATGGTTTATTTCTCTGCATTCAACATGTTTCGTGCAAAAACGCGCTTTAATGCATCATCCCCGACGATACACAAGTTCACACCGTTGAATTCTTGTCAAAGGAACCCAAAACGATCTAGTGATTAAAGCGTGTAGACGACACGTGAAAACTAAGAATTTGACTTTAACAAATTTAATCACTAGAATCTCAAGATGACCCATCTAAACACCGCAGGATTAATAACAATTTTTTTGAAATAAACTTGCATGTCCATGGATGGAGCTCAACAACATAAATAGAGTTGCATTTGGAATTCAACACATTCATTCATCCATTGTTGCCATATTGGTTGAAGAAAAGGCCATATTCAAAAGAAGCAAGCATGAAGCGAGTAGAGTGCATGAATTAATTATTCGCCAATTGTGGATGCCATGGAAAGTAATCACTCCATGCAAGAATCACCACGTGAGGAGTAACCATTAAAACATGATCGATGTTACTAACAAACCATGACTTCAAAGCAACTACCAAATGCACCATACAAACATAGGGCACATGCAACACGGTCAAAACACAAGCTAAATGCGGTGTTAAAAACTACTTACATGAAGATGTGGCTGCTATTATGAAAGTTTTATGATCTGAAGCTACCTTTGACACCACCAAACATCAAGTAAGTTAGGATAATTAGTGCTAGATGGGGATGAAAAACTCCATCTCCAACCTCGCCTTTGGTTCACATACCATTTAGGAAAATAACTTAAGATAGATAAAACATTCTGTGCTAATGATAGAACAACATTACATTGAATTCAAATTTAACCAATTTTCATACCAAATGTCATGGTGGAAATGAAGAGCAAATTGACTGTGACGTTATTTAAAGGAGGAGGTAAGATGGAAAAGCTACTTGTCCTCACCCAACAAAGGTCAAAATGTAAAGTTATAAAGGACCAAAATTGATTGATTTCTCAAGGGTTCTCATAAAAACTATGAGAGAAGAAGTTGAATGTAAAAAATGTTGGTTTTTGTGAGCTTGCAGCGACAAAGCCACCACGTGCTTTGATGCAGCAAGGGGGTCCCCTGCTACCGTAGGATCTTTTATGCCCATCAAGCATGCCTTGTACACTCTATTGAGAAACTAGCAGAAGCAAGAATTATGGAGTTGAATCTTGTTAAAAGTACAAGTATTGTACAAGGAACAAGAACTATGCAAACAACTCAGTGGTGTGCTCTGACATAACTCCTGGCCCTAAATTGGGGCGCAATGCCTTGCTAGGCCGTCAGGGCCGTCAGAGCAAGGGTCTCGGCATAGCCACCGTTGCAATAGTGAACGGCCTTTAGGATGTGAGGGCGTTCTCCTCCAAGGCTGGCAGGCCTTGCCAGGCTTACAGGGGCCTTGGAGGGATTGACCTCCTCCCAGGTTGGTAGAGCTTGCCAGGCTTACAGGGATCCTGGAGGGATCACCAGCATCGTCCTCCACCCAGGCTGGCACGCAAGTGCCAGGCTTATAGGGGTCTTGGGAGGAACTCCAGCAACATCGTTGTTGAAGGTGCTTTGGTGCTAAGGCATGGAGCCTTACACGTGGTGTTGGAGGGATGATAATGGCGATGCTGGGATACTGAGAAGTGGCAGGACCTCCGCCTTCTATACTCGAGGTCCTGGCAAGTTGACCACTTGAACGAGAAGCTTCCTTCAGGTTGTTCAGGTCTACTACCACCTTTACCTTACTCTGGAGAAGCTTCCATCCAATGGAAGATTCCTTCAGTCCTGGGCTCTTTCTGATACCTGTGCTGCTCCAGGGGGAAGATTCCTCCTTTAGGAAGCTTCATCAGGTCTTCAGGTGAAGCTTCACCTAAAGGTTGCTTGTTCATCAGGCCTTCCTATGATGATCCTTGATCTTGCCATACTACCGCATCAGGCCCGTTGATTAGGATCCACCTGCAGCTCGCACCAGATTGGCCCATGTTGGTAGAAGGGGCCTTGGCTCCATGCATGAGGCTGCTGATGTAGTGGAAGCCTCATGTTCAGGGTGCATGATGCTTGCCAAGTCAGCTACAGGACTCCCTGACCAGGGTGGCTGTGTAGTACTATGCAGCAAGTAGCTCTCCTCTTCCTGGAGCCAGCTTAGGGGCATGGGAGAGCCTCTTGCGCATGCCAGCACAATATAGTATGTTTCAAGCCCTTTAGGCTACTCCAGGGCTGGAAGCCAGAATCTGTCTGGCCTGTACGGAAGGAAATTCCCAATTGACGTGGACCCGGGAATCCACCGTAAAATCTGTAACTTTCTGTACAGTGCTCCAAACACAGTACCGCCTTCACCATATCAGAGCTTGGTACCAGGGTAGTAATTGTTTTACTCAACACTCCCCTTCGATTGGTGCGCTGGTGATTCGAAAAAGTGTCTCACTTTCGTGCTCCAAAAAAACGGCTTGACTCATTCTGCCTCGGAGTGCCCTTGAAAATGGAGACGACTCGTGGTCTCGGTCAATGGTAAAAATACCCGAACGTCGAAGATCGAATGTCGGGTGCTCGACTCCAAAAAAATAATGAGGCTGTTGAATTTCTTTGAAAACTCGGTTGGTCTTTTCGGCTCCGCTTGGGTGTAGGCACTCCGTTAGGATTTTTTTGGTGACTCTGTAGCTCAAAACATTCAAGCACCACCTCTATTGGCTCGTTTCTGGCACTTCCGCAACTCCCGAGACCATTTTTTTTGGTTTGGAGTTCATAGGTGTGGGTGAGGTTGGTGTCACCTCCCTTGTAGTCTTTTCTGGTTGCTTGTGGGTGAAGCAACTCTCTGGTTACATGCACCTTGCCCCTCATGCACCAGGTTTAGGTTGTGTCCTGTGAGGTGGCGACTGCATGCCGAGGCCACTTTTAGGACCATGTAGTGGGATCGCTGCTTGGACCGCCGATGTGAGCAGTGCTGATTTGGGAGTATAAAAAGCCACTGCTTTCAGTCACAGACTCAACTCCTGAGATGGCTCCTCATGTCTTGTTAGCCAGCTGCTCATGTAGTGCGTTACTCTGCTGCTTTACTAGGGCCATGGTTCCCAGGAAGTCTTGTGCCTTGGTCAAGGCACATCTGGTGCCCTTCTAGCCCCACGACAAGTTCTTGGTCGTTTTTGCTGCTTGGATCTACGACTAGGGCATTCCCGTTGCTAGGAAAACGCTGTCCGCTTCGTTTTCCGTCACTTCACTCGTTGTACTCGCAGTACTCGCCGTCTCCATGGTGTCATCGCCACTCACAGTGATTCTTGGTCGAGGTCGGCCATGCTGGCGGGCTCCTTGGCCGCTTCGTCGCTTTCTACCGCTGATCTTGGAGCTCACTCGCTCCTCATCGGCCACAGACATTTTTCTTTTTGTTTCTTACCCTACTCTGGTTAGCCTGGCTATCGTCCCCAGATCCCCGTCGCGAGGGGACAGCCCGCGCGAATAGGAGCGCCAACAGCTCTTCCATTTTTTGTTTTCCTCTTGCACCGTCCTTGCCTGCTTGCGTGGGCCCGCGGTGCAGACAACGAGGCCCTCCCCGTCGCTTTCTGCCACCTTAGTGGGGCTTCGCGAGGAGCCTTGTTGTCGCGACAGGGCTCTGCTGCGATCGAGGCCGCCGTCGAGGCAGGGGCCTTGTCGCGATCGGTTGCGGCAGCTCGCGCTGGTCCAGCTCGCCATCGCGGTGAGCTGGTTTGAGGTTTGTGACGGACCTCCCCCTCTCCCTTGCTTGCCAGCCAGCCGCTGAGCTAGCCCTGCTCTAGGGGGCTGTTTCGCTCGCAAGAGCGAGCGCTCTCGTCCTCCTCCTTTTTTTTTCGAAGGTCCTGTTCTGCTCGCGAGAGCGAGCGACCTCTCCTCCATTTTTTTGTCTAAATCGCCCGGTAGCCCACTCCTATCGCTTTCTATGCTCATCTAAAAAGTAGGAGTGCTGTAGGTCGGAACATTTAACTGACCTATTTCAGTACCAAGCAGCAAAAAAAGCTGCTTATGAGAACATCTACATTTGTTCCTTTGGCTCCATTCTCCCCACTGCTTCAAATTTGCAGTGTACATGCAGTTGCTGCAACTCCTCAATGTCGACGGAGACTGCTCCAAGTGATGATGTCATCACTCACGCCGTGGAAAGTGGTTTGGTCCACTTCTGTGAACAGCTGTGACAAATGTTGATGTAGATTTTTACAAGAATCACTGCAACCAGTTGCTCCTCGGCGATTGAAGAACAACACTTTGCTGTCGTTGTTGATGGAGCGGCCTTCCTCCAATTTTTTCATTTTTGTTTTTTTTTTAGCTTGGCTCGCTGACCTACCATAGTGGCTCGCCAGCTACGACAACGTTTCGCGACCGAAGTGCGGTGGTCGCATTCAGCGCTGGCCGATCCACGAAAAGCTGTGTCGACCACCATTATGTTTTTCTTTCTGTCGCTCCGTTCCAAGTGTGTTGTGCGAGCGCCACTTGTGCACATGGATGAGAATGACAGCGGCTGCTTCCGTTGATGACGTCATCACCCCGCGCCATCGCAAGTGGTCAGGCCAATTTTGCACAAAGGCCTGACAAGAGCTACTGCAAATTTTGCAACAACATCTGCTGTTACCAGTCGCCTGTCAAGAGTTGCAGCAATGGACTCCGCCTCTGTAGACAGTGGTCGACATCCAAATCTAGGAGAAAATTATAGTTGTCTTTGTTTATCTCCTTTTCTCCCCCTTTCGGCTGCAATCCTTGATGCTTTCGAATGAATTCGTGGCAGGATCAAGAACCGTGGAGATGTAGTTCAAATCTCTTGCTTTATTCCGGAGATTCTCTCCCCCTCCGGCGTGCTCCCCCTCATTGGTGAGAGTCTGAATCATGACGGTGGCGCTCAAGATCCTGCAAGTCTACTGCCACTTCACGAGAGCGCGAGAATCTCTATCGGCACTACGTTCGTGGAGAATCGCTCTGTCACGCATGCCACCTCCACAAGATGGGCTTATTGCATCCGTAGATTGACTCCAACTCGCATGCCACCCTGGTTGAGGTGGGCTTACTTCCACCAGCTGCCAACACGACACAAACGTAGTTCGTGGAGCACAGCTCCATCACACATGCCACCTCCATGAGGTGGGCTTACTGCAACCACCTGCCGACACGACATGATTTGTTTTTTTTTTGTAGCTTTTCTTCTTTGCAAAGGCTACTTCGAGGTCCGTAGGGGACCCTTCACTCCTCTTGGACGTTGTATGCATCAATATGCCGTTTTGTGGTAGCATCGACTCACGAGTGCAACTGCTGGCTTTTGGGCCGTCATCACAGCCACCTCTTTGAGGACCTTTATTTTTAGTCCTTTTCTACTTCCTCTTCTTCTTCCGCTCCCTCTACTGCCCAATGCGTGCTACCTGGTGGGTAATGGAGATGCGGAACAGACAAGGCGAGTTGTTGCTGAGACACTTAGCCTTGTTGCAATTGTGTTGGCACCGCTAACTTGTTGGTTTATGGTGTTGAGCTTATTTGTTGCTTCCACCTTGCCGCCTCTTCCACTGATGACATGTCGAATTGTTGAGAGTTGTGATGCTCTTCACGTCGGAATGCTGCTCCTCGCAGCTCGTTCTGAGAGCTTGTGAAAATGGCATGATTTGCATGGTTTTTGTTCTCGGGGAGCTTTGTCCGAATCCTCCAGGGCAGCTTATTCCTTTTGGCTTGCTCAAGTTTAAAGCCTTGCAGATGTGCGATCCATCCATTCCCATTGATTTGTTGCAAATTTGTTGATTGCCGTGGCTGTAAATTTTGAAGTTACTGATGTGCTTTCCTCGCGTGATGGGGAAAAGCAAGGTTGGACTGGGTCAAGTGCTTATGTCAAACATTGACACTACGCCGTGTCCACGGTTGCTAGACAAGCCAAAGGCTTTGCTTGCGGAGTTGAAAGTTGCGGCCGTTGTCCCACTGCCTCATCCGGTGTTGCATTTGCCACCGTTGCTTGTTTTGCACGCCTCCAAGTGTAGATGCGGTTGATGGCATCGCTCGAGACATGACAAGCTCCGACGATGAAGGAGAAGATGTGACTTTCGACAGCAATGGTGCTTGCTCTCTTTGGTATGGCTCCCCTTGGCACATGTGATTATACAGCTGCTACGGTCGAGCCACCCATGGTTGCATTTGAGAGATGCGTGTAAATGCAGTTGCACACATCTCTTGCTCCTGTTGGCAAAGGAGCTTATGCGACTTATCTTCTGCTGAGTCACCATGCTTCCATCTGTGAAAGTACTTCCTCCTTCTGTCATGTGAGAAACAGTACCAAGTGGTCCTGCTTCGCGTGTCATCGAAACACTTGATGGTTGTGCCTTGAACTGTTGCATCGTGTGAGTGGATGTTGATTCTTGTGATAGCACTAGTGCTAGTGTGACCGTTGGTGGCATAACCAATGCCGCTCCTGCTTGCGGCGGTTTCACAGGTGTTGCTTGCTGTTGCACCAACGGGAGGTGGAGTTTGTGCTGCATCTCCTTTATTTAGTATAACTGGTATTGAAGCTCTAACATCCAAGCTTCATTCTGCTGCCGTTTCCCCTTCCATAGGAGAAATCAACAATTGAACAACTATTGGCGCATGTTTTCCGTCGCACGTTCATGACCTTGACGTGCGGTGGTTGCTTGAAGCATGTGCAACGCTTCTTCCGCCAAACGCCTTAGCTCTTCAAATCCTAGCGTTGGCTTTGCCACATGGAAGCTGTCTTCCAAGCTCATGGGCAAACTTGGTGGCACAGATGGATGATGAGACGGTGTACCATTGGCACCCCTGTTCTCCATCTCCATCGTGCTCTCCTCTTTAGTGAGTAGTGCAGGTAGATTGTCACCTTAGACGTGTGCGCTACACCTCGCGGAAGGAGACACCTGATGTCTCCGACATAGGCTAGTGCACTCCATCTCCATAGAAGTTGTAAGAAGCGATGGGATCGCTCCTCCAGCTGGTATGGGTTCTTCTTGGGCCGCAAAAGCATGCAGCACTGGTGCTTGGAGCACATGCTGAGCTTGTGCCATGGGTGGAACAATCAGGGCAGGTTTTGGCCGCTCAGCCACAAACGTCGGTGACACGCCTCCAGGTGGTGTAGATGGTTGTACAAGTGGAGATAGGGCTCCTTGCATGAGTTGAGGATGGCTTGCTCGAGGTAGATGTGCAAATGATGCGTGTGAAACTTGTTTCCACTACATCTCCTACTGTTGTTGCTGTTGGTTCTGAAGCTGTTGCTGTTGAAGTTGTTGCTGAGCCCATGCTAGCTGCTGCTGAAGTTGTTTGATAAGGAAAGCTTGAGCTGCATGTGAATGTTGTAGCTGTTGCGTCTACGATGCTTAAGCTACATGGGTAAGCTGCTCTTGTTGACGTAGGAGCTCTTGAGCGGCAATCTACTGCCTCAGCGCCTCCCTCTCTTGCTCCAAAGCTTGGCGTGCTGCGGCTTCTTGTTCTGCCATGCATTGCGCCTCCTCTGCCAAGCGTTGTGCCTCTTCCGCTTGGCGTTGTGCATGGTTTGCGACATGGCGCCCTTGCTCTTGGCCCATATGCAAACCATGCAAGACATATTGGTCATCAAGGATAGGAGAAGCTGATGTAACATTCTCCTCCTCCATGTTTCTCTCGCTTGGTGTGCAGGTGGAACATCGCTCACGCACGTGGAGTGGCGTCACCTCCACCTCTGGCTCAGCACTTGTAGAGGGCTGGTGGAGAACGTTTCCACCACCAACTTAGTCTATTGCTACTGTTGCTACAAACTGCTAAGAGCACCACTTAAAGCTCTAATACAATGTTAGACATGGTATGCTCTCTTTCTTGTGCAAGCAACACGACCCAAAGGTCGGTCCTGCTACACGCTTAGGAGAAGGCAAACGTTGCTCCTCCTCAAGCTTGTACAGGGATGGTGAAGGATTGCTTCACCAATCCACACGACTGCTGTTGTAGCTGCTGTTGCATCTGCTGCTACTACTGCAACAACACTAGTTGGACAAACAACCTACTGCTCTGATACCATGTTGGTTTATTTGAGCTTGCAGCGAGAATACCACCGCGTGCTCTGATGCAGCAAGGGGGTCCCCTGCTACCGTAGGATCTTTTATGCCTAGCAAGCATGTCTTGTACACTTTGTTGAGAAACTAGCGGAAGGAAGAATTATGGAGTTGAATCTTGTTAAAAGTACAAGTATTGTACAAGGAACAACGGCTATGCAAACAGCTCAACAGTGTGCTTTGACATATCTCCTGGCCCTAAACTGGGGTGGAATGCCTTGCTAGGCCGTCAAGGCCGTCAGAGCAAGGGTCTCGGCATAGCCACCGTCGCAACAGTGAACGGCCTTCAGGATGTCAGGGCGTCCTCCTCCCAGGCTGGCAGTCCTTACCAAGCTTACAAGGCCTTGGAGGGATTGACCTCCTCCTAGGCTGGCAGAGCTTGCTAGGCTTACAGGGATCCTGGAGGGATCACCAGCATTGTCCTCCACCCAGGCTGACACGCAAGTGCCAGGCTTATAGGGGTCTTGGGAGGAACTCCAGCATCATCGTTGTTGAAGGTGCTCTGGTGCTAAGGCATGGAGCCTTACACATGGTGTTGGAGGGATGATACTGGCGATGCTGGGATACTTAGAAGTGGCAGGACCTTCGCCTTTTATACTTGAAGTCCTGGCAAGTTGACCACCTGAAGGAGATGCTTCCTTCCGGTTGTTCAGGTCTGCAGCCACCTTTACCTTACTCTAGAGAAGCTTCCATCCAATGGAAGCTTCCTTTAGTCCTAGGCTCTTACTGATACCCGTGCTGCTGTAGGGGGAAGCTTCCTCCTTTAGGAAGCTTCATCAGGTCTTCAGGTGAAGCTTCACCTGAAGGTTGCTTATTCATCAGGCCTTCTTATGATGATCGTTGATCTCGCCATACTGCCGCATCAGGCCCGTTGATCAGGATCCACCTGAAGCTCGCACCAGATTGGCCCATGTTGGTAGAAGGGGCCTTGGCTCCATGCATGAGGCTGCTGATGTAGTGGAAGCCTCATGTTCAGGGTGCATGATGCTTGCCCAGTCAGCTACAAGACTCCCTGACCAGGGTGGCTGTGTCGTAATATGCAACAAGTAGCTCTCCTCTTCCTGGAGCCAGCTTAGGGGCATGCGCGAGCCTCTTGCGCATGCCAGCACAGTATAGTATGTTTCAAGCCCTTTAGGCTACTCCAGGGCTGGATGCCAGAATCTGTTTGGCTTGTACGGAAGGAAATTCCTAGTCAACGTGGACGCGGGAATCCATCATAAAATCCGTAAAACTCTGTACAATGCTCCGAACGCAGTACCGTCTTCACCATATCGGAGCTTGGTGCCAACGAAGTAATCGCTTCACTCAACTAAAAATATAACAAAAAACTATTATTTGATTTTAAAATTTTTACTCAAGAAATGTATTCTGCCACCAATGAATTAAAGATTGAGATTGGACCTTTGAACTATTGAAACATCAACAAACATTTTCACAATATATTTATTGAAGTTGTTCTCTTAAGCATGAAATAAGGCTAGAAGGTTCAATTCCAATGTTTGATTTTTAAGCATAGATTATGCATGAATGAAAAAGTTATGTTTTTCCGAAATTTGTGAGAGGTGACCTCCTAAGATGACACGATCATTTCTGGAAAAGAGTTTACAGAACATAACCAACATGTAACATCTATAACGTACTTCGTTTTTGAGTGTATGATACGTACATAGTAAGACATGTATGTAACTCCAATTAAAACACATGTTTCTGTACTTTTTGTGTCCTTGGAGAATTGTATCCACATAAAAATGTAATATTATTTTGTTTTATGTTGAAAATAAATGCAATAAGCAATTGCATCCACTTTTTGAGGCAAAGTTCCACACATGTTATGTCGCATGCGCTCAAATGCAACCTTATGTATGAAGTGGATTTACCTACATGTCACTATGAGTAACATGAATAGAATGAAAAGGAACTATGATTCATTAGAAAACTTGTGATGAGGAGAAAAAGCGGAGAATGAGGATGAAAGTGTCATTTACAAAGGTTCTTATGAATGAAATGAAACACATTTGGTTAGTATTGTTCACGGTAGTGCATGCAGGTGACCTATGAAACATTCCAATAACCCGATTTAATATTTGAAATGAATTTAATATGGTTCTTTTTTAATTTTAGTGGCATACGTGCATTTCTATACATGTATGCCACATGAATTTTTGCATATTTATCTCGTACTAGGTATTGTTTCTATGGGAATGATCATGATTATCAAGGGCCTGTTCATTGGATGTTAAGTAAACGGTGAAAAAGGCTAAAAAATACTTGTTTGGTTGTCGAAGGACTCAAAAGTCTTTTGTAGATAAATTTACAATGATTCAAGTCTTTCTTTAGTAGATTTTCTACCGGCACCAGATTTTTGGCTAACCAACTGATTGCATATACATAATGATGAGCACGGATAATTTTCTCTTTTGTTGGAAGATTCATCATTGATTACGTTTTGGGAAGAAATGCGCTTTCATGGCACGCAAGGATATGAATTTATCAGTGTTGGAAAGCCTGTAAATACAATGCATTGAAGCTCTGATTGATATATTTCTGAACGATAAGAGAAATCATCATCCGTACTCTGTTCGAAGTTCCGCATTTCTGTGGCTAAGTTTGGTTAGTCTTGCGGCAGTACCAACTCACTAATGTTTGAGACCGTGGGTTTGGAACTCTTATTGGTAGATGTGCTTTTGGCGTTTCACTTTTGGTCGGTTCGAGGGCGATGCGGCGTTGATCGCGCTGTGATCGTGCATGCGAGTTGTTCGCACATTGCCCTGGACAGGTCAGGTGGATGTGCCACACGACTTATGCCTTATCACCGTTACTGCTAGTGGGTTGAGAAGGCTCGCTCCTACCCGCGCGCCCGCGCGTTGCGTCCCCTTGCTGGATTGCAAGATAGACACGTTAAGGGCGGCGACGACCCCGCCGCATTGTCTTGGCTTCTGCTGCTGCAGCAGCAATAGCAGCAGCAGCAGCAACAGGCGCAGCAGCAGCAGCAGCAGCAGCAGCAGCAGCAGCAGCAGCAGCAGCAGGAGGAGGAGGAGGAGGAGGAGGAGGAGGAGGAGGAGG
>SZWC01000430.1:205394-240562 GCA_023375785.1 Penium margaritaceum
GTGTGTGTGTGTGTGTGTGTGTGTGTGTGTGTGTGTTTGTGTGTGTGTGTGTGTGTGTGTGTATTCCAAGTTATCCAAAATTTCAAGTGTAGTGTTCCCACACCCTCCACCCTATGTCAATGGTCCTAGGTCTTGATGCTCATGAAGTTGTACACACAAATGAAAGTTGAAAATTCAAGTATGTAACAATTTGTCACCTCCTTCAAAATTTGAAGGACAGAGTGAATTTTGGTCTCCTCTCACTGTAAGGAAATTCTAAAGTCAGTTCTGGGGGATCTGGGAACATGATTCACAAAATGTAACTTTTTTGGAAATAAAATTCGCTCATAAATTCGGTGAGCGAATTTTTCGTTGTTTTGGGTGAATTAAACAGCGAATTTTCGAGCCCTGTCGTAAATACACATTCTTATTCACGTTGGCACACACACACACGCACGCACGCATGCACGCACACACGCACACATGCACACATGCACGCAGGCACGTACGCACGCACACACGCACACGCTCATGCACGCTCTCGCACACTTGCTCACAACGCACGCACGCACGCATGTACGTGTACACGTGTACATGCACGCGTACATGCACGCACACACGCATGTACGTGTACACGTGTACATGCACGTGTACATGCACGCACGCACGCATCCACCCACGCACGCACGTGCGGACACGCGCATGCACACACACTCGCACGCACGCATGCACGCACTCACGCATGCACTCATGCATGCACACATTCAGGCACATACGCACGCACGCATGCACGCACGCACACACGCACACACACACACACGCGCGCGCGCGCACACACACACACACGCGCGCGCGCGCACACACACACACACGCGCGCGCGCGCACACACACACACACGCGCGCGCGCGCACACACACACACACGCGCGCGCGCGCACACACACACACACGCGCGCGCGCGCACACACACACACACGCGCGCGCGCGCACACACACACACACGCGCGCGCGCGCACACACACACACACGCGCGCGCGCGCACACACACACACACGCGCGCGCGCGCACACACACACACACGCGCGCGCGCGCACACACACACACACGCGCGCGCGCGCACACACACACACACGCGCGCGCGCGCACACACACACACACGCGCGCGCGCGCACACACACACACACGCGCGCGCGCGCACACACACACACACGCGCGCGCGCGCACACACACACACACGCGCGCGCGCGCACACACACACACACGCGCGCGCGCGCACACACACACACACGCGCGCGCGCGCACACACACACACACGCGCGCGCGCGCACACACACACACACGCGCGCGCGCGCACACACACACACACGCGCGCGCGCGCACACACACACACACGCGCGCGCGCGCACACACACACACACGCGCGCGCGCGCACACACACACACACGCGCGCGCGCGCACACACACACACACGCGCGCGCGCGCACACACACACACACGCGCGCGCGCGCACACACACACACACGCGCGCGCGCGCACACACACACACACGCGCGCGCGCGCACACACACACACACGCGCGCGCGCGCACACACACACACACGCGCGCGCGCGCACACACACACACACGCGCGCGCGCGCACACACACACACACGCGCGCGCGCGCACACACACACACACGCGCGCGCGCGCACACACACACACACGCGCGCGCGCGCACACACACACACACGCGCGCGCGCGCACACACACACACACGCGCGCACGCGCGCACGCACGCACGCACACGCGCACGCACGTGCGCGCGCACACACATACACACACACACACACACACACACACACACACGTGCGCACGCGCGCACGCACGCACGCACGCATGCACGCACGCACGCTCGCACGCACGCACGCACGCACACACGTACGCACGCACGCACGCACGCATGCATGCACATACACACTCATTCACATGCCCAGTCACATGATCCCATGTTCACAACTCAGCCGTTCCATATGCCACGTCTTGTGGAGAATCAGAATTACAAAGGCGCTGTTACACCCATTTCCACAACCATTCTCTCGTGCCTTGCCCACCTATCCCCGTTCTTTTCGTGTGTGTGAACCACTGGCGTGTGCGATGTCATGGCAATGCAACTCTGCAATGCAAGCTCGAATGCGACCGCGAACGGGAACGCAAATGCCAAGCAGGGTGCGCACGTGGGTGCCCGCATGGCCGTTTGTGTCGCTGTCCATGGTGGGTGGCGCGTTCGCTCTGCTGCCCTACTTTGCGCTGTGGAGGGACGGGCCGCCAGACACGCCTTCACAAGAGAAGAAGCAGGGATTGGCTCTGCGTATACTTGAGTCAAAAGTCACTTCCTCTGTGAGTTGCTGTCCTTGACCACTTCCGCTTGGAGTTGTTGACTTAACTTCCTCTTTGTCGTGAGGATTGTGTTTGTGATGCGACGGTGATCTGGAGTGGACTTTGTCCATGTGTGGCGCTCTCACATATCCATGATATGCATGGGGAGATACATCCAGTGGAAGGTGAGGCCTTAGAGCAATGTTGGAGCATTTCTTCATCCGTTGCTCCTTCCTGGCTGCCGCACGTCTGCTGTGTAGTGTAGTGTGGTTTGGTATCCAGTGCACTGTGGTATCCAGTGCACTGTGGTATCCAGTGCACTGTGGTATCCAGTGCACTGTGGTATCCTGTGCACTGTGGTATCCCGTGCACTGTGGTATCCAGGGCACTGTGGTATCCAGTGCACTGTGGTATCCAGTGCACTGTGGTATCCAGTGCACTGTGGTATCCAGTGCACTGTGGTATCCCGTGCACTGTGGTATCCAGTGCACTGTGGTATCCAGTGCACTGTGGTATCCAGTGCACTGTGGTATCCTGTGCACTGTGGTATCCCGTGCACTGTGGTATCCAGGGCACTGTGGTATCCAGTGCACTGTGGTATCCAGTGCACTGTGGTATCCTGTGCACTGTGGTATCCCGTGCACTGTGGTATCCTATGCACTGTGGTATCCTGTGCACTGTGGTATCCCGTGCACTGTGGTATCCTGTGCACTGTGGTATCCTGTGCACTGTGGTATCCCGTGCACTGTGGTATCCTGTGCACTGTGGTATTATGTCCGCTATGATATTGTGTGCTTAGTTGTTTGTTCTTCGGTCTTTTGCGATGCCGAGGCTGTGGCGACATCTCCTACATTGGCACACACGGGTACATCGGAAGTTTTTTGAGACTGCAATACTTTTGAACAGCGCACCAAAGCGGTGCATCTGTGTGCCCTCCTTTCTTGTCTGGAATGTGCCCTCCTTTCTTGTCTGGAGTGTGCCAATGGGAGCGCTCCCACAGCCATGCCTCTTTCTCACTCAATCCCACCGTAGCATGCTAACGTCTCCCTACACCTCCTCTCTTTCTCTTTCTCGCACCCTCTCCCCTCATTTCCACTCCCCGCTTTCTGGGTGCACGTGCACGTAACCTGGTCCCCTTTTTTTCTTCTCTTCTCGTTTCCTTTCGTTTCCTCTGTTTTTTTCCATGGGGTATGGGGGCGCGTTGCACCGCACTGCAGGCCGTGTTGGTGGCCATGCTGAGTCTGCTTGTGGGCGCTGCCACGGCGCCGTCGGCGGACTGGATAGAGTTTGGCGAGATTGTGCAAGGCAGCAGACTGGTGAGGACACCACTGCCTTGTTGCCTGCTTGTTGTCCAGATTGCTGGCCTGCTTTCTTGCTTGCCTGCTGCCTTGCTTGCCTACTTCCTTGCATTATGCTCTCTTGCTTTTGCTTACTTGCCTATCCACACCTCTGTTTCCTACTCAAGGCTGGTGCTCAAACTGGACAGAGCTAGCAGGGACAGTCAGCCGCAGGTTCTTCTCCACTACGTGCCGCGTCGTCTGGTGCCTCATTTCCGTCCCTGCCTCTTTTGATGTCCTCTCTTTTGCCTCCCGCGCGCGCATGTGCAGTTCCACATGTCCACGTCGGACTTTCTTGTGCTCACACTGTCTGCGCCATTCTGGACGTACAACGACATGTCTGCGCGCAAATGGTGAGAGAGACGGCTCCCGGTCTCCCTCTTGCATTGCATGCGGAATGCAGCCAAGTGCCAGAGCAGTTGCATGCACGCACGCACGCGCGCACACTCACGTGCACACGCATATGCACACGCACACGCACGCGCACACACACACGCACACACACACACAGGCACACACGCACGCGCACGCACACACGCACACGCATGCATGCAGTGTTGCTCAAATCTCAGTCCTCTTTATGTTTTGATCCGGAGGCCCCTTGTTGTGGGCAGGCCTGAGACGTGGCAGACAGAAAGGGGACGTGGGACTGCTTTTCCCTGGCAGGCGCAGACAATGTGTGGCCTGTCTGGCCGTATCTTCTCTCGCTCTCGGTCGCTGTACTCTGCGTTGAATCGTGCTTGTTTGGTCCAAGCTGGCGAGCCGCGCACATCCATGTGCATGCATGCATGCATGCATGCACGGTGTGCTGGTCTGGCGGAGGTGCTGGGCGTGACAAGGATGTGAGTGGCACACAAGGCAAGCGTACCTCTTCTTGGATGTACCATTGTAGGAACNGTCTGTTGAGTGGTTCTATGTGTGGTTGAATGCATGGGCAATCAGCTGCACAAGTGCAATGGGTCACAGTTCGGTAGATGTATCACACGTCCACGTCCACGTGCGGACACATGCCAAAACGAGAACGACGATGTCGACCACAGGCAACGTGACACTTCTGTGAGCGAGCTTGTTTCCTTCTCCCACACGTTGCACTGCCCATGCACGGCTGTGCGCTGAGAGGGATGGTGCTGACGCGGACGCGGACGCTGATGTCTACGTGTGAGGCCTGTACGTCGTTGGATGTGCAGGGAGCCACGCGATTCGTGGGGTCTTGCGCTGCTGGGCCTGCCGATTCTCGGCCCGCTGGTGTACCTTGTTCTCCGACCGCCGCTGCCTCCTGCCCCTGAGGCGGATGCTGGCCAATCCCTCGACGGACAATGACGAAAGCGGATCGTCCATTTCAATTTCCACTCTGTGATGAGCCGCCTGTGTGGAAAGAACTTGGCATGTCCTTGTGCTGCTGTACTCCTGAGTCATCTGGTGTGGTAAAGATCAACAGAATTCTGTCAGAAGGTTGCTGTTGATCTACCATGTGTCATGATGACGCGTTGTACGAGTCTGTTGATGAGCACCCTGTTGCCTCAGAAGTGTGTGATGGAGAATGTCAAGTGGACTCCTTCGGCAATCTGTGATACAAAAACCATTCTGTCCGTGTGGCATGTAGCTGCTGACAACCGTCATGTGTTGATTGCGGATGACGGCCACCATGACAAATGGTGAAAAATGATGGTGTAATGATGGGCATGAATTCCACACAACAGCAAACTTCTCTTGTACTGATTAATGTTGTACACTGTGGTCACGCCTTTGTTTCTCTGACCGACCTCAGGCTTCCACTTGATTGAATTTTATGCACTTTTGGTTGGTGGAGAGGTGTCAAATAGAGGCTAAAGATGCACTCCCATGCAGAAGTGCAAGAAGTCTGAGATTGTTTTTTTGCCTCGCGATGTGTGTCCTTGCTCCATTGCAACCGTAGATGATGTAGTAATACAACCCAAATTGGGAACGGTGGAAATGTTGATTACCCCCTGTTTTGTCACCCTTGACCCTCATATACCCCTTGGTCGGAACAATAAGCCCCATCTGCCCCTCCGTCGGAACAATAAGCCCCATTTGCCCCTCCGCCAGAGCGATAAGCCCCACTTGCCCCTCCGCCAGCACGATAAGCCTCATTCGCCCCTACCCGTTAACAATAAGCCCCATATACCCCTCTATCAGCTTTCGATGTCGAGCAGTGGAAAATGATGGAAAAGAAGCCTAATGTACCCATTCTTTGTGATGTGACGTAACACTACGAGCGGAACGGAACCTCACCCTACACACCTGCTGACGAACGTAAATGCTTCGGTCTGCGCAGAGGCTCGGCATGGTACCATAGACACCTACGCCTCCCTACTTCGGTGTGCGTTCGGCCGCACATGACGACTGATGCTTTTGAACCACGGCCCGGTACGGAACATAGTGGAGTCGTTTGCGCGGACAAACCTGTCCATATGTTCTACATATGTTACGGTTGTGATTGCATCGAACTTCCTCCTCCCTCCCGCACTGAAGAGTACATTGAGAAAACCCTATTTCGACATGTCACATGTTCGAGAAACGCGTCCTCTGCCACCGTTGCAACGCTGGGTTGGCAGACCACAACTGGTGCACGGTCCTTGGGGAACCATGACATTTCCCCTCCCTCCCATGGATCACGGAATTGCGGTGGAAGAGTGGGCAAACATAAAGCGCGCATGGGACATGGTCAACCCAAATACACCCGCCGACCAATACACCATGTGTTGGCAGTTGAGCATGCGGGCACCCCATGCCCGGCCGTTGTACTGTCCACCCAATTGGGCGCCATGGATGTCGGTGTGGCCAATTCCATGTTCGCGCTTGTGACCATCTCTTTCGTTCAGCTATGTCCGCACTTTTTTTCATGACTATTTGCAGGGCACTTTAGACTGAAGTTTGAGCACCCAAAATGAAGAATATACCACCCTCATTGTGATTAATCCTCTGCATTCATGCAACAGAATGTCCTCTCATTTACGATGTTTGTGGACAAAGTAATGACAAATATAGCAGCCCTGAGAGGAGAGATCATTTGCAAATACACATCGTTTAGCCGGGCATTTTGGGCTCAAGTACTCTCATGTGACGTTAAAAATGTCTACCTCATGCTCATTTTACACCCCTTGATGATAACTGAAAGTCCACTTGTACAGCACAAATGTGGAGAATGTGATGACATTTGAAGCAGCCAGAATAGGACACCTATTGTACTAAAGACATCAATTACATGTGTATGTCGAAGTTATCTTTGTGCATGGTTGTGGGTTGGTGTACAAGCTTTAACAGATAAGCCTATGTGCTGATATTTCAAGTGTGATGTGATTGTTTTCCTAAACATCGTGTGAACAGAAGGAACATTCAAGTGGATAACAATGTGTTTTTGTACAACACTGGCAACTGTAATGATCCTTTACTTGGCAGTACTTGTTTAAAATCATACCACAACAAAGGCGCTGATTTGCAAATGAAAAATGGGTTGAGGAAATTGCATTAGGCAAATGTCAATGACTCAATACTACACACAGTGAAGGTGGGATACGTGATCTCATCGAAAAGTTCACGACTCAACCCTCGGAGAAAGTGAACAATGTCACAGAAAGGACACAGTGGCTCCCATGCCTGACAGTGTTCAGCATCATGAAAAACCTCTGTCTCGTTGTTTGAATGTTGGCTGCCACGTCTGCTGCTTGAAACATGCCCGCTACTGGACCCCCTCCCCACGTGCACGGAACTACTCTGCCTCAGCTTAACCCTAACATTCTGCCTAACCCGAAACCCCCTGTCTTGGTGAACTGCGAACCGCGTGAGTGAATGGTTTGTTCAATCTCCACTGTCCAGCACACTTCATCCTGCACATGAACAAAACCATGTATTAGACATGAAAAGCATAGGTGGTAGCTTACATGACATTAGGTAAGGGAATGCACGACACACAGCAAACACACACTCACCTCACTCTGCCTCCTCTGGCTCTTGCTCGTACGTCTCCTGCCACTCTCTCGCCTCCTCATCCAATTGCAGTGTGTGCTCATCCTGCGTCACCGTCTTACCATCATCACCAAGAGGAGGGGAGTATGCACCAGAATCATCACTTTCACCACCATCATCCTCATCATCGTCGTCATCCCGAGGTGGAGCCTCCGAATCATACTCCACGTCACCACTGGCATATGTTGCAAGTGCAGCATCCACACTCATCGAGGCATGTGCACGTGCCTCCAAGGCTGCTGTAGCCTTGGCTGCAACAGCCTCTAGGCCTCCATCAAACTCCCTTGCTGCAGCCTGAGCAGGGCTTGGAGCTGGCGGGTTTTTGCAACGTGACTTGGTATGTCCCTTTTGCCCACACTTTGGACAAATGAAGTTTTTTTTTTGCGCAAAGTCTCTCGGTCCTTCCGTGCGCTGCGAGGGCGGCCCTTCCCACGCCTAGGTCTCGGCTGTAGCCACAGGGGTTCCAGGGGCCGAATGTTTTTCACTACTGGAGACGGGAGGGGGTTGTTGTATGCCCGACAGAACGCAATGCGGGTGAGTCCAGGGTCGGGTAGGTTTTGCTCGTTGATGCGCTTCATGAGCAAAAATGCGCATGCATGCTGACATGGCAGTCCAAATTCCTTCCACCGACCACAGCTGCACATCTTCTCCAGGATGTCAACCTGCCATGGATGGTTAGTGGGGCCCTCCACTGTTGCTGTGTTGGGGCCCTCCGTCACGGTGTACTCTCGTGCCACTACGAGACAATGGAGTAGTTGGTCCCCTTGGGCAGGGGCCAAGGCAGTCTGCACACCTTCAGCCTGGGCACGGCGAGCACAGAACATGCTCTACACAAAAGGGTAGATGCTGACAAAACAGTAGTAAGGATACAGCTTGCAGTGAGCTGGAATGCGCGCGTTCCACCTCTCGGTTGCGTTGGACGTGGTGTGACCCCCTTTACCCAGAGGGCAATGGAGGTGTGTCCACTTCTCCAGAGGTACCCCTCCCACCACACTCCCATCCTCCCCTTGCCTTCCAAACAGGTATGCATAGGCAGAGGCACTCACTTGTCGCAGGTGGGTGGTTGCCTCCTCCCATGACTCGACATTCAGCGCGTGCGCACACTTCCATGCCCACTGTGCAGCCTTTCTCTCGTATGAAATGTGGACGTTCTCGTGCAAGTGCCATGCGCAGTACGTGTGGGTAGCACCATTGAGGTACTTCTTCAGCGCTTTCTCCAAGCCTTTCTCTATGTCTGTAATGGTGCATGTGTCGGACAATGCAGCAGTAGGATACGCGAGCGCTTACTGTGCGCAAAAAAAAGGACCAACCCTTCTCATCCTCGGTCGGCGCCAGTGCCCACGCCATGGGAATAGCGTGGCCGTTGGCGTAAAAAAATTGGGCAAGCAGGAGAACCTGCTTGTGCCCGTTTTTTAGAAATGTGGCATCCATCGTCACTATCCGGTGACTATGTTGGAAGCCGATCCTGGCAGCACCTGGAGCGACAAATGCCCACATGAAGGCACCATTATTGTCCTTGTGCATGACCGTGTGTGTACCTGGGTCGATGCGCCTCAGTTGCACGCAGCACTAGGACATACGCATGTGAATACATGTCAAATGTGCAGCACAACCAAACTGCAACGGCAATGAGCTGCAATAGTGTACAAACCTCGTCGACGTACGACGGAAAGAGGCTCCACGTGTCTGTCTTCTTGCCCATGAGGTTTTCCTGAGCCCGTGTCTTTGCGTGGTAGAGCGTGTTGTTGGAAATGTTGACGCCAGTCCTTTCGTGCAGTACCTACCCCAATGTCGTTGTTGAAGCCGTGGGTCGCGCTGCAGGGCCTCTGATACATTGCGGGCCACCCACCCCTTCTGACGCACGGGATTACCGCGGCCAATCGCAGGAACAAACTTGTGTCCGTCGGCATAGTGGGACACAGTGACGTGGCCAAACTTACTTGTAACACGAGCCCAAAGGAGCCACGTACAACCCTTCTTCTTTGCCTCGGAGCACGTGAAGTGGAATCTGGCAGGCTCACTTTGCACCCACTTCAGACCAAAGTGGTTTTCAACCGCATAGTCCTCCACGAACGCCCGAGCGGCATCCATATTGTCGAAGAACATGCCCTCCTCCAGCTCCTTGGGCATCCCCTTCAACTTCTTCGGGCTGTGACATGGTTCATCGTCTGAATCACCTGTCCAGGGCAGTTTAGCAAAACGTGAAAGGAAAAAATTCAGGTTATCAAATGTGTACTTGCAACAGCAGGATTACGAATCTGTCCTTCCATCGATACGGTCTACTTCTTCCTGAGGAAACTAGATACAGGAAACGTCATGGACACAAAGTGAGCATTACCCAGGTGGCCATGTGGAACGGACAGGACGCGGCGGCGCCCCATGCTAAACCTAACGGGTCCGGCTTCCCGGACATCGGGGGACCCGGGAGCACGGGGTGGTTCATCTGGGAGTTGGTTCTGTGGGAGGTCCTTAGCCTGGTCCAACTGCCGGGCCCGCCAGTCATCTGCCCTATCCCAAGTCAATCAAAACATGACATTGTGAAACGCGCCTGATGGGTCGTCCGGCGGTGGGTTATCGGGGTACCATCGCGTTGCAGGAACCTGAGCGGGCCGAGGAGCGTTCTTGTCAGGACTTGGTTGCGTGGCAACATGCCACGCGTGGTTTGTGGAATGACGGAAACCCGATGTAATTGAAATATGTGAACAACGAAAGCATTCCCCCAGTGAAGAAGCACACAAAGTAAGCTAAACCGTACATTTTAAAGTCCCAAAAGATTGCCATTTTCGCCGTCATAGTGAACCGTAGGACTCGAGTACATGCATATCGCGTGCTTATACGAAATGAAGAGCAAATTCTGTGAAAAGTGAATTAAAAATACCGTGTAACCCTTTTTCGTCAGAAAATGAACGATACACCGTCACATTACGCACTCCAAGGTTTCGAGAGGTATATGGGGCTTATTGTCTAGGGGTAGGGGCAAATGAGGCTTATCGTGCTAGCGGAGGGGCGGATCGGGCTTATCGCTCCGACAGAGGGGCGGATCAGGCTTATCGTTCTGACGGAGGAGCGGGTGAGGCGTATCGTTCCAACGGAGGGGCGGATGGGGCTTATTGTTCCGACGGAGGGGCGGATGGGGCTTGTTGTTCCGATGGAGGGGCGGATGGGGCTTATTGTGCGAAACTAGGGGTGTATAGTAACTCCGCCCAATTGGGAAACTGTGGAGCAAGGTAGGTCAGAAACTGAGTCTCTTAAGTCAACGAGTGAGAGAAGTGACGAGCATGCCAATTTCGATGGATTGCTTGCATGGCACATCAGTCAAGTCACATACAGACCAACTATCCCAAATCATTGCTTTTCGCGTATGGATGGCAATGTAGTCTCATTAGACTGACGACCCGCGTAGAATAAAAAACCGGATGCAACAAGTACATGTAGAATGGGTGACCGCTAAGAGCATGGGTTTCACATCCAAAACATGCACCAAGGCCACAAGCCAAGTCACCGAGATCGTTCTACAAGACAGTCACGAACGGAAAGGCGGAGGACAATTTCTAATGAACATCTTGGAAGTGTTCAAACTGGCTTGGGATGACCCGAGTCCCAATACGGGCCATGACCTGGAAACTATTCGAAAGCGCAGGTTGGGAAAATTGCGTTGTTGACGTAGCGTGTGTGTTTCCATGCTCGTTGCTTAGTCTACTGCTCCCTCAGTCTGCCACTCTTGGGTCTAAGTGTGTGTGCTCTGGGTTTGTTACTCAGAGATGCGCGCGCCAGTGTTAGCGCCACAAAGCAGCTGAAAACTGGAAGTGACTGATTAAGAAACAAGAATGAGACACAATGGGAGACCCCTCCAAGAACTAGCCTCCCCAGCTCTGTAGGACTTGTTACTCAGTTCACGAGCCAATCATAAAATAGCTCTATTTTCAGGCAGGCAGGTTTTCTTAGTGAGCCGTGCCAGACGGCCGACAATCCAAGCCGGGGCGTCTTTGTTTTGCCTGAAAACTGGACCATACCATGATACACATGCTACAAGTTAGCAATACTAGGCAGCATGTTGGGGCAGCAGCGTTGTTGATGCAGCGTGCGGGCTTCCACGCTCGTTGCTTAGTCTGCTGCCCCCTCAGTCTGCCGCTCTAGAGTCTAAGTCTGGATACTCCGGGTTTGTTGCTAAGAAATGCCCGCGCCAGTGTTAGCGCCAGAAAGCAGCTGAAAACTGAAAGTGACTGATTAGGAGTGAAGAATGAACAACACTGGGAGACCCCTCCAAGTTCTAGCTCCCCCCCAGCTCTGTAGAACTTGTTACTCAACGAACCAGCCAATGAGAAAATAGTCCTAGACCTGTTTTCTGACAGGCAAGGTTTTCTCAGTGAGCCCTGCCAGACGGCCGACAGCCCACAACCCGGACGTCGTTCGTTTTGCCTCAAAACTGGACCATACCAGAATACTGACAATGCGATTGCAATCGTGCAGTCAGAAATAGCTATAAAAACAGTAGCAAAGAGTTATGGCTGTCCAAACCCAAGCAATGCCTACCATGGTCCATGATGCCAGACAGTGCCACACAACATGAAACATGGACCCTAGGCAAAGCATGATGCTACTGTCGCAACAGTATAGTGAGATCCAGCGTTGGACGCATGCAGACAGCCTCTGCGGTGGTAGTGAACGCCAGCGGATCGACCATCGAGGAGGCCTACCGATGGAGCTGAGCACGTTGACACAGGGAAGAGGCTCCAACAAACTGCGTGTAGGCCTCAGCGTGTGTCGGCTCCACCGGACGACACTCTAGCAGCGTCAAGTCTCGCTGTCATTCATTTGCACACTGATGTACACAAGCCGGGAGGACACAACAGAGCACAATGAGAGATGCGGAAAAAAACCAACACTCCCCCATGACTCACAGGCACAATGCACATGGGCGGGCAGCGACACATTCAACAGACAGACTCCCCAAGGGCACATAGAGATGCAGGCTAGGACAAAAAGTGCAACTCACGGTCGCACGTCGACTGAACTCACAGCCTTCTTGAATGAGTCCTGCTTAAGTGCCTTGGTCAAGAAGTCAGGCTGCTGCCGTGGTGTCTCAACCCACACAATGCAGATGCTGTCGTCATGCAACAACGAACGCACATGGTGATACTCAACATTGATGTACTTTGTGCATGTGTGATGCACGCCGTCATTGTCGGCGATGACCATGGCACTCTCATTGTCACAATGCAACGTGATGGATACGACGAACTGACACAACTCGGACAACAGACGACATAGCCACACGTTTTCACATGCGCCTCAACCAAGGGCTCCATACTTAACCTCAGCAGTATTGCGTGCAATGCACCCCTGCTTGCCACTACGTCATGACACAGCCGCGCTACCAATCAACAAGATCCACCCTATGGAGCTCTTACTGTCAGGACTGTCGGCCCAGTCACTGTCGGTGTAGCCCACCGTGACAAAAGACGACTGTCCACGGAACATGAGACCTTGCCATGGAGTCGAGACAACATAGCGCAGTACTCGGATTGCGGCCTCAAAGTGGAGGTGACGCGGCTCCTGAGAGAACTGAGCCAGGAGGTTGATAGTGAACGCGATGTCTAGGTGCGTTGTCGCCGCCATGAACATCAGTGACCCGATGATGCGCAAATACGTGGTCATGTCTACTGGCTCCCCCACCACGATTGGATCAGAATTCTTGAGCATCGTCTGACCATCAGGCGACATGGGTGAGGATGCTCACGGCACGAGGGGCAGGTCCTCAGCGAAGCGCTCGGACAGGGTATGGACGTACGCGGCCTTATGGACATGCAGTATGCCCACGGAGCCATCATGATCAAGCTCCATGCCCAGAAAGACCCGCAGTCCTTCATCTAGTAGGTAACGTGTAGCAAGTTCTCAACCCGATGGATGGTGGCTCCATGGGGTGATGCGATGACCGGGTTGTTGACATAGACGAAGACAGAGACAAGAGGTCGACCTCGCGGGCTGATGAATAGCGCGGGGTCGGTAGAGCTGCAAAGGAGGGCGCCGCTGAGAAGCGTACGGCTGATCTCCTGGTTCCAGCAGCGTGGTGACTTATTCAAGCCATACTAGGCCTTCCGCAGCTTCCAGACCTTTCCAGAGCCGTCGACAAAGCCTAGAGGCTACATCATGTAGAGCTCCTTGCCTTCCAGTGAGCCATGGAGGAAGGTGTTGCTCACATCCATCTGATGCAGTTTCCACCCATGTTGGGCAACCAGGCTGAACAACGCCCGGCTGGTGGAGAACCGAACGACCAAGGCAAAGATCTGGTCATAGTTGATCCCAGGGACCTGAGCAAACCCCTTGGCCGTGAGACGGGCCTTGTACTTATCCAAAGACCCTTCTGGATTGCACTTTCGTCAGAGAACCTACTTGGAGCCGATGGCTTTGCGGCCCAGGAGGATGTCGATGAGTTCATAGACGTGATGTTTCCAAATGCAAGCTAGCTTGTTGGTGCATGCAGCTTCCCAGGAAGCGGTCTCGGGAGACGCTCTAGCCTCACGCAAGGTGGTCGGGTCCTCTGGTTGCTCAGTGGGGCGGACAGTGAGGGCTTGCACGTCTCGTGCCCTTGGTGGCATATGCGTGAGTGTGGCCGCAACGGCATACCGGTGTTCCTGATGGAGCAGGGTACAGCCCAGAGCTGACCTTGGATCTTGATCGGCGAAGACTAAGAGTGTGGCCAAGCCGAGTGCCTTGGTGTTGCGGTCCCCACTCACGACCGTGGGAATGGATCTGACAAGAGGTGAAGATCCTCGTGGAATGACACGCGGTCGTGCGGTGAGAGGACGTGCGGAGGTGGTCTGAATGCCAACTGTCGGCCTGGGTCGAAGGCTCCAGCCTGGATCACGTGTGTAGTGCGCCGATACGGATGGGGCAGCCGGCCTCTCAGGGCTGGCAGACACGGACGAGGCAGCCCGTCTGAGGGGCTAGGGGATAAGGATGGGGCACCCGGGTCTGAAGGGCTATCAGACGTGGATGGGGCACCCGACTCTGAGGGGTTGTCGAACAAAGATGATGCAGCCGGCCTTGATGGACTGGCTGACACGGACAGGGCAATTGACTCTGAAGGACTGGCGGACACGGACGGGGCAGTCGGCCCTAAGGGGCTGACAGACACAAACGGGGCAGCCGACCCTCAGGGGCTAACGGACACGGATGGGGCAGCCGACCTTGAGGAACTGGTGGACAAGGACGGGGCAGTCGGCCCTGAGGGGCTGGCAGAAAAGGGCGGGGCGGTCGACCCTGAGGGGCTGGCCGACATGGACGGGGCAGCCGGCCCTAAGGGGCTGGCGGTCACGGACGGGGCAGCCGGCTCTGAGGATTCATCTGACACAAATGGGGCAGCCGGCGAAGGTGGGCCCGCGGGTGCAGATGATGGAACACCCGGACGCAGTTGGATGGGGGACGGACCTACCACTCCCCCACGCAACGGGAGGAACATTGATGCGCCGGAGCGAACGAGATTGTGAGAAAACAGGTCCTCAAAGAAGAGGGCATCAGGGGACTCAACGGTGCAGTGTCGGGTGGGATCCCAAAAATGCCATGCCTTTGACTGGCGCGAGACACCAAGGAAGGTGCACGGGCGACCGCGAGGCTCAAGCTTATCATCTTGGTACGGGGGAGGCAACCACACGATGGCTACGCAGCCCCAGACACGGGCCAAACGTAGGTCGGTGCGTTCTCCACACCAGTGGTAGTATGGGGTAGACTGACGAGGAATGGGTCTGTGGATAATCCGTTCCAGAACCACGTCATTTAGGTCATGGCCTCAAAATAGAAGTCGTCAGAGACGCGGATTCAACTCGCATGGTGCGGACGCCGTCGGCAATGGTGCGGTTCCATTGCTCAGAGATACCATTTTGGGCTGGCGTGCAAGGCGCCGACGTCTCATGATGGACACCACGTGAGGCAAGGAAGAGTGTGGTCCCCCTGAAAAACTCACCCACGCGATCAGAACAGAAGTGGCGGAGAGGGCGACCACACTCGTGTTCAATGCGGACAAGCCAGTCCGGAATGGTGGGAGTAACGTCGCTCTTCTATCAAAGGCAAAAGACCCAGTGATAGCGAGAGTAGTCATCTGAAAGGGTCAAGACGTAACAACCGTGCTCACCAACTGAATCTGTCGAGAGTGGACCCATGACATAAGAGTGAACCAGGTCGAGCGGGGCGGATGCACGAGAGGCAAAGAGGGGATAGTTGGAACGATGCATCTTGCCTTGAGCGCAATCAATGTACTCTCTGGGACACGGCAGAGGAAAGGAGGCTGAGTCAAGACCCGTGGCCGGCTGTGTACGAAGCATGCTGTCAACAGCGGTAGAGTGGACATGACAGAGGCGACAATGCAGGAGACTCGTGTGCTCCGGCGACTGGGTGCTACGAACGAACAAGTGGCTAGTATCTGCCAATGAGGAGGAGACATAGATAGGAGCTGACAAGCACGGTACGTGCCACAGGTTGCCAGGTGCAATGGCATGCAGAACAACACGACCGAACGAACGCATCAACACAGTGCCCACACCACGTGAATGCAGAACGTCCATGCTCGTGAAATCAAGGGTGGTGACAGATAAGAGGTTAAGCTCAAGACCAGAGATGAAGAGAACATTAGTCAAGAAGACTTCACCAGTTGGACCACGGAAACGAATGACGCCGAAACCACGAACGGGCAATACGTGACCAGAGCCCGTCCGAACCCCGTTGATATCGATGACGGGACCAAGAACACTGAAGCCCTCGCGCGAGGCCGCCATGTGATGTGTGTCCTCGGAATCGATGATCCAGGTTTCTGACGGATCCTAGACCAGTATGGCCAAGTCGTTGACAATCATGTGGCAATGGACGAGCGACGCTGACGAAGTGGTCGAAGGTGCAAACCAGGAGTGCCAATCATCTAGCCATGCGACATCGTCACGAAGAGGAGCAGGAGGACAGGGTACGACAAAGGATGGGACGGACGGAGATATATGACATGATTGCAAAATCGACTCTATCATGCAGGGTGGGGAGGAACTAGCGACTGTGCATTTTGCACTTCCCAGGGGAGGAGGGCGAGGAAGGCCAAGCTGGAAGGGGATGAACTACTCCAGCTGGCGCTCGCGAGTGGAGGGTTCGACGGAGTAGGCCGACTGCGGTATGACGACACCAGAGTCCAAGAAGGGAAAGGAAGGCGCCGAGGACAGAGCAGGGGGTGCGGACGGCTGTGGAGGAAGTTACGGTGGGGCCGTCATGGGCGGCGCAGATGCAGCAGGAGCACCGACGGTCACGGCACTGGTGGCAAGGCGACACTCGCACTGGCGGCGCATGGTGGTGATGACACGAGCCTCATCAGTTGGGCATGGACACGTGTACCACCCGTGTCTTGACTAGTCACAGTTGTGGTAGAAAAGGCTGGCACTGCCTGATCCGCTAGTTTGCTGCTGAGTCCCATTGCCCTTCTTGCCCTTCTTCTTGCAAGACAAGGGGGCGTCGGAAGATGCTGCTGTTTCTGGAGATGCGACAGCCACTGAGGCGACAGTAGGAGAGGCAACGGCAGGAGAGGCAAGGGACTTTGTGCAATGGATGTGCGACTCTTGACGAGCTTTCTTCGATGCGGAGGAAGAGCTCGTACGTCTAAGGCATGAGGGTACCCTGGGCAGCCATCGCAGCGAGTCCTGGGATTAGTGACCGAAGAGGTCGGAGAAGGAGTCGATGGCGCAGTGCTTGATGGTCAAGAGCGCGGAGAGAGGGGGTGGCGCGGTGTCTCCAAGGCGGCATAGAAGGTCCTCTGCGAGCTGCCAATAAGAGGTGACCGTCTCAGTCTCCCCCATCCGGCGGGATTTGAACTCTCGGAGTAGACGGTTGGTCTCAGCATCACTAGATTGGCGATAAGGGCGCGTGAGTATGTGCCAGGTTGTTGCTGGGTCAGGGAGGGTGCCAGTGGTGAGGTCGCCGAGGAAGGGCTCAAGGGCAAGGCGTGTGGCTGGAGGGGCGATAGGGACGAGAGCACGCACGGTGCGACCGACGTCATAGACCTGGTCGGCTTGGGTGGAGTCGAAAGGCAGGACTTCGTAAGGCCACAGGCCCTCGCTGTGTGCCCAGATCCGGAAGCTGAGTTCCCAGCTCCGGAACTGGTCGCCAGCCAGAAGCGGCAACAGTGGGGTTTCGAAGTCCTTTGGCCTGCGGCCGACATCCAGAGTGGGGCCTAGGACTGAAGTCACCGTCTCTTGTTAGCGTAGGGTGTGTTGCTGCGCCAAGTATTGTGTGGCAAAGGAAACCATAGGGATCGCGTATCATGGTGGAGCAAACAGTGCTTGCTTACGTTGGTGCAGTTGCTGCAGCGGCTACTGCTACTTCGGTGGTGGTTGTTGATGCTACTACTATGGCTGTTGATGTTGCTACTACGGTAGCGACTGCTGATGCTGCTACTATGACTGTTGCAACCGCGGCGCTGGCGGTAGCTGTAGTGACACTAGCCGTAATGTCAGCATTGAGAGTTGTTGGCACAAAGCGGCGAGCAGATCTGTCAAGTCAGAATGACCGATGATAGAGCTTATAGGATGTTGGCGCTGCTGCTGTTGCTGCTGTTGCTACTAGTGCTACTATTGCTGTTGTTGTTGTTGCTGCTGCTGCTGCTACTGTTGTTGCTACTGCTGCTCCCACTATTGTTGCTGCAGCTGCTGTTGTTCCTGCTCCTGCTGTTGTTGTTGCTACTGTTGCTCCAGCTGCTACTACTGCTGCTCCAGCTGCTGCTGTAGTTGTAGGAAAGGGGGACTAGGGGTCTCCCCAACAGAGGACTCATCCCCACTGGGGCTAGTAGCCATGTTCGTTAGTCCTCCATGTTGCACTCTCCTTTGGTTCTTTTTTCTTCATGCTGCTGACGTCGCTAGTGATGTCAGTAGTGATGTCAGCCTGAGATGGTTGACTTTAGCAGATGCAGCTGTGTTCTATGCAGAGTTGTTTTTTAAGATGTCGACAGTAGCGATGTCAGCTCAAACGTTGCTGACGTCAAGAGTGGCTGTTGCTGAAGCCGCTGCTGTGTAAACCACAGGATTTCAACAGGTGTTGGTGTAGTCGTTACAACTGCTGCTACTATTGTTGTTGATGTTGCTGTTGTTGCTGTTGTTGATGCTGCTGATACAACTACTATTGCTGCTGCTCCTAGTTTCCTACTATAGCTGCTACAATTTTTGTTGTTACTAATGTTGCTGATGTTGCTACTACTGTTACTGTTGCTGCTGCATGTGCTACTTCAGCAGCCACTGCTTCTGCTGCTGTTGGGCTACTCCGTGCCGCTGCGGCTGCTATGGGTGTTGCAGCGGCCGTGATAGCAGCAACAACTACAAAGGCACCTGTGGGGTGGAGGAGTTTTTTTCAGTTCCTTTTTGTTTTCTACTTCGTTGCACAACAAGCTCGCTGCTCGTTACGAGCCGCAAGCAGCGAGCAGCGAGCTCATTGCTCATTGTCTGCTGCTTGTTGTGGGCTGCAAGTAGCAAGCTTGCTGCTCGCAATTTGCAGCTGGTTGCGGGCAGCGGGCTGCGAGCAGCTGCAGGTGCAGCCGCTCTTGTTGCAAGCTGCAGCTACTGCTACTACGGGTTGTTGCTTGCTACAGCTGCAGCTGCTGGTGCTACTTGCTGCAAGCTGCTGTTTGCAACTGCTCACTTCTACTATTGCTGCAGGTGGTTGCTGGTGCTCCTTGCTGTTGGCTGCTACTCGCTGCTGCTCCTGCTACTACAGCAAGGTGCTGCTGCTGCTTGTCGCTGCTACGAACTACTACTGCTGCAAGTAATCGCGGGTTGCTATTGATGCAAGCTATCGCAAGATGCTGCTGTTGCTGGCTGCTGCTGCAGAGCACAGCTACTGATGGCTGCTGCTGCCACTGCTCGCCGCTGCTACAAACTGCTACCATTGTTGCTCCTTGTAGCACAATCACACCTGGTCGGCGTGCGACATTGTTGCAATGCCTGACATCGCTGGCTGCTCACCTCCTCGTGTCACGCGTGGGGGTCAGTGCTGCCGGAACATTCGAAAGCATTTCCCCTGGCCCAGTGGCCGTGGGGAAAATCATGAAGCCGCCACCAAGCTGGTCAATACTGCCAGAAAAAATCTGCCAGCATTGTCCTTGCATTAGCATGTATGGAGGTCCAGCGGCTTTGTCTATCACCTGTATGCCAGTCTTCTGTTGCTGTTGCTACGCTCCAGCTCTGATACCAAGCTAGAAATACTAGGCAGCAGGTTGGGGCAGCAGCATTGTTGATGCAGCGTGCGGGCTTCCACGCTCGTTGCTTAGTCTGCTGCCCCCTCAGTCTGCCGCTCTAGAATCTAGGTCTGGATGCTGTGAGTTTGTTACTCAAAAATGCGCGCGCGAGTGTTAGCGCCAGAAAGCAACTGAAAACTGAAAGTAACTGATTAGGAGTGAAGAATAAACAACAATGGGGGACCCCTCCAAGTTCTAGCTCCCCTCTAGCTCCGTAGAGCTTGTTACTCAGCTAACCAGCCTATCAGAAAACAGTCCTATACCTATTTCCTGGAAGACAGGGTTTTCTCGATGAACCCTGCCAGACGACTGAACGCCCAAAACACGGGTGTCGTCCGTTTTGCCTGAAAACTGGACCATACCACAATATCAACAATGCGATTGCAATTGTGCGGTCAGAAAGAGCTAGAAAAACAATAGTGAAGAGTTATGGCTGTCTAAACCCAGGCAATGGTCCATGATGCCAGACAGTGTCACACAACTTGAAACATGGACCCTAGCAGAGCATGACATTGCAGACGCAACAGTAAAGTCAGATCCAGCACTGGACGCATGCAAACAGCCTCTGCGGTGGCAGTGATTGCCGGCGGCTTGACGACCGAGGAGGCCTGCCGATGGAGCTGAGCACGTTGACGTAGGGAAGAGGCTCCAGCGAACTGCGTGTAGGCCTCAGTGTGCGTCGAATTCACCGGACGACACTCCAGGAGCGTCAAGTCTTGCCATCAGTCATCTGCATGCCGATGTACACAAGCCAAGAGGACACAATAGAGCACAATGAGAGATGCGGAAAAAAACCAACACTACGAACATAGTCTTGCGGTCAGAATCGAGTAGAAAAAAAGCAGTGAGGAGGTATGGCTGCCTAAACCCATGCAACGTTTACGCTAATCCCCCGTACCAATAGTACCAAAAAATCATGAAACTTGGACCCTAGGCATGACATAGCGCTGCAAACGCAACAGTGCGACAGACACGACGCCGGACGTGTGCAGACAGCATATGCAGCGATAGTGCCTGCCGGTAGCACAACTGTCGAGGAGGTCTGTCAATGGAGCTGAGCACGAAGGAGGGAGGAGGCTCTAGCACACTGTGTGTAGGCCTCTGCGTGCATCGGCTCCACTGGAAGGCACTCCATCAGCGGCACGTCTCACCCTGAATCGTCCGCACGCCGATGTACACATGCCGGAAGGATACAACATAGTATAAGTGAGAGATGTGAGACAAAACCCAACATTCCCCCATGACTCACAGACGTAGTGCACATGGACGGGCAGAGAGAATGGAAACCAAGTGAATAGGGAGAGAGGACGCACACTGAGTACACCCACAACCTTCTTCAACAAGTCGCGCCTCTGTGCCTTGGTCAGAAAACCAGCCAACTACTGTGCTGTCTCAACCCACACAATGTTGATGCTGTCGTCATGCAACAGCAAACGCACATAGTGATACTTGACATTAATGTACTTTGTGCGAGTGTGATGCACGCCGTCATTGTCAGCAATGGCCATAACACCTTCATTGTCAGAATGCAATGTGATGGACGGGACTAAATCACGCAACTCGGACAATAGGCGACGCAGCCACACGCTCTCACAAGCACCACCAAGGGCCACATACAAAGCATCAGCAGTGCCACACGCAATGCAGCCTTGCTTGCCGTTGCGCTAGGACTCATCCATTTTTCCAACAAGGAAGATCCATCCAGTATGAATCTTACCGTCCAGATTGCCGGCCCAGTCACTATCGGTGTATCCCGTCGCCACAACGGACGATTGTCGACGGAACATGAGGCCTTGACATGGGATAGAGACGACATAGCATAGTACTCGGATCGCGGCCTCAAAGTGGAGGTGACGCGGCTGTTGAGAGAACAGTGCCAAGAGGTTGATGGAAAACGCAATGTCTGGACGCATCGTAGTCACCAGGAACATCGGTGACCCGATGATGCGCAAACACATGGTCACGTCTATTGGCTCCGCCACCACGGCTGGATCAGAGCTCTTCAGCACCATCTGACCAACGGGAGAAATGGGTGAGGATGCTCTCGGCACGAGGGGCAGGTTCACGGCAAAGCGCTCCGACAAGGTCTGGACATATGCGGCCTAATGGACATGCAGCATGTCCATAGAGCGATCATGCTCAAGCACCATGCCCATAAAGACTTGTGCTCACCCGAAGTCCTTCATCTGGTAGGCTGCATGCAGTAGGTCCTTGACCCGTTGGATGGTAGCTATATCTGGTGATCCGATGATCAGGTTGTCCACATAGACAAGGACAGTGACGAGGGTTTCACCTCATGGACTGATGAACATCGCGGGGCTGGCAGAGCTGCGAAGGAGACCGCTGCTGGGAAGCGTACGACTGATCTCCTGGTTCCAGCAGTGCAGTGGCTGCTTCAAGCCATACAGGGCCTTCCACAGCTTCCAGACCTTGCCGGAGCCATTGTTGAAGCCTGGAGGCTACACCATGTAGAGCTCCTTGCCCTCCAGTGAGCCATGGAGAAAGGTGTTGCTCACATCCATCTGATGCAGTTCCCACCCGTGCAGGGCAATCAGGTTGAACAACGCCCGGTTGTTGGAGAACCGACCGATCGGGGCAAAGATCTGCTCATGGTCAATCCCAGGGACCTAAGCAAACCCCTTGGCTGTAAGATGGGCCTTGTACTTGTCCAGGGAACCATCTCACTTCCACTTCCGCCGGAGAATCCACTTAGCACCAATGGCCTTACGGCCCGGTGGGAGGTCATAGACGTGATGTTGCCAAATGGCCGCAAGCTCGTTGGCACATGCAGCCTCCCAGTGAGTGGTCTCGGACGCCCGAGCCTCACGTAGGGAGGTTGGGTCCTCTGGTCACTCCGTGCGACAAACAATGAGGGCGAGCGTGTCCTGCACCCCTAGAGACATCCGCGTGAGCGTGGCCGCAACGGCATACCAGTGCTCCTGATGGAGCAAGGCATAGTCCAAAGCTGACCCTAGATGTAGGTCACTGATGACTGACAGCGTGGCCAAACCAAGTGCCTTGGTGCCGGGGTCCCCACTCATGACTGTGGAAGTGGGTCTTATATGAGGTGAGGAGCCTTGTCGGATGACAGGTAGTCGTGGCGCAAGAGGACGTGAGGAGGTGGCCTGAGTGCTCACTGTCGGCTTGGGTCTAAGGCTCCCACCCGAACAACATGTGTAGCGCCCCGATACGAACGGGGCAGCCGGCCCTGAGGGGTTGGCGTACACGGATGGGGTAGCCGGCCCTGAGGGTCTGGCAAACACGGACGGGGCAGCCGACACTGAGGAGCTGGTGGACACGGACAGGACATCCGGCCCTGAGGGGCTAGCGGACACGGACAGGGTAGCCGGCCTTGAGGGGCTGGTAGACACGGACAAAGCGACAGGACGTGAGGGGCTAGTGAACGCGGACGGTGCAGCCGGCCCTGAGGGGCTGGCGGGCACGGACGGGGCGGCCGAACGTGAGGGGCTGGCAGACACTGACGGAGCAGAAGGTCCTAAGGGGCTAGCGGGCACGGACCAGACAACGAGCTCTGATGGGTTGGCGGGCACGGACGGGGCAGCCGGCTCTGAGGGGCCGTTGGACACAGGTAGGGCAGCCAGCCTTGAGGGGCTAGCGGACATGGACGGGACAGCCGGCGCAGACGGACCTGCGGGCGCAGACGATGGAACGCCCAGACGCGGCTGGACAAAGGATGGACCCACCACTCCTCCAAGCGGCGGGAGGAACATTTGCCAAAGTGAATGAGGTCGCGGGGAAACAGGTCCTAAAAAAGCAGAGCATCCCGGGTGTTGACAATGCAGTTCCGGGTAGGATCCCAGAAACGCCATGCCTTCGACTCACACGAGACACCAAGAAATGTGTAGGGACGGCCGCGAGGCTCGAGCTTGCCACCCTAGTGTGGGGCACGCAACCGTACTATGGCTACGCAGCCCCAAACCCAAGCCGGACATAGGTCAGCTCGCTCTCCATACCCGTGCTGGTATGGTGTGGACTGACTGGGAATGGGTCTGTGGGGAATCCGGTTCTAGACCCACGTCATATAGGTCGTGGCCTCAAAAAAGAAGCCGTCAGAGATGCCGGATTTGACCCACATGGTGCGGATGATATCAGCCATGGTGCGGTTCTAGCGCTCAGAGACGCCATTCTGGGCAGGCGTGTAAGGCGTCGACATCTCATCATGGACACCACGGGAGGCAAGGAAGAGTGTGGTCTCCTCCAAAAACTCACTCTCGTGATTGGAACGGAAGCGGCGGAGGGGGCGACCACACTCGCATTCAGCACCGACAAGCCAGTCCCGAATGCTGGGGATGACGTCGCTCTTCTGCCTAAGGCAGAAGACCCAGCGTTAGCGAGAGTAGTCGTCCGTAAGTGTCAGGACATAACGACCGTACTCATTGACTAACTCTGTTGGGAGAATACCCATGACATCAGAGTGGACCAAGTCGAGTGGGGCGGCCACTCGAGAGGTAGAGAGGGGGTAGGTGGAATGGTGCATCTTCCCCTAGGCGCAATCATTGTACTCAGTGGGATAGGGCAAAGGAAAGGAGGTTGGATCAAGGCCCGTGGCTGGTTGCGTGCAAAGCATGCTGTGAACAGCAGCAGAGTGGACGTGACAGAGGCGGCAATGCAGGAGACGAGTGTGCTGCAGAGACAGTGTGCTAGTAACAAACATGTGGCCGTTGTCGTCCGATAAGGAGGGGATAGAGGTAGAAGCAAACAGGTGCGGTACGTGCCACGAGTTGCCACGGGCGGTGGCATGCAAACGACACGGCCTGACGGACGCAACCATACAATGTCCATACCATGCGAGTACAGAATTCCCATGCTCATATGATCAAGGGCGATGAAAGCTAGGAGGTTGAGCTCAAGGCTAAGGACAAAGAGGACGTCAGTCACAAAGACATCACCAGGAGGACCACGGAAACGAATGACGCCGACACTACAAACGGGTAACACCTGACCAGAACCCATCCGAACCCCGGTGACAGCGATGACGGGACCAAGGACACTGAAGGCCTCATGCGAGGCCGTCATGTGATGCGTGGCCCCGGAATCGATGATCCAGGTCTCTGATGCATCCTGGACCGGTGTGGCCAGGTCGCTTACAGTCACATGGCATTGGACAAGCAACGCTGACAACGTGGACGCATGTGCGAACCGGGACTACCGGTCATCCATCTATGCAACGTCATCACAAAGAGAAGCGGGTGGGAAAGGCAAGGTAGAGGATGGTGTGGATGAAGATATAGGACACAATCGTAGCACAGACTCTCTCATGCAAGGTAGGGAGAAACTCGCGACTACGCAACTCGCACTTCCCTGGGAAGGAGAGCGAGGAAGGCCGAGGTGAAGTACGATGAACTGCTCCAGCTCACGCTCGCGGGTGGAGGGTCGGACGAAGTAGACCAACCGAGGTGTAATGGTGTCGGAGTCCGGGGAGGAGGAGGAAGATACTGCTGGAGGCGCCGGGGATGGAGGAGGGGGGCAGACGACTGTGGAAGATAATGCGGTGGAGCCATCGCGAGCGGCGTAGGTACAGTAGGAGCAGCAATGGTCATGGCAGTGGCGGCAAGGTGACGCTCACACTGGCAACGCATGGTGACGATGATGCAAGCCTTGTCAGTCGGGAGCGGAAACGTGTACCACCCATGTCCTTACTAGCCATAGTTGTGGCAGACGAGACTGGCGCCGCCGGATCTGTTAGAGTGATGTTGAGGGTCCTTCCCTTCTTTCCCCTTGCTCTTTTTTTTGCCCGACGGGGAGGCCCCGGAAGACACTACTACTGCTGGGGCGGCAACGGCCATGGTTGCGACGGCAAGAGAGGTGAGAGACTCTATGTGATAGATGTGTGACTCTTGGCGAGCCTCTTCAATACGGAGGAAGAGCTCGTATGCCCAGGGCATGAGGGTATCCTGTGCAGCCATTGTGGTGAGGGCGTCCTGGGAGGAATGGGCAAAGACGTCGGCGAAGGGGTTGGTGGTGTCATGCTTGATAGTCAAAAGCGCGAAGAGAAGGGGTGGTGCACTGTCTCCAAGGCGGCGCATGATGTCCTCTTCACGTTGCTAGTAGGAGGTGACCATCTCGGTCTCCCCCATGCGGAGGGAGTTGAACTCCCAGGTCAGGCGGCTGGTCTCGGCATCAGTGGACAGGCGATGAGGGCACGTGAGTACGTGCCACGCCGCTATCGAGTCAGGCAGAGCACGAGTGGTGAGGTCACCAAAGAATGGCTCAAGGGCAAGACGTGCAGCTTGAGGAGCCACCTGGACGAGGGCACGCATGGCGCGACCAGCGTCATACACCTGGCCAGCGTGGATGGAGTCGAAGGGTAGGACGTAGTAGGGCCACAAGCTCTCGCCCTGTGCCCAGATCCAGAAGCTGAGCTTCAAGCTCCGGAACTGGTCGCCAACCCGAAGCAACGGCGGCGGGGTTTTGAAGTCCTTTGGCCTATGGCCGGCACCCAGAGTGGGGCCTAGGACTGACGTCACTGTCTACTGTTGGCGCTGGGTGTGTTTTTGCGCCAGGTACTTTGTGGCATAGGAGACCGCAGGGCTCACGTACCCAGGTGGAACAAAAGGTGCTTGCTGACGTTACTGCTGTTGCTGTGGCAACTGCTACGGTTACTAATTCAGCGGTTTCTTGTGCTGCTGCTACGGCTACTGTTGCGGCAATGGTGGCGACTGCTGCAGTGCCGCTACCTGTTCTATCAACATTGCACGCTATTAGCACAAAGGGACGAGCGGATTTGTTGTACTAGCATGACCTACGATAGAGCTTGTGGGGTGTTGGTGCTACTACTACTATTGCTACTCCTACTGTTATGGCTGTTGCTACCATGCTGCTACTACTATTACTCATGTTACTACTGCTACTATTGTTGTGGCTACAACTATTGCTACTGCTACTACTATTATTGTTGTTGCTGTTACTGTTGCTGTAGCTGCATTCACGGCTGCTACTATTGCTGCTGCTATTTTTTTTGCTGTCATGGCTGCTGATGTTGCTCCTGGTGTTGTTGCAACGGCGGCAGTTGTTGCTACTGCTGTTGCAACTGTTGCAGTTGTTGTAGGAAAGGGGGTCCTCCAACAGAGGAGGACCCCTCTTCGCTCTACCATGGTGTTTTTTTTCCTCCTTGTTCCCTGTTTTTTGTGCTACTGATGTCAGTAGTGATGTCAGGCTAGGATGGCTATCATCAGCAATTGCTGCTGCGTTATCTGTATGGTTGTTGCTGTGGATTTTTTTGTTTCTAACTTCACCAGTGATGTTAGTAGTGACATGAGTAGTGACATCAGCTAAGGATGGCTGACGTCAGCAGCGGCGGTTACTTGAGTCGCTGATATCTCAACTACAGGGCAGCTGTTGGTGCTACTGTAGCTACTACTGCTGCAACTGCTGCTACTGCCGCTACTACTACTCATGCTACTACTGTCGTTGCTACTGCTACTGGTTTGTTGCTACAACAACTGCTGCTGATGTTGTTGTTGCTCCTTTAGTTGTTATTGCAGCAGCAACTGCTGCTACTGGTGCAATAGCTGGTGCTGTTGCTGTTACTACTGCTACTGCATGCTATTGCAGCTGCTATGGCTCCTGTAGCGGCTGTGGTGGTGGCTATAGTCGTTGGAGGGACGCCTGTGGGGTGGGGGATTCTATCTCCTTTTTTTCCCTTTGTTCTTCACAACGAGCTCGCTGCTTGCTATGAGCGACGAGCAGCGAGCAGCAAGCTCGCTCCTTGCGGCTCATTGCTTGTTGCAAGCGGCGAGCAGTGAGCTTGTTGCTCGCAGTGCGCTCCTCGTTGCGAGCAGCGGGTTGCGAGCAGCTGTACCTACTGGTACTACTGGCCGCTGTTGCACCTGCTACTACCGGTTGCTGTTGGCTGTTGCTTTCTTCTGCTTGTTGCTGCTGCTGCTATAGCCGGCTGCTTCTGTTGCTATTGCAGGCGGCTGTTGCTGTTGCTCATTGCTGCTACTGTTGTTGCAACCGGCTACTTCTGCTGCTTGCTTCTATTGCGCACTACTAATTCTAGCTACTGAAGCTGCTTGCTGCCACAGGCTGCTACTGTTGTGAGTTGTCGCGAATTGCTGCTACGCATAGCTGCTATTGCGCACAGCTGTTGCTGGTTGCTACTGCCACTCCTTGCTGCTAGTACAAGTCACTACACCTCATTAACGCCGCCACATGCGTCATCGTCAGCAAGTACCTGACGCGGCCTGCCGCTCACCTCCTTGCGTCACACGTGGGGGTCAGTGCTGCCGGAAAAAATCCGGAAGAATTTCCCTTGGACCAGTGGTCATGGGAAAAGATCTGACGCTGCCACCAGGTGGGTCAATGCTGCCGGAAGAAATCTGAGAGCATTCCCTTGCATTGGCGCGTATGGTGGTCCACTGGCATAGTAAGGAACCTGTATGCCAATTGCCTGCTTCTGCTGCTGCGCTCTAGCTCTAATACCAAGCTGAACACTATTCTAAAGCGCAAGGTTGGGGCAGTTGCATTGTTTATGCAGCATGCGGGCTTCCACGCTTGTTGCATAGTCTGCTATCCCCTCAGTCTGCCGCTCTAGAGCCTAAGTCTGAGTACTCTGGGTTTGTTACTCAGACATGCGCACGCTAGTGTTAGCGCCAGAAAGCAGGTGAAAACTGGAAGTGACTGATCAAGAAACACGAATGAGACATAGTGGGGAACCCCTCCAAGAACTAGCCTCCCCCAGCTCTATAGGACTTGTTACTCAGTTCACCGGCCAATCAGAAAATAGCTCTGTTTTCAGGCAGGCAGGTTTTCTCAGTGAGCCCTGCCAGACGGCCGACAGCCCAAACCTAGGCATCATCCATTTTGCCTAAAAACTGGACCATACCATAATGCACACGCTTTGAACGCAGTCGTGTGGTCAGAATTAGCTAGAAAAATAGCAGTAAGGAGTTATGGCTGCCTAAACCCAGGCAGCGTTTACGCTAATCCAACACTGCCAGAAAATCATGAAACTTGGACCCTAGGCATGACATTGCACTGCGAACGCAACAATGTAGTCAGACATTGTGCTGGACGTGTACAGGCAGCATATGTAGCGATAGTGCCTGCCGGTGGCACGACTGCCCAGGAGGTCTGCCGATGGAGCTGAGCACAAAGGAGGGAGAAGGCTACATCAAACTGAGTGTAGGCCTCAGCGTGCGTTGGTCGGCTCCACCGGACAACACTCCATCAGCACCGCGTCTCGCCGGCAGTCATCTGCACGCCGATGTACACAAGCTGGGAGGACACAACAGAGTACAAGTGAGAGATGTGAGACAAAAACCAACACCATGAGCTCACCAAGTGTCCGCTCTCAACTCCATCGGTGACCTGCAAGAGCGTGGACAGTTGTCCTAGGGTCACCGTCATACCGTCAAAAGGAGAAGTAAAAAACATCGACACTTCCCCACATTTGCAGCAATGTCATAGAAGCAATAACGGAAAGAAGTTTGTTTGCACTTTTTCATCAACAGGTGCGAGAAAACTTATCAGCGTTATTGCCACAGATGTGGCAACACTCTCGTAGTTAGCACCTGTGCTTTCTAGCAAGGCATACATAAGAACAATAAGGGTCTAGTCGGAGCGATAAGCATAGTCCCTTAAGCAAACAAAATGCAGAGAGTGATAGTAACAGGCAGGCATACAAGATAAATAGCTGCTGAGAGTGCCCGTCAGGCTACGATTTGCTACAGGTCAGTTTCCACTAAAACCAACCCAGAACCAGTGCATTGACCATATCTCGATGCATACATATCCCATTGAGGCACGGTCTCATCCAATGAGACGGTGCCTCAATTGAGACACAAATGATGTTGCGCTAGTATGGGCAAGACTGTTTTGTGCCGCCTCACACACTTGACTGAAGTGTGTGGCTTGTTGCGCCTAGAGTGGCAACACTGGTTGCTCAGATGTGAGAGAGGACACCCAAAATCAAAAGCTAGCACTAGAACTACAGATGGAAATGAGTAATGATTGAGCTGACAGCATAAATAAGGTGAGAGACCCCTCCCATACTAACCTAGGCCCTCACCTCTGTGATGCTTTTTACTCACTCTACCAACCAATCAGGAAAATGCACTATTTTCTGGCCTGTGGGGTTTTCTTGGTGAGCCCTCCCAAGCCTTCCGAAAAGGACCAATAGCCCCAAACCCGGGCGTCATCCGTTTTTCCTTAGAACTGGACCATACCAAAACACACACGCTCCGAACGCAGTCCTATAGTCAGAATGAGCTAGAAGAATCACACACGAGAGTTATGGCTGCCTAAGCCTAGGCAGGCAATGTGTTACAAGGAGAAGTCTTCTATGACTCTCGATGGCATTAGCGCCGGTGGCTGCTGTCGATGGAGCTTGGCATGCACTACTACCATGTGGGGGACTCCACACAAGGAGACGGGAGCAATGTCTCTCAAACCGATACGACGTCCCCTCTATGGCTGAGCGCCCGCTGTTGTCAACGTCCGCCAAGTCATATGCAAAAGCATGTACACCCGCCAAGAGGTCACAGCACAGATCGGTGAGACAATGCACACGTAAATCACAACACTCCTCCATGACCCGTGGACACCAGTGTACATTAATGTGCAGAGGTCATACATTGAAAGTGCACCACACAAGCCAAGCTCTCCCATGGTCTCATGCCCCCATAGTCCAACAAGCCACATGAAAAGCGAGAGTATACATAAGGTAGAACACGGTAAGAGATCTCACACATGCAAGACAATACACTCATGGATGAATATCAATAAAACTAACAACCCTTTTGAACAATGCACCCTTGACGGCCTTGATCACGAAGTCAGCTAGCTGTCACACAGTCTCAGCCTTCACAACGTGGATGCTGCCTCACGCAACAAAGTGGGCATGTATTGATACTCCAAATTGATGTGCTTTGTGCGTGTGTGATAAATGCCATCGTTGCCTACAGTGGCAATGGCACTCTCATTGTCACAATGCAGTGTGATAGGTGATGCAGGCTGATGCAACTCACAACAGACAACGGAGCCACACACCCTCGCATGCACCACCAACTAATGCCATGTACTCTGCCTCTGCACTACTGCATGCAATGCACCTCTGCTTGCCACTATGCCATGAGATAACTGTGCCGCCAACAATGAAGATCCATCCAGTGTGACTCTTGCCATCTACGCTTCTAGCCTAGTCACTAACTGTGTAGCCCTCTTCGACTACAGGCGGCTACTGGTGGAACTTCAATCCACGACGTGGGATGGAGACAACGTATCGCACCACATGAATTGCTGCATCTAAGTGCACCTGGTGTAGAGACTGAGAGAAATGAGCTAGTACGTTCATGGTAAAGGCAATGTCTGGCCGTGTGGTGGTGGCAAAGAACATGAGTGACCCAATGACACAAGTAAAGGTAGTCACGTCCACACTCGCACCCATTGTGTCAGCATCAGAAGCTTTTAGCTTGACCAGGCTGTTTGGGATTATGGGAGTCGATGCACTGGGTATGGTGGGCAAGAGGTCCGTAAAGTGCTCAGCCAATGTCTACACGCAGGCTGTCTGATGCACACATACAATGTCGTGGATACGGTTGCACTCAGTTCTTATGCCTATAAACATATGTGCACATCGAAGATCTTTCATCTTATATGTGGATTGTAGCAAACCCTTCCCTCACTGGATAGCGGCGAGGTCAAGGAATGCGATGAGTAGATAGAAGCGACCCGTCGTGTCCTTGATTCCTTCACCCCGGCACATCCATTCCTCTAGTGTTGGTCCGACATACTCACGCACTCCTGGTGGTCGTCCTCGTCCATGCACCCTAGTACCTCCATCAGGGGTGCGTCTTGCCATTGTTCGGCCACCTACAGTCGCTACCCTCTGCCCCATCCCCCCTTCTTACACTCTTGTGAGTGTAAGGCCTTGGATCTAAGTAAAGTTGTTGCAGTGGACCTTTCATCCAAGATCCGTACTAGGTTATGTCTTGATCTCTCAGGAGCATCAACCTGTTGACTCTATCTCGTTGCCGCGTGCTCCAGCAAGTCTTGGCACCACTCGTCTATTGATAGCCAGGCCTTCTATACAGACAGCCGATCAACAAAGCCTCAGTAAGGCCAGGACCATACCTGATGCTGCCCAGTGGGACGCTTCTTGCAAGGAGGAACTCGCTGCTATCGATAAACATGATGCGTACGAGCTGGTCCACTTGCCCCCATGCCATAAAGCTAGTGGGTCAACTGGGGTTTCCTTGGCAAGTGGAAGCACGAAGGCACGCTGGACAAGTACAAAGCCCGGCTAGCCACCAAAGGATTTACACAAGTTCCGGGAGTGGACTTCGACCAGGTTTTTGCGTCGGTTAGCCGTTTCACCACCAGGCGCGCGCTCTTTAGCATGGTTGCATAGCATGGCTGGGAGCTCCACTAGATGGAAGTCAACAATGCCTTCTTGCATGGCGCTCTTGACAGTGAGGAGCTCTACATGGTCCAGCCCCATGTTTTGAGGATGGCACGGGTTGTGTTTGGCGACTACAGAAGGCCCTCTAAGGCCTCAAATAGTTGCCTAGGTGCTGGAACATTGAGATCAGCCGCAGCCTCTTGAAGGGTGGCTTGATGTGCAGCACCGCAGATCCAGCTTTCTTCTTCACCCCAGTGGCAGGAAAACTTCCTGACTGGTTCGCTGAGGGAGCACCCGGAGTGACTACCTCCATCGCCTGGGTGGCGGATTCCATGGCCGAGGAAGTGGGCTCAGTCATGTGGTCGATGCAGTCAGCGGCAGAAGAGGTCGACTCAGTCGCTTGGTCAGTGGTATTAGCGGCCAAAGAGGCGGACTCAGATGCTTGGTCAGCACCTTGAGGAACAGACTCGGATGGGGACTCTGGTATGGTGGGAGTGCCTGGTGTGTGTGGAGGCGTAGGTGACTTGGTGGTATGAAGGACTCTGGACACTGACATACAAGGAGCAACATCGTACATTGGTGCAGAATCTCTCCCACGCGATGGCGGTGACAGGCCCAGAAGGGTCCCGGCACGGAAAAAAGGGAGATAGCGTGAAAGAATCTCCTCAAAGAACAAAGCGTCACACAACTCGATGATGCGATGCAGGATAGGATGAGAAGACACCCCGAAAAAGGTATAGAGTCGACCACGAGGAGTCAGCTTGCCATCTTGCTGGTCTTGGCGACTCAACCCCAAACGCGTGCAAGATGAAGATCTACACTCTATCCACATCAATACTGGTAGGGAGTGACGGGATAGGGCAAGGGACTGTGAGGAACTCGTTTCAAAGCCAGGTCATGTACAACTAGGCCTCGAAGAAGAAGCCCTTGGATAGGCCGGACTCAATGCGCATAGTGCAGACCACATCAGCCATGGTGCAGTTCTAGCACTCAGAGACAACGTTCTCCTCTTGGGTGTGGGGAGCAGACGTCTCATGTCTAACGCCACAAATCCTGAGGAAAGCATCTGCCTCCCCCATGAACTTACCACCTTGGTCAGATGAGAAGAAAAAAAGGGAACAACCACACTCGTGCTCTGCGGTTGGGGGCCAATCATGAAACGTAGCCGTTGCATCACTCTCCTGCCAAAGGCAAGATACCCGTTATGAGTGAGAGCAGTTTTCGGTGATGGAAAGAACGCAATGACCACACTCCGCAACAGACTGGATAGGTAAGGGACCCATGAGGTCAGAATGGATCAGCTTAAGCGGATGGGAGGCGAAGGAAGAGGAGACAGGATAAGATGACCGGTGCATCTTACTGTGAGAACGGTAGATGCATTTTGTTTTGCAAGGCAACTCAAAGGTAGCTGGATCGGGGCCATGGGCAGGTTGGGTGTGAAGCATGTTATGAATGGCAGAACTGTATACATGGCACAAGCGACGGTGAAGGAGGTGAGTATGCTACGGGGACAGAGTGCTCGTGAAAAACACATGCGCCCCATCCAAAGACAGGGGTGAGGACACAGAATACAAACAAGTGATGTACCACAAGTCGTAATGAGGCTCTGCACGCAACATCACACGATGAAACAGACGAAGAGTGACTGTGTCATAACCACAATAGTGTAGAAAAGCCATGCTCATGCAGTCAAAATCAGTTACGGACAGAAGGATGACCTTAAGGCCAGGCACATAGAACACATCAGTGACGTAGACGTTGTCAGACGGACCCAAAAAAATTACAACACCCCTCAATTGTTCTGCGGTTGGGAGCCAATCACAAATCGCAGCCGCTGCATCGCTCTCCTACTGAAGGCAGAACACCCGTTAAAAGCGAGAGTGGTCGTCAATGAGGGAAAGAACGCAATGACCATGCTCCGCAACACACTAGATAGGTAAGGCACCCATGAGGTTAGAATGGATCATCTCAAGCGGATGGGAGGTGCAGGACCAAGAGACAGGATAAGATGAGCACAGTAGATGCATTTTGTTTTGCAAGGCAACTCAACGGTAGCTGGATCGGGGTCAAGGGCAGGTTGGGTGTGAAGCAAGTTATGAATGGCAGAACTGTGTACATGGTACAGGTGACGGTAAAGGAGGTGAGTATGCTACGGGGACAGAGTGCTCGTGACAAACACATACGCCCCATCCAAAGAAAGGGGTGAGGACACAAAAGACAAACGAGTGACGTACCACAAGTCATCACGAGACTCTACACGCAACATCACACGATGAAACGGACAAAGAGTGATTGTGTCATAACCACAAGAGTGCAGAATAGCCATGCTCGTGCGGTCAAGAACAGTGACGGACAGAAGGATGAGCCCAAGGCCAGGCACATAAAACACATAAGTGATGTAGACGTCACCAGATGGACCCCAAGAAAAAAGACAACGCCAACACCACGAGTAGGAAGTACCTGACCAGACCCGGTCCAAACACTCTGTACATGGCCAACCGGGCCAAGCATACTGAACGCCTACGGACAAGATGCCATGTAATACTTAGTGCCAAAATCTATGATGTAGGTGCCGTCAGGATCTCGGACAAATGTGGTACGTTGCACCGGGCGACCTGACATGACGCTGGCAATGAGCACTGAGCATGAGACTGAGACGCAAAGTGTGTCTGCCATTCATCAAGACAGGCAACATCATCCAAGAGGGGAGTAGGAACATAGCGGCCTTCCACAAGGGGATCGCCGCGGAGAGCAGTCTCAGTCTGACACCTTTCTGTGACTCCCTGACTAGAATACATACAACTCATACTTCCTTGGGACTGACGAAGAGGGATGCCTAGGCAGTGCAGAATGAACTACTCCAGCTTTCACTCACAAGCAAAGGGCTCAGGA